>KK115357.1:1739-24779 GCA_000611955.2 Stegodyphus mimosarum
CAATCTGAAGTTGAGTCCCGCTAAATGCAAATTATTCAGACAGGAAGTCACTTATCTCGGACATGTCATCTCTGCTGAAGGTGTGCGCACGGATTCTGAAAAAGTGTCAGCAGTTAAAGACTGGAGACGTCCCGAAAATGTCCACCAGCTGAGAAGCTTTCTAGGACTTTGCACCTACTATAGGAGATTCGTGAAGGATTTTTCTTCCATCGCAAGACCCCTTCACAAGCTGACAGAGAGCAAGCAAAAGTTCGTGTGGACAAAAGAATGTGAGAATGCATTTAAGAACCTGAAGGAAGCCTTAACATCTGCTCCAATCCTGACGTATCCCCAGCTCGACAGACCATTTATTCTCGACACGGATGCGAGTAATGAAAGTGTCGGCGCTGTTTTGTCCCAAGAAATAGAGGGCCAAGAACGTGTAGTAGCTTACTGGAGCAAGTGCCTATCTAAACCGGAGAGGAATTACTGTGTCACCAGGAAAGAGTTGCTCGCCATAGTCAAAGCCGTAGAACATTTCCATCATTATCTATACGGCAGAAAATTCCTGCTCCGCACAGATCATGCATCATTGGCCTGGCTTTTAAATTTCAAGAATCCTGAGGGTCAGATAGCCAGGTGGATACAGAGACTCCAGGAATATGACATCACCATCCGTCATCGCAAGGGACAGTCGCACGGAAACGCTGACGCCTTGTCTAGAAGACCTTGCCCAGAAAACTGCCGATATTGTTCCAGGGTCGAAGCTAAATACCAACTGGTTAATCCAGTCGCACGGCAAATTACAACATCAACATCGGCTGATCCAGACCCATGGAGTGACAAGGAAATCAGGAAAGACCAGGTGGAAGACTGTGATATTAAACCCATAATTGTATTGATGGAGACCTCAAACAGAAAACCTACCTGGCAGGACATTTCGAGCTATAGTCCCACGACAAAACAATATTGGTCTCTCTGGGACTCACTCCATATTCGAAACGGCGTCTTGTACCGGAAATTCGAATCAGATGATGGGAAGACATTCCGATGGCAGCTGGTGCTCCTGAGATCCCGGATCCCTGACGTCCTTAAAGAACTACATAGCAGCCCTGCAGGAGGTCACTTCGGAATAATGAAGACCTTGCAGAGAGTTCGGGAGCGGTTCTATTGGAACAATGCAAAGGATGACGTGCAAAAGTGGTGGCGATCTTGTGATGCCTGTGCAAGTCAGAAAGGACCGAAGAAACGTAGCCGGGGGAAGCTGCAACGTTACAATGTAGGAGCACCTTTTGAACGTATCGCCTTAGACATCTTAGGACCTCTGCCACGAACTGCTGATGGCAACAAATACATCCTCGTTGTTTTCGATTATTTCACCAAGTGGCCTGAAGCGTATCCTATTCCTGATCGAGAGGCTGTCACAATAGCAGAGATGATGATACAGCACTGGATTTCCAGGTTCGGAGTTCCTCTTCAGTTACATTCCGATCAGGGAAGGAATTTTACCTCGGCTGTAGTCAAGGAACTCTGCAAGCTACTCGGCATTGACAAAACCCAAACGACGCCTTTACATCCCCAGTCGGACGGTATGGTAGAGAGGTTTAATCGAACCATCCTCAATAACCTCTCATTAGTGGTTTCCAGAAACCAACAGGACTGGGACAAGAAGTTGCCACTATTTTTACTGGCTTACCGCAGTGCTGTCCACGAGACTACCGGCTATTCCCCATCTCAGATGCTCTTCGGTCGTGACCTTCGTCTGCCATGTGATCTTTTGTTTGGTCGCCCTCCGGATGCGCCTTCATCGCCTGAGGAATACATTCAAGACCTCCAGGCCCGGTTTGAAGTGATGCACAACTTTGCACGAGAGCGAGTCAACTTGGCGACGGAGAAGATGAAGACCCGCTACGACACGAGAGCTACTGGACATCGTTTCAACGAAGGAGACAAGGTGTGGTTATGGAATCCGACTCGTCGAAAAGGACTTTCTCCGAAACTACAATCACCTTGGGATGGTCCTTACACAGTCCTAAACAGGCTGAACGACGTCGTGGTTCGGATCCGTAAGTCATCGAACTCTAAACCTAAAGTCGTTCATTATGACAGGTTAGTTCATTACTATGGCCATAGTACGTAGTGTATATAATTGTAAATAGTAATGTACATAGTATAAGACCATGGTCCTATTTGTATTTAGTATTTGATTTGTATTTGTTAAGTAGTAGTATTTGATAAGTATTTGTGTTTAATAGCATTTGTATTTGATAGTATTTGTACTTAGTATTTGAATTGTATTTCGCGTTGGATAGAATTTAATTTGCTGAAAGTCACTTATTTTAATTATTGTTTATTTTGTTATTATAAAGTAATGTTTATTATAGCACTGATGCTTTAGTTGTAAGTTTGGCTTCCTGTCCAGGGATTGTACTGCCCGGGACGTGCAGTCCTTGGGAAGGGGGCAATGTTACGAATTTCACATTTATTTGGCTATTTATTTAGAATTGTAATTAGATTTGCTTCATGTTGCCTTAGCAACGCAGACGATTTTTGAAGAGAAAGCTACGTCGAAAAAAAAAATAACAATAAAAATAAAAGAGCGCGTGCATTTAATGCTTAATAAATAAATATCTCGTAATTACTGTTGCCATCCAGAAAAATCTAGAAAAATCGTGATTGTTCTACTGATAATTAAAAAGCTTATAAAAGCCGAGGTGAAACACCTCATCTCAGTTAGTTAGTTAGTTGTTGTTGTTGCTGTTATACTTGTAGCTGTAAAAAGCGAACTGCTGTTTGTTTACTTAATGCTGTATTGATTGTAGCGATTTCGCTGTGAGATAGAACTATTTTATCTGTTTTGAACTGAGTTTTTGCTAAACGTTTGAGATATTGTGATATTGTGCGAAGATATGTGAAGAAATATTTCAGTACTTTAATTCATTTCTTGTGGAAAGAATAAATTTTTGTTAACTTTTTAACGACTTGTGCATTCAATATATAACGAACCCGTACGCACGTAACAATATTATCAAATTTGAAATTTTGGCTGTTTCTTGCATTTTGTGTTAAAATGTGTTAAATTTCAGGATTACTAGATATGTTGCCACAAAAATATTTATCAATATTTTATCTTTATATTTATTCCTCATATTAAATAAATTATAAGGAATTAATTAGCCTAAAATCTAAATGATAAAACAAAATGTATATTAAACGTACCTGTTTGAGTACACGCACTAGCTATTTTTCGACTAATTTCTCTCTTTTCATTATAAGTATTGTATAAAATTGTCTGAAAAAATTTGTATATGTACATAAACATAAACTTTTAGTCCATTTAATTTACAACATTTCACAGAATGTCTGGAAAATTTCATGAAATCACTACAGTAATACATTAAGTCAAACCTTTTTTCTTAACAAAGAAACTGAAAAAAAATCCCGTTTTTCAAAAAAATTAGTTTAACGAAATGCAAGCACAAACAGAATTAAAATAAATGAAGTATGAAAATTAAATTGAAAAACTGTTTTATATAACAAATAGAAAGGTTCAATATCATCTTTTGAATACGACCAAAAGTTTTCAAATTAAAAATTCTTATTTTAAAGTTATTTAGAGTAGTCTATGTTCCTTGAGACATCAGCCCGAGACGAAATAAAGTAATTTTCGTAAACTTAATGTATAAGCTTTAAAGTAAAGTAATAAAATATTTTTGAAATATTTCATCAAAATTGGCGAATAGAATAGTCAGATAACTTAATAACACTTTTTCCATAGAAACGTGGATAGAAGTTGTGACAAAAAGTAATGGTATTTCCCTAGAAGTTTCTTTCTTTTTTTTTTGTTGAAAATCGTGATTCACTGGTATTCTAGGGAAAAGATGCACTTAAACATCCAGAAAAGGGACATCGAGAATTTCGTTTCTCATGTATAAAAACTGATGAGTTAAATTCCCTTACTGTCCGTGAAATAAATACATTTTGCATTTAAAAAAATAAGTAGTATAACCAAACTGAGATATTATCCATAGAAAGCCCCTTCTAGTCCTATCCTCTCTGATGTTTCATTTTTATGAATCAAAATTATTTGACATTTGAAACTTCTTGTATGGTTCTGCTACATTGACGACATGTTTATCCTGTTTGATGGTAGAAAAAGATGATTTAAATAAAGTTCATTCAATAATTAATTCCATTGATCCTGATACTCAGCTCACTTTTGAATTTGAAACATACGATTCCGTTCCGTTCCTCCCCATATTGGTCACACGCAACATATCCATCTTTCATACTATTATTTACGGTAAACCTTCATCTGTTTGCCTCTCACAACGCTTTAGATCATGTCATTTTACTGAATAAAAGTTAGATTAATTTTATTCCTTCGTTTTCTAGGCACTTCAAGTTAGCTCCCTCCAAATTGGCTCTTGATCATGAATTAAAATTTTTAAAAGCAGTTGCTATTGACAGAGACTTTTCATCAAATATTATTGACGGAGCGGTTAAAAAATCCTCATCTCAACACATCATAAAGCACCCTCTTGTTTTAGATTATAATAATTCTTTCGTCTTTATTTTCTTTCCATAGATTAGCTATAAAACTTCACGTACTCTACAGAAATTCAACTTTCAAGTCCTTTTCGCTTCTGTCAATAAAATTCGTTGTTGCATATTTAAGGACCTCATTCTGGATATGAACTCTTGGGGTATACAGGATTTTACATTGGTTAAACTAAGACAGCCTTAAAATTTTGTGCAAAGAAACATGAGGTATATATTAATGAAACCAAAACACATAAATTTCTTGTTGCCCAACATTGTTGGTCAGGAAATCACATTTTCCATTTTTCTACAGCCAAAATAATTCGAGATGCAACATCTGTTGTCGAATTAGGTTTTCTAAGGACGTTTCAAATTCACAAAAATCTTTCACTTCTAGTTAAATATCCCAATTCTAATCCGTCTTTACCCTCAGCTTTTAAGAAAATTAGTTTATAGTTGTTTTCATTTATGGCTTCAGTAGCTTTTGTTCATTTGTCTTATTCTGATGGATTTAGCACTGGCTTGTCTTTCGTCACTTGTACTTCTGTAGCTGAGAAAGAAATTTCGATATTTAAACCCTGGACACTAGTCCTGCAAATTTGTGAATATTACGCTGATTCCTATTGGTTTAACATCTCCAATAAACATTATTCGGTGGTTATTTTTAACTCAAACAAGTTTTATGTTGAAATTTGAAACACTCGGTCTTAGCTTCATCAGTTAACAGATTTCTTAGAATTGCTAGGAAATTTTGTCTCGGCGAAATTGATTGAGAAATTAATTATTAATGTATTAATTAATGTATATAAGGATTAGTTAAAATAAAAGTAATTATTTTTTAGTCAATTCCCAGTTAACCGGGTTGCGATCTAGCCAAATTTTGTCAAAAAAAAATTGAGTTTTTTTATATAAAAATTGCTGGACGAACCATGAAGTTGATGCTATGACACGAAACTTACTGTGGATGGACAAAAAAAGTGCTACCACAAGCCATCTTCATAAAATAAAGCAGTTCATTGGGAAAAAAAATAGAAAAATACGTGTGGCATTAGCCAGGATAGCATATGGCGCTGTAGTAATTTATAGCTTAAATGTCTTCATTTCTAAGTTTCTAATAATGATTCATATTCCATTATTTACCACATCTTCTCTTCCCTTCGAATTATTACTTAATTTACATAAGCAAGTGAAATTATCATGCAGAGAAAAATGCTTGAAAATATATAGTAAACATTTGATATTATTTTTCTGTTAATTATAGTACGGGTTAGTTCTCCTTCCTCGGGTTTTAAATTTTATGGGATAACAGAACGGTGGACGTCGTCCCCGCTTTTAACCTGGTAGATTGGAAGCAGAACTGTAATTTCAGTTTTTTGATTTTGTGATTATTTATCACTCCTTTTAAACTCTTAAATAAAGCTATCCCTAACATAAATAGCAGAATGCTTGCTAAAATTTATCGTATTATGCATGGAATTATATGGTAATTATCGATATGAATTTTAAGCAGAATTATGAAAGGAAATTCTTTCTACACCTGGAAACATTTTAAGTTGAAATAATTAATAAAATATTGATAAAACAAGATAATGACAAAACGTCAATAATTAAAAATGCTGCAAAATATATTGGAGTAATGCGCAGATGAAAATAATCTGTCTCGTCTGTCTTATTATAATCAATGTCAATATTAAATTGCGTAATCAATAAATGTCAATATTTCTGCTGCAATATAAAATTCCTGTTGCAATGAAAGAATGAAAAGTCCCAGTCGTTTATATATTTTTAGGTCCTTTCCTAAATTTGCATCTTTCCGACAAAGATTCCCATCGCAACTGTTTGAAAAGATGCTTTAATTTTGTGATACTTCTTGCTTTGATAAAAAAATAATAATTAAGATAAATAGGTTAAAAAACTGAAAGTTTCTAGATTATATATTAGGCTCAAACGGGCGGGATTTTCATTGACAGACATATACACATTTCGAGAGCATTTGGACTAACGCCACTTTATTATTTAAAAACAGCATTTTAAAAACGAAAGTATTTGAAAACAGCATTTTACCTTTAGAATTTTCGTTAAACAATTCCGCGCGCTGTAGATAAAAAATGTTTTATTCCTTACAGTGTTGTCACTGCTGGCTTTGAAACCGTTGAGTTTTTTTAATAAAAAATTCTTTAAAGATTTACAAAATATGAAATAGGCAATAAAACAAATTCCAAATTCTAAATTCGGACTTCCAGGTGCTCATATTCTGGTGAAGGGCTACGTTTTTCAAAATTTGATTTGGCTCTAGCTTCCGTTCTTTTTTCACAATGCAAGAAACATACACACGTTCATGCAGATTTTTTTATTATTTAATTCCTTTAAGTATGATACAGGGCTCTAGTATTTGGTGGCACCAATTTGAAAAGTAATCAAGAGTTTTATAGTGTTTCAACGCAAAATCCCTTTATGAGACGAATAATCCTTCTTGACTAACGCCATTTAAGCTAAAATGGACTTTTGGAAATGATATTTAGTTGAACAGAATTAAGAAATAACTGCAAGCGGAAATACTTTTGATTAATTGAACGTTAAAACTGGATTTTAGCATTAATTAATTTCCGTAGTAGTTCTGAAATATTTTATTGATACCTATGTAAGTTTTGTTTTTCGCTATAGTTTTTAATTTCTTTTCCCGACCATTCTCCATTTAGCTTAATTCATTCCTTTCAAAAATATACAGAATAACTAAACATGAGACAGGCTAAGATAATGGAACTCTATGCTTTAACGGATTGATTAACTGAGTCTCCGTTATTTAATTAGTGTTCCCAAATCCGCCTCAATACCACTTGAATTTGTCTGCGTCTTTAGTTATCGAGAGAAAAATATCTCTTACTCAGTAAGAAATTCACTGTAATTTAGGCTTTAATAGTGACAACTTTAGTCGAGCGATTTAATTTAATTTTATGGCAGAGAACATGTAGTTAATCAGCTCGTGTCGAGATTGGTCTAATTTTCAAAATCTTTTAACGCCATAGTATGTATTTATTTCACTACAAATTAAGAGATTTCGCACTGTTGTGAAAACTATTTTACGTTTTCTAATAGATAACCCTAATTTAAAGATCGTTGTATTTCCCATTCGGATCGCATCGCATATATTCGTTCTAATAAGAAAGTTATGAGAATTTAAAAATAAGCGAAAGTTGAAACGGTAAGTTTCTCATCCCCTTCACCAAACATGCTCTTGTGACGTAAGTAGCTTGCAGGTCCAACTAAGCAAACTAGAAGATAAGAGTTTGTAGGTTTTACTTTATTTTCCTAATAGTCATTTTTATTTCGGAACAAGTCTTTCCTTTACCATCTCGTTTCCCACCTACATTACCCTGTCAGAATGAGTTTTCAGGATTTTGATTTATGTAAATGATGTAAAAACGTATATTTAACCTTAAGTCTGGAACACTTCAGTAGAACAGCATAGGAAAGTGTGTTCTGCCTTTCAGCCACGTTGTTGCTTCAAGTCTAAGCTATTTGTTTATCGACCGTATTATAAAAGTGCCTGCTAGTGTTCGTCGATGATCTTAAATAAGGGCCAATTCTGTTAGTTAATTCTGTGCAGCTTCGGCTGGTTTATTTTAGGGAACATTAGTTTAATTTGATACTTTTTATCTTGAGTTAAAGCCCAAGTGGAGGCTTATTGTAAGCCCGAGAGGGGACTATCTGTTCATTTATTTCTACTTGGAATAAAAGGTAATTTAACCTTTCTTTGGACTTCTTACTACAAGAACTCAGCGAATAGTCGCCACACAGTTCTTCAATATTCTAGCTCTTAAAGAACACTAATTTAGTTAGAATATTGCAACTTTCACATTACGGCGGGAGCGGAGTTTTATTTTCCACGTTTCCCTCTTAGAAAAAAGCAATATTTTCAAGTGTAATTGCCTCACTAAAATGTGGAAGACGTAATGTCATCACGTGGATTTAATTTACGGCTGCCGGTGAAAGATGTTATTACCTCCATTGTTTTATATTTCGACAGTCTTATCTCTTTACTAAACTAATGTATTTGCTAATAAAAATCATTTGTTGTTGGTATAGCAGCTTGAATTTGTTAGTGGTGATGTCTGCCGATAGGTGGCACTAGTAAAGGCAACCCTGGACTTCTTTTTTAGTAATGCCTAATACAAAGTGATTTTTGCAGATTCATATCACGTTTGCGGACCATTCAGGGCTGCCGCAGCAGACACCCATTAGTTAGAGCAATTCAGATACACCCATTGCTGCTTCCTGGAAGTCCGAGGCCAAGGCTTCGGTAAAAACCGATTCACACTGGGATCTTGGGTAATGAAACAGCTGACGAGATTGCGATGAGCGTAGCAGTGAGTCATTCTGAAGTTCACTGAAGGTACTCCTTCCTGTCTTATATCTATAAACAAAATTCAGTATTAAACTCTCTAAACAACGGCAGGACTATTGGGACATAGCCATTACAGGCAGAAGACTGCACAGCATGCTTTCTAATGTTTCACAAGCATTGGTCAAGCACACCTGCAAAAATAAATATGCGCTCAGTAGTATAAAATATTATACTGCCATTGATAGGAGTATAGCTGACAGCTTGGAATAATTCGCTGCTGCTTCTCTTCCCCGCCCCTCCGCTAAAAAAACCGACAGCAGCTGTACACGTTTTCATTTTATTACATGTTTTTTTTTCTCTTGATATGGGCGTTGGGTTTTATATTTCTGTATAATTTATTGAAAATAATTTTAAAATTTACAGTGACACAATAATGTATAGCTGTTTTGAATGATTTATCTCCCTAAATATACTTTTCATGTTATTCATTAACAGTTAACATAACATAATACAACTTTTATCGATTTAAAAATCCATTCTCATTTGTGGGTTTTGATTTGATTAACTATGTCAAAGCATAATAGGGCTATCTACCTATTCTCATTTGGGAAAAACGGCGCATTACATTTAAATAGAAGTAATTGTATAATGGTTTTATGAATGCCATGTAACATTATTAACATTAACAATGCCATGATTACTCCAAAATCATACTTTTACGTTTTTGCAAAAAATCATACAGTTACGTTTTTGCATGCAAACATACATAGGTCATCAAAGTTTACAATTCTATATCTATATATATATAAAGAAGAAAGTCTGTTTCCTTGGCCTCTATTAACTCAGTCACAACTGTAGCTATAGTCACCAAACTTTCTACAATTCTTTTCTG
The DNA here is from genome assembly GCA_000611955.2 of Stegodyphus mimosarum. Classification (NCBI taxonomy): domain Eukaryota; kingdom Metazoa; phylum Arthropoda; class Arachnida; order Araneae; family Eresidae; genus Stegodyphus; species Stegodyphus mimosarum. The sequence goes on from KK115357.1 coordinate 11,498, forward strand.
GGTCCCAGAAAAGGTCGACGTCCCCTTTTTTTCCCAAACCCAAGTAGCTAAAATCCAGAGATATTAATTAAAACCTCGGAAAAGCGATCATTTTCTCCCTAACTTTTACGAGTGGCAACGGTTTCGCAAGCTGAAGATGAAAATCGGCTTTACTTCGAGAAGCGTTACCACTGCTAGCTTTCAAATCGTAGAGTTAGTGAATAAAAAATTTCCAAGTTTTATGACGAAATAAAAATAGCATTACCAAAACATTAAATACATTATTCCCGATTCCAAAAATTCTTGGAAAGCCATTTCGACTGTTCCCATCTTCGTACGACTTTAAGCCAAGACATTAATTAAACACTCGGATAACGCTAATTTTCGCACTCAATTGTCCGAGTTGCAACAGTCTGACGTGTTGGAGATAAAAAAATGCTTTATTCCTAAAAGTGTTGCTACTGCTCGCTTTTAGTTCCTAGAGTTTGTTAATAAAAATTTGTAAGTTTTACAAAATCTATATATATAAAGAAGAATGCCCGTTTGTGCGTTTTTTTGTTTGTTCGCGTTATTGATTTCTGATTAATTATGATCGATTTTTTGCCCCATTCAACCAATAAAATTGCATATAGGTGAAGTATCGGATGGAAGTTGAGTTTTAACGATCATTTTATTAGAAAGACAAAAATCATTAAAAACAGCTTGCCATTTTTGTTGATATAATAAGAGAGAACTAGTTTATTTTTCTATCGAAACTTTTTATGTCGGTTCCATATCGCATCAGACATAAAAATGCATGACAATGAATCTTATTTTTTGCAACGTTATTAGAGAAGGATTACAGCGGTATCGTTCGTTCTGTTGTTAAAATGCTTTGTTCTGCTGGTAGAATATAAATGTGTGACTGTTATTAATTTAAAAATCTATCTCAATTTGGGAATCACGATACATTAGATCTAAATAACTGCATAATGTTTTTATGTGTGCCATGGAACAGCACATTCGGCATGTGATCAACATCGAACTTTACGTATTGTTTAAGCAAGTATTTTTACAAACTGCAAATTTTCTTTATTTCCATCTAATGCTCTCTTTAAACAATGTCTTTCAGGACTTTTCTTACATTTTCTGATATTCGCTTCTGTGAGCTTACACTACACGATGGTCTTCCACTAACTCTGAGGTCAAACAGAAAATGTAAACGCCAATAAAACCTTGGAACGTCCCATCTGAAATTTAATATTTATTGACAATGCAGTATATTGTACGGACATTCATTAGAGCCATATCTGCGGGATTGACAAAAGTAAGAAATTGTCTCTAATTTTTATTCCGTACTTTTCTACATTCTACTTAAGTTTGTCAAAACTGCTAATATTCTTATTGTAATTCGCAATGGCATTAGGCTGCGGAATTCTCACTTATTTTTTCTCAGTTCCAGATCATCTTCGTAGACGTCCCATAAGTAAAACTTCCAAATGATTTCGTAACATCTTTACAATGTTGTTATCTTCCCAAACAAGACAAATGCTCCATTTAATTCCTCTTATCTATGTGTAGGTTCTCTATGGTTGCTATCGTACTCAATGTGATCGGACATCTCTAACCCATACGTATCATTTTCTGAATTACTAGTTCGGTAACCTTCATAAGTTTTAGCATTATAGCAATATCTTGTCACACCACAACACATTGCCTTTTGCTCGAAAGCAAAGGGAATGGACGGGCTTTCGATCAATTGCTCCAAAAATAATAATAAATAAATTCTAATAAACTCTTCTAACAATAAATAATAAATTACAGGAATCCAATAAATCATTCTAATTAATTTCTCTCTCCTTTTGGAAATATTCCAAAAGCGAATAGCATCAGAGGAAACGAAACTTCTATTTATAGTGCAAATAGAAAACTATTTTACATTGCACTAACCGTCAGCCCCAAATAAAAATAGTTGTATTTTTTAAATGTTCAAGCTGCGAAATAAACAATTTGCTCAGTCTTGATTCTATTCAGAATGCATACAACCTTGTAAGGTTTATTTATGTCAATTTACCAGTTATTTTATGATCCGAACCTGCACTTTCACTTCTCTCTTTCTGTTTTTCACCCAGAACGCAAATTAGCTTCTCCGGTTATAAAATATCCGGTTTTAAGTGCGAGTGTGAGACTGTTTATTCAAAGCGTATTCTGCTTATCGAAGGCCACGTTACTAGTTGTTATTCGAAGCGTTCCTGTCTACGTCGTTGCTTTATTCTTGCCGATACTGCTGTCACGCCGGTACAACGTAAGAGCCAACTTCTGCGTTTAAATATCTCTGTGTAGCCTTTGGCTGATAATAGTTGGAATAGAAATATTATCTCTGACCAATAGCTAACTGCTGTAAATTCAGAGTTTATTACTAAGATATTTAGATCAAAATTCTGATCAACTAACTATCCGTTTCAACTGACAGAGAAAACGTGTAGCAGGTACCTACAACAGCAGTACATTTCAGTGCAAATTATGTTGCTGTTTCTAATACTAATGACCTCAGAGAACCTCTTGATCAAGCCTATAAATTTATTGTGACGAAGAGATAGTATACAACTGTCATTGGCGAAGTCTTATGCCCTCTGAAGAGCTTTATGGTCATAACTGGCATGAACCAAACTTCCCTTGATAAGAAACCAGATGCTGCTACGTCACTAAATCTGGTGTAAGAGTTTTGTATAAATGTCCTAATGTTTCAAATTTATAACAAGATGATACAAGAATCTACCGGTCATATCGAAGGACATATAAACTGACATCCAGCCAATAATTTCGCTATGTTAACTGCATATTGCGCATGCTCAAATTTCCAGCCCCTGATTGTCTGCGGCTTAGTCCCTATTCCATGAGTGTGATATAAGTTAATGACTTTTACGCCTTGTGACTGTGACCATACCAGTGTGATAGCTATATTGCCATGTGAACTCTCTCTTAGGAGTACGACATTTGCCCAACGCTGTCCCATTTTGAAGAATACCCCGGAGACCGGATCCAAGGAAATTCTACCCCATTTCTTCTTCCACATGTCTCTGGAGAGGGCTTTCACCAAAGTTTTAATGTTTTCATGCTGAAAAGATACCTTACTTTGATAAACATTATTCTTTCATCCATGCCCAAGACTATAGCAGTCAGCTCTCCTGCCCTGCCAACAGTAAGGCAAAGCAAATTATTATGTAAAACATCAGTCAGAAATAACTTAATTGCATTTTTATCTGTGCCTGAATTATTTTTCATACTGCTTGCTTTACAACATTTTTTTTCATAAGGAGGTAAGTTATACAAGATAAAGAAAACATTTCAAATAATAGTTAAGAACTTTGTTACAAAACGTTTTTAACTAACAGAAAAGAAAACGTGTTGTCTTTTGAAGCTTTTCTTATTTAAAATTTTCTTCTCGAATTAATTAAGAAATTTAAAAATGCACTTATTCTTCTGAAAAGTACCTTTACTTTATATGTAGCAAATTTTGCGAAGTTATATCACAACATATTACCAATGACCTACATCTGCGAAGCTGGTGTTGTGACATCTTTAAACTTTGCGTGAGATATCAGAATTGTCAGTTTTCCAACCAAATAGCGTGCTAGAGTTTGGCAACGATAAAAATAAAGTTTGCCTTGACCTCGCAGAGCACAGTAAAAGACAAAGACATAGCAAACCCAATAGAATACCCATGATTAGAACATGCAATTAAACTTTCAATGTACGATAATGACATTTAGGCATCCTTCTACACAAATTTGTACCCGTTAATCTATGTACATTTTATTCTAAACGAGTTTGAAGTATAAATCTTTCGTGATGGCTGATATATTTCAGATGAAACTCAAAGACTTTTAAGAAAAAAAACCCTTTTATATGCAAGCCTTTTTAACTTAAAAGCTCGCTTAATTCCATTGTATTGGACGTTATAATACTGAAGGTTTATGAAAATGCATTAGCTTAAATTAACGCTCATGGAATTCAAACATAAAAAAAGGGAAAATCTAAACGGATTCAGTTGTTTAAACGTTGCATTGAAAGATGATTTGTTAAGGATTGTATGATCTCGCTGAGTATTGTAGGTTATCAATTCGCTCTTCGAATTACTCTTGCTAACGCATTTTTTTTTAACTTTATTATTAAGCATCGCTTTCTTCGCATTTACCCCATATAAAATTCAAGAGCAAAATTCCAAAATATTTAAAAAGAGTATAGCTTTAGAACTCTTGATAGAGTGATAGGGATTGCCATACCTTTTTTTATATTTTTTATATTATTTCTTTGAAAATTAGCCGCTCGATCGGCCAGTTGCCTAAAAGAGTTATTATAAGAAGAAAAGGTATCCAGTAATTTTAATAAGTCCAACTAGTGTCATTTCATGAAAATATTTAATAGACATCTCATCACTTTAACGCATTTTTATTTAAATAAACAGGATAAAAAGTAGAGAAAAATAATTTTAAGAACTGTGTTTAATGCTTATCAATCATTTCGTTTTCTATTCAGTAACAGAGAGATTAAATTTGAAAGTTAAACATCTTACGCTTAGTGAAAGGCAACAGGCTGGTGCCGTAGCGATAATAAGTATTGTATTTGAGGTAGTTTCAACACATCGCTTTCAAATATCCGAGTTTGGGGATTAAAACAGAAAAATAAATATTTTACATTTTTTTGAATGGCAACATTCTTGTGTTGTAGACAAAAAGGTTTTACTTGGAACAGTGTAGGCATTTCTCATATTCAAGTTGTTGAGAATGCTAAACAAAAATTCATTAAATTTGAACAAATGTGAAATAAATCAAACTCATTTTCGAAGACTTCAGTGGATCTAGGTGCCTTTGTTCTTCCACAGTGCTAGAAATAGACATACATACAGGTTCTTCCTTATTCAAATTTTTCAAAAAACTGATACATAGCAATAACATCTGGTAGCAACAATTTAAAAAGTGATACGGACACGAAAGTCATACGCGCAAAAAGTGAGTTCCGAGACTGATAGCATTTCTGGTGCTAATAATGAGAACGGAATAATTCATAGCGTTTTAGAGCAATATGTTCGGATATTTGCTAGCAATGATTACTAGCTTACGAATGATTACTAGCTTTGTGCAGTTAGATGTGATATTTGGAGGAATAATTGCCAGTAGTGTATATAATGACATAATCGCATACAAAGAAAGGTTCAAAATTTAGTAAACATGTAACCAGTTTCAGTGCCAGTGAATTCAAGACGCATATTAAGTCTACTAGCACAGAATCATATAAAGTGGTTTTTTTATGAAGAAACAAATAAATGCTGCACCTGCAATTGTACCTACTAGACACCATTGTAGCTTGAAATTTTGATTATATGGTACTGCTTATGAACTACTACTGTCATTGTTCAGCATTTCGCTGAACGCTTCACGAAAATATACCTTTCTTGGAATAAAAACAAGCATTGAACATTTTCACTTTTATACGAGATAGAATATCACTCTAACGACTTCCGCGGAGACACTCAACGTATGCATATTTGAGCGTCAGAATTCTTCAATCTAACGCACAAGAACTCTTTGTCTCTAGCGGTACGGCATTCCGCTTCCATGTCTGAGCGTCAAGTTCTACCCTCCAAAGCCAACGCGACCCTCCGCATCACACTTATGAGTCAACCCATAGATGTCGCCAGAAGAAACCGCCGCTTCACTAAAAGCCTTGAACAACTGCGAACAATAAATGAACTCCAGGCGCCCGGCCGCTTCAAACCCAAGTTTTTTCTCCTGTAACCCTTTCCGGCACGCTACCTTTTAAGGTTGGAATTTCGACAAAAAAAGGTACTCAGTCTAATCAGGCCTAGAGGAGTACACAGGTAAAATTTTGTGAAGATGGCACTTATCGTTTTAATTCTGTGGGCGTGCCCGAAGCGGGCACACTGAATGAATAGGGCTTCGAAAAGAGTGATGAAACGAGCACTGGGAAGCGCGTAAAAGGGTAAGAGATTTTGCCTAAGATTAAAAAACACTAGATTCTGAATATCTTAGCAGATTTAAAATTACCCAGGGTGGGCCACGGGAAAAACTGCTACTCTAGACTCCCGTAAAAAGACTTCTTGGTTAAATGATGATTACATACGTATAAACGAAAAAAAAAAGCTAACTTGGGTATATAATATTTACATTGTTTACATTTTATATTTATATTTTCGTCCATTTTTTTTCATGATATTACTTTTCGAAGAAAGTGACACCACCTTGAAAAAGCACAACCCAACATTGTATGTTTTGCACATGTACCAGGATCCGTATCATATTCACTATCTGGAGGCAATCCTTGTAGCACTTTCAGTGATTCAGAAATGGTCAGCCCTCTCCGATCCATTTGGAAAATAATTAAAAATCCGAAAAAAATAAACTAATAGTATACATACAGTTAAAAATTATAAACTATAAAATAAAATTAAATAAACGTCTACAACTGAAAACTATCAAAACATAGCGCTAACAAAATTTCTTTGAACGAAAGCGAAAAAGAAAAAGAGAACTAACTGTTCTAGTGAAAAACCGAACAGCTAACTGATAAAATTACCCCTGACCTTCAGAAAATCATCCCAACAATTTCTTTGTTGATAACCAACCCCCCTCTCCATACAAAAAAAAAAAAAAAAAAAAAGGAAAGAAGAAGGAGAAAAACAGGAAATGAAGCAGCTTCAGTCTTGAAAGTCAGTGTCTAAAAATATTAGAACGATATGTGATTCTGATTACAATCAAATAATTACTGGACACGCGTACCGAAAAGATATAATTTGCAAAATAATAGTCTGAATTCTTTGCAGTGCTGAACGCAATGTACGATATTTCGTCGAAGACTGCGTATTATTGCGGCATGTTATGGAAAAACATAGTAACATAAAGGAATTCTACTGCCCAGGAAAGAGTTTAAATTTGCAAAGGACCCGGTGAACTTTATAAATGGCAACAGAACAATACCAGGAATTTTTGTTTAATGTTTTTAACTGAATTTTTGTTTTAATCTGTGTTAGGTGTACTGCATTAACCATGAGACCGATTATTATAGGTCTGGAGAGTTGTAGCACACTCGTATACATTACTATATAAATTCTCTGGAATGTTCGAGTTAGTAACAAAAATGAGGCATACAGTAAAGATGCAAATTAAATTTAAGTTATCATTAAAATTCAATTATAATGTACAAAATGAATACATTTTAGAGCAAGAAATACATGAGTAGGAAAGGACAAAATACTTAAACACGTGCAGTGCTATGAATTTGTTAAATAAACAAAATTCTCTAAATATAATCACAGTTTCTTCTAAATGCAAGCTACTTAAACAACAGGCAATTCTAAGTTACTAAAATTTAGTAAGAGGGTAATTCTAGAGTTTAAGCTGCTTACAGTGACTAAAAAGTTTATTTCCGTTTATTAAAATGAAACAGGTTTAATCGCCAACAATATGCTTCCAAATACCATTTTCTTAGAGTTGCATCCATTATGTAATTACTTTCCTATGCATTCTTAATTCTTTTGAATTACCTGTGGAAGAACTACATCCTAATTATCAAAACGTCGTAGTTATCTTATAATCTTTTCGCTTTCTTCCAAACGAATTTTAATGACATTTCGATCAAAAATGGTTTTTTAATAATATTTGAATGGTAATTCCGGAAATTAAAGGACTTTTTATTCATTTCCTGAATCATTCAGTTAAGGTTTGTTTAATTTCTGTAATGGGGAAAATACAGTAATGAGTATAAATTTGAATAAAGAGATAAAATTTATTAGATTTAGAACGAAAGTGTTATTTGTTGAAATCGGCGATGTAAATGGTAAAGATATAAAATCCCATTTTGTTAATTGGGATATTTCAAGAAGACTGTTTTTCTTGAAATTTAATTTAGAGTAAATCTACTATGATAATTAAACTAACTAATGCATACTTTACTATAATTAGTAGTATGAAAATTTGAACTTTGCTTGAAACCTCAACTCAAGGTCACCATCTTCGCGTAGATAACACTTCTTCAGCAGAACTACTAAAATTTCGTTTAGGCGCTGTTGGGAATATCTGATGCTCTAAAAGAAAATATGAAGTTCTGTTGGAAGTATGGAAGAGTGCAAACATTTTGCATTTGCATCACTGAGGAAGAAATATAAGAAGTTCTCATCAGTCCTATATGGTAAAACAGGGATTTTATATAACATATCATCCTTTACATAAAAAGGGGGAAATAAGTTGATATGTATTACAATCGTAATAGAAAACAGTGAAACTTCAAGGATTTTGCAACACCACGAGTGATAAATATTATGTTTTGCTATTTTAGTTTATGGAGGTGGTCCAGCGACACGATGTATGAGATACCCTTTAGGGTAACTAGTGTCAGTCGATACCTTGTAGGATTATTATTGTAACTTGATACTCTAGGTTATTATTGTAAGTGTGAAGTTTTGCAGACCCTACCAGACAGAAAGGAAGTTATCGCTACATCTTAAATACTCACAAAGTTAAACAAATTCTAAAAAAAATTCACTTTGGTCTCGCATTGAACATAAAGGCGCAACTCGTGGTACAGACGAAACAACCATTTGTGGCTATTTAACATAAGCGATAAGCGACAGAGGACGTGGCCACTACCACTTTACTGATAAGTTAATTAGCTTAGTGCCACGCCCACCCTTATCTAGAGTTTGACCAGTGGGCCACATGTGCGGCACGCGCAGGACGCTCAGACCCAAACGGTTGGCAGTTCTGCGAACCAGTTGCCACCTAATACCACCGGGCAGTCTCCCGTCCAAATTGCCCGGGTCTAGTATTGATTCATTAACAATAGATGCTAAATGGCCATACAGGGGCGTTTAAAATTCACATATGCTTTGGAATACATAATTGAGAAGGGTACATAATTGCGCTACAGTTAATTGATAGATGGCATTGACAATAGACAGCAAATAATCACTGATGACCACATATGGCATTAATACATGTAGACATATTTTCATATACATAAATGTATCACGATTTGCATAACTAATACTGGTACTTGCGGTTACACACTGTTACGTACAGAGTAGTAAGCACTGAGTGCGATTACATACTGACTCTGGATTATTTAAATACGGCCAGCACTGACACTGATATTTGGATACTTGCATTTATATACTTATACACACAGTATACATTACACCACATACAAGAAATTTGAAATACACTATCTATAAGGAAAACTTGTTTTACACAGTTCATAAGCATAACATATGCATACTTTCCAATGCATGAATATTACAATTAACACAACTCACGCTGATATTTGCGATTACACACTGTTGCATACAATTTACATATATGTATGCGATTACACACTGTTACGTACAATATAGAATACACTGAGTACTATAACGCTCTGATACTGGACTATTTTAGATGTATATATGCATCCAATACATTGTTCAATTAACATTGTAGAATTATCATACCTTTTCTTACATACTTCAGCGTGCCTGTTACATAACATACATGTTGCTGATACTAACGATATGGGGAATATAACATTTGCCGTGATTACAGTATTTAAGTATACATTACATAATAATAACACATAGTTAAATGCAATCGTTGATAACGTAGTGCAATATAACACAATTAATAGATTAAGTTCAAGATGCATTTTACCGGCGCGCAATTTAACTCATCGGCTAGTGAGATTGCTAAAGCCGGAATATTAATTTGGAACAGAGCTGACGAGGCATACTAGCAGTGAGACGGATTACCAGAAGCTCTCTGAACTAAGATTCAAAATCCTCAGCTTAAGTACACGCAAAGCTAAATTTGCATTCTGGACCAAAATCATAATAGCTGGACCAAAATCATAAATATGTTAACTAACATTAAGATAATCTACAACCCCTATCTCAAAATTTGTCGCAGTTGCAATAACATCATTCAAACAGCCATGGAAAATCACGCACTCGATTTGCCGCATATACTTTATTACTACTATACACTTTAACTGATTGTGATTATTATTAATTTAATAATCACAAGTCACAATGTCCAGTTGAAGGAGGGAAGTACATGGTTAGGATAAACCTGTCAAGTGAGGTTTCTAAGAAAGAAACAAATGACTTAATGACTAAATGCTGTAGTCTTGGAGAATATTCATGAATTTTACCCAGATAATGAGTGGTGCATGTATTTACAGACGGCTCCATTTGAATGACCATATCGATCCTGGCGCTGGCGTCTTCTGCAGGCTTCTGTCATTTTACACTCCTGTCGGAAGGTTTAAAACAGCCTTTGACGCGGAGATCACTGAAATTCAAGTCGCCTTGACACAGCTCCAATGCTAACATGAAAATCATTCAAGGTCTATTATACTATCAGATTATAGGGCTGCTGTCTTGACCATTGCTTCATTTGAAGCTCCTATTTCAGCTTAAATGTTCCTCTGATCCTTAGTGATTTAATCGAAAACCATAAAGAGGTTGTTTTGCAATGGGTACCAGCCCACTGTGGACTCCAGTGTAATGAAATAGCTGACTTCCTGGCAAAGAAGGCAACCAAAATTACTCAAATGACAGATAAACAAATTCCTTTTGTTTTCAAACAAATTCCTTTTCTAGCTTCTGGCTATGATTGCATCTCCAAGCCTCTATATCGTACACAAATACGCCAAGTCTTCTTTGCCAATAATGCAACATTCGTGAGGAAATGGATGCGAACCGTTTGAGTCACTAACCTCTACTGGGTTTGGAACGCTTGAGGAAGAAATACTAGAGAGCTCGGCATAAGATGAACGCTTTACAGACTTACTGTAGTTTTAGTTTTATTTCCTGTTTCTTCTGTTTGTATTTCCGACTACAGTCGTCTTCTAATCTGCCTATGGAAATCAAGAAACTTTATTACTACTTGGGCATAAAAGATGTGGTAACGGTTTTACATAAACCGCATACTAACAGTGTAACACCTAGAAATGAGTAAACCTATCTGATGAAAGCAAACTATTTATATTTTCACTGTCAATATGGTCTTGAAATAGTGGACATAGTGTTGAAAGCAAAAAGAAGTGTACGTTTATATATGCAAACATAGATTTAAATTTTGGGAATTATGCTACGTGGGATAGATCTCTTAGATGTTCCTAGATCAAAAATACAAGATGATTCAAAAATACCTGGCAACAAAATAGAGAGGTTAGAAAAAACCGTTTTTTTGCAATGAAATGTGTATGTGAAAATGGAGCGTTGAATGGAAGGTAAAAGCGTTTTGCTGGCGTAAATGATTTCTCGCGCCAATCGCCAGCGTGTATGCATCGCTACACGAATGCGGAGCTTGTTGACATATATTTATGCATGTGACTGCGGCTAAAATGGAGCAGCTACGTAAAGGGGGTATAAAAAACGATTCCCTTGTATCTCTTTTGAGCAGCTGTTTCCGTTTCTTTTTGCAGCTGTAAGGGTAAAATACACACGGGTAAGTTAGTTTTTAGAACAAATGATATGGAGGGAAATGAACACGAAGATAATATCCAATTCTCTCTTAATAGTATCAAAAATCGAACTCCTACGAATTTTATCAGAAGTACAAATAATGGAGAAGTTAGAAAAATAATAAAGAAACTTAAAGTCCGGAAAGCTAAAGACTTTGATATGATTAATAATGAAGCGCTGAAAGCCCTTCCAAGAAATTGCATAAATCAGATAACTAAAATTTATAATGCTTGTATTAAACTTTGCTATTTTCCGCAACAGTGGAAGCATTCAATAATAATTACATTACTCAAACCTGGGAAAAACCCAAAACTTGCTTCCAGCTATAGACCCATCAGCCTCTTGCCTGTAATGGGAAAAGTGTTTGAGAGAATTTTATCGGCAAGATTGACTGAACACCTAGAAAAATTCGACCTAATTGACAGCCTCCAATTTGGATTTCGAAAAGGGCATAGTACTACACACCAAATTTTAAACTTGGTTGAAAGCATTGCTCTGGCATTCACTAAAAAGAATGGGGTTGCTGCATGCTTCCTCGATTTTGAAAAAGCTTTTGATCGTGTGTGGCATGCAGGCCTCATTCATAAGCTATCAAATTTTCTGCTTCCAGACAGCTTCCTACTTCTCACCATCTCATATCTTAAACGACGCACCTTTCAAGTTCGCTGTGGCGATACTCTTTCAACTAAAAAAGTAATCTTCACCGGGGTCCCCCAAGGAAGTGTTTTAGGCCCAAAGTACTTCAATATATATATTAATGACCTACCACACCCTCTTAATGCGAAAGTACTTAAATATGTAGATGACACAGTCATACATACTGAATCAAAGAACCCTCAAATAGCTCTAAATAATCTTCAACTTCATGTTAATGTCATTTCACACTGGTGTAAAATCTGGAAAATTAATTTAAACGCAAATAAATGCTGTGTAGTTCTATACAGAAGGTACAAAACAAGAATGCGGGTCAATACGGACATAAAAATAGAAAATATCATCATCCCTGTCGCAAATTCTTACAAATATCTTGGAGTCTATGTGGACAAAAACTTAAATTTCAAAGAGCATATAAATTACATTATAAATAAAGCAAATGCAGCATTCATGTCAATCTATGCCCTCATAGGGAAAAAATCAAAACTCAATATCAAAGTTAAAAAAATGCTATATATTTCTCTAATTCGACCAATATTACTCTACGCAGTGCCTGCATGGGCCGCAGCAAACAAAACAGAAAGACTCAAAATAGATGTACTGCAAAACAAGATTCTGAGATCAATCGTGAACGCACCATGGTTCGTTCGAAACTCTCAAATTCACTCGGACTTAGGAATTGAACCAATTCACAACCAAATTCTCATAACAGCTCATAACTTTTTCGAAGCAATAAAAAACTCTCCATATGCTGCAATTAGGCAACTAACAGATTATGATCCCACTGTGGAATCTGTGGTCAAACGTCCACGATCGATTCACCACAATGTATTATGGTGGTAAAAACTGTAAATTGTGTAAATATTTTTATTTTGCATATTCCTGACAAAGTTTAGGGACTTTGCTATTTTTTCCTGACAAAGCTTATGGACTTTGATTATTTTACAATTATTTTACTTATTCAATGTTAGAAAAAAAATTTTTTCTTCGATCATGTGACCATCGATAACCAATAGGGTTACTTCATCTGAAAGATCTGCCAAAATCATTTCAATAAGTGTTTTCAGTGCTTATAATTGCAAGATAACTGTGAAATATGTATAACTTAGTATTCATAGTAGTTTATGTATAATTCGTAAAAATAAGATTATC
>KK115357.1:24826-50403 GCA_000611955.2 Stegodyphus mimosarum
TGTAGTTGCTATCAACTCATGATTAAGAACGATTTGATTTTGTATGTTAATTGCTAATTAAGTTTAAACGAACATCCTGCCTAATTTTGCTTAAATTTCTTTGCCTTAAAACTGCTGATTTATGCCATGTCGGGAATAAAATTACCGTAGTATGCCATGCATTAACAGAATGATTTCCTGCTTCCTGCAACTCTAAAGATTATTGCCTGAGTTCAAGTTCAAATACTATTGATGTAACAATGCCAGTTTAATATTGCTAATCTGATTATGCTTATCCTTCTCGCCTCCGGGTGTTGATGCCAGAGGGCATCATTTCTTAATTACTACCGCTATTGGCCTATGGCAATCAGTTTGATTTACTAATCAAGACTCATAGAAGTCGATATTAGTCGTAGATTGAAGATCACAAGATCACCGCATCTTATAGTGATGCTTACCGTCGGGAAAGACGATTTACTAAAACAGAATGTAAAGGCTTTTATCCACCGCTCAACACCTCCCTGTTTCACTTCAACAGGCCATTTTCGCACTTATATTCCACTGCAAAATTTACCAATTTCTGTCTTCTGTACCTGTTTTTATGTTTTTGTTAGACATTTCTAATCACCCTTTATTTACTCTACACCAAATATGCAAAATAGTTTTATATGAGGATTACTTTGCATAAAGAAGACCAGTGCTCGTTTGCACTAACAAGCAATAAAATTGAACCTTATTATTTCGAAGCTAAGAATAAATAGAAAAACGTAAATTTTAGTGTGTTCGCTGTTGCAAACAGCATAGCTAATTTCGCAAACATTTACACTTCAAATGTTTAAATTTGCCGCTCAATCATTAGGAAAAGAAATAGTAAAAAGAGAAAGGCAGAAAAGTTTCACAAATTTTACGCATAAAGGAATAAATATCATCCATCCCAGAAAAACCTCAAATATTTGCCAAAGTTGTTACAGAATTCTCAGGAGACTGGTATCAGTGGAATTAGGGATGGCGGAAGAGTTGAAGGAGTACTTTATTTAGTAGTATTTCTGTTAGGGAAGTATATTTAAGATCAAGGAAAAAGAAAAGCAAGTTTGTTTTCGATCATTCATTAATTTAAGGAGAAATCTAATGCTGTTATTTTCGTTATTTAAGGATTATTCCTATATAATAAATAATCATTTCTGAACTTCTGTACATAGAAATGTTGCATGCATTTTTAAGTTATTCCAGGAAAATTATGTTAAGCGACAATTACAGCAGTTACCTTTGGTGTCTTAATAAAAGAAGCATCAAGAAGAACAACGTTAACCGAAAAGGGCAATTTGCCCAGAAGAGCTATTAATTTCATTTTGGCATTTTCCATCATCCGCTATAAAACGGCGTTTCACTTTTCAAACTGTTGCCACCAAATATTAGATCCGTACTATTACTAAACAACTTAAATCATGAAGAATCTGCATGAATGCATTCATGTTTCTTGCATCGTGAAAATACAACGGTATCTGGAGGCATAAAATTTTCAATAACGCAGTCATCCACTCGAATATGCGCGTCTGGAGGCTCAAATTTGGAATTTGTTTTATTATCTATTTCATATTTTTCAAACTTTAAAGAATTTTTGAGTAACAAGCTCAACGACTTCGAGCGAGCAATAGCTCACACGGTACGGAAAAAAAAGTTTTCATCTACAGCCCGCGACAGTGTAATTGAAAATTCTGAAGATATGCTCTTTTTAAATATTCTGTGATGTTGCTGTTGAATAGAATTTTATGGTTTGAGTGCGAAGAACGTGATATTTAATAAATAAAGATAACACACAAAGCGTTAAAAAACGCCCCTTTGGGCGTAATATAAAGCCTGAAAGCTCTCAGATTTTTGTTTATTTTATTTAATAATTTAAGCTTTTAAATCTGCAGTCAGTCCCTCAGAAAATCCCGATTCACTTTATATTATTGGTTAAAAGTTAGCTTGGGGTAAAACCTGAGATATTGAAGATGAATTTATTTCTGTTTACAAGACATTCATAAAGTTACTTAATTTTTATTGTTATTCTTTTTTATTAATATAATGTATACAACTTACATCTGAAGATAAATTAACTAAATTTATACCACTCTGTTAAGATGGAATTATCGTCTTACCAATCCGATTTACAAAGCGAGAACAGCTTCATTCCCCGAATGGCTTTGTAGTGTCATTTGTGATCTAAATTATCGAAATATTTAAGTAGCTATCTGTGAGTTAATAAGTGCGTAAATTCCATGCTGAGATATACTTGGTTATTTATAAAACAGAGAAGTACCCATACACACATTAGCATAAAAATGGTGGATTAAAATTTAGTACACCATATTATCATCAAATTTTGGATGTGTATATCTCATACGTCCAATCTCACTGTGCTCTTTGTAACTTGCTAAAATTATATATATTTGCTTGTGTGTGTCTGTAAAATATAAAATATCTAACTTTCTAAAAATAAATTATAATAGCCCTTTAACTCCTCTTTTAAATTTGAGCATGCTTCTCGCTTTATTCTAAAAATAACAAAGCAATAACTTTTCTAACACAATCTTTACTTCCTGTTATTCTGAAAAGTGATCCGTCATCTGATTTCTACTGCCCAGTTATTCCTGGAATACGATGAAAACTTAACCCAACATCCGAATATTAATCTATTATGTACCTGAAATTTAATTCGCTAAATGTAAACATTCTCGTAATATGATCTGAGATTTAATTTGTTTAATGTAATCATGCCTTGGTATGAAAAGTCTTTGTTGCGCAATCTCGCTCTTCTTCGAGCGCCTGTCTTTGCTTTCTTCCGTTTTGCTGTAGCAACATGCTGCCACCTGCTGCCTTAAAAAATTATATTTTTCATGTATATCCTGTGTAAAAGGTTCTTTTAGAACAAGCCGCTGTAGCGCCACTGGTACGCCTTAACTACAAGTATCCATCGATGAAAGCTGAATTTAGGGCAGAACTGCAAACTGACTAATCAACTCACTTCTTAACAAAGCACAAGCCGATTTTAAAGGTATATTAATATCGACATCTGTGAAAAAAAGCAGGGTTAACAAACTTGATCTTCATATGTTTGAATTTTCTTACATTCCGGAACATTAGTCACCAATTTAAGCCACTAACTTCTGATTAATGAACGGTTTGATAGAACACGCTTTCCAATAAAGTTACACAACTTAAGATTCAAAGAACTGATAATTACCGTGCTTCTACATATATAAGGCTTCCTTTAGTTCGTACGGCTTCTTATGCCCTCAATATATATTTAATTTTACATATTTTTGTGTCTTTTCATACTCATTGCATGTATTTTATCATAGCTCGTCTGTATCATCAAAATTGTTCTTACCTGCTCTTTACACGTTGGATTCTAATGAGTATTTGTATACATTTTGGCATTATGTAAGTATTTATAGCAAATGCGTATCTTTGGGCACTGCTGCATCGTTTGAATTAATTTAGTTTATACATACAACTAACTGTAATTAATAGTATTGATAATGTTATATTTTGTAATGTTTTTAACTAATTTGTATATACTTAACTTAGTAGAAACCTTGTTGAACTCTGTAGCGACTTATTGCTGAGTCCAAGTGTATAAATGAGAAGTCCAGAGAAGGGTTAAACTCACCTTTTATTATCTTAAACTAAAAACGCAGGTGGCCCCTTTCGTTTTAGAGAAAAGCCCTCAACTTAAAGTAGATGTATTCTAAGTATACCTGTAAAAAATTAGACCTTTTTATTCAAAACTTTCGAAGGTATACGTGAATTTATATGTTGGCTCATTTTGAAACTTGGTATATTTGTTGAAAGCGATAATAACATCTAATGTGGTTTACTCACTTTGCTAAAATTATTTGAAAGTAGGATCGATGTGACTTTTTTCCCGCTTATGCAAAATGTAAAAAGGTAGGAACAATGTGCCATTTTTCCGCTGCTGTACAATGGACGGGATAGGAAAAGAGCTTGCCGTGTATTAAGAAGTTAGCCAAGGGAATTATTCTTGGTACAAACTGAACGAATTCGTTAATCTCAATTTTTGAATTTCTGCGTACATTTCGCACCAAATTTTACAAAATTTAATATTTAGGCATAATTTGAGTCGTCGAATCGAAATATGGAAAACAATTAACATGTTATTATTTCAGAAAAAGACCCGTTTTGAGTCAAAATACCTCTGTTAGAACAATGCTACATATAAATCTAATATATATTGTAAGTCACACTTTCAAGACAAGGAAAACGCAATTTGAATTTCGTCAATCAGCCCAGTAAAACGGAAGATATAAAACTGTCCTTTTTTTCCGCAGTGTACGTATCCCAGTAATGGTAGTTTAATGAACCGTCCTTTCCATAATCGCATGTGTACCACTTTCAGATACTGTAGCTACCCCGTTTGTTTAACATTATTCACTAATTCTGATAAGGTTAGATATGTTGGCATTATCTTGGAAAACAGGATATTGTCGAAATACTATAGTGTGAAAATTAGTAGCTGGGACAAAGCGATTTTTTCACAGAATTTTTAGTTAATTGCCAGCAGGTCCCTCAATGTAATTTTATCTGTCTTAATGTCAGCTAGATGTTTGCTTTAGAGTACTCAGAACTGGATTAAAGACTATATTATGATTATTGCACCATTTTTAAGCTTGTTTCTGTGAGAAGAGGATGCTATTTTTGCCATACTTTTCAAAAATGTTTTCCATTCTTTCATTTAAAGTACCGAATCTGGATGTAATGCTTAGAAATGGAGCAAAAATTATCGAAATTAACAGTAGCACAACCATGACTGTAAGAAATAGCGTTTCCGTGGTTGGTTTTGAAAAATCGAACGTTTCTCGAATTCTTAGGAGATACAATAAAACTGGATAGTTTTCTCGAGAAAGGAAGGACAAATATGAGAGGAGACTGAAACGAACTCCAAAATCTGATCCATTCCAACTCCGAAGTAGAATTATTAATCCAACAAAGACCTTAAACGAGATCTCCTGTCTATTGAGATTGATATTAATTCTTTAAATGTGTGGTGTAAGCTCATCGTTATTGGTCGGAAGGCGATAAAAATAATTAAATAAAAACTTTTGACTCGTGAAATGGAGCAAAAACGGTTTTTATCGGGCAATAAATACAAATCTTGGGCCGTAAATGACAGAGAAAAGCTCATTTTCAGCAATGAGACTCATATTTACGATACCAGTAGACAAAGCAAGGGTGATTCAATAAACCGCAACATATCAAACAAACCGTAAAATACCCTCAAATACAAATATTTTGGAGTTTTTCACTGAGCAGATATGATACGTATTTTATGAAGAAATTCCTGTATGACATGAAAAACGCAATTTGAATTTCGTCAATCGGCTCAGTAGAACGGATATATAGAACTGTCCCTTTGTTTTTCGCAGTGTACCTTTATTTTATGCATCATTTGTGAATAAAATACAACAAAGCAATACACAGACATATTTTTTCACATAATAGGCTGGCAAGAATAGAAAGTGGGGCAAATGGCATCTTAATTGCACACATTAAAAAAATCTGATGTGTACATCCTATTAGTTCCTGGTACGGAATATTAAATTATACCCATTTTATCTTGCATTTTGTTTAAACCTTTTTCCTCGAATTTCATTAGAGATATGTTTCTCATTCAGTTAATTCAGTTGTCGCTTCACGACAAGTCAAAAATACATAAAATCTCAAAAAATCTATATTAAAAATTGAAAGATATAGCAAAACACAAAAAACCAGATGCAGTTAAAACAATTATTATTATTATTATTATTTACAATTAAAATTACAGTTTCTACGCAAAAAGAAGCAATTCAGCATATTTTTCGGTGCGCAAAACTGAAAATTTACTTTTGGTCTCACTCGGCAAAAAGACACTGAAGCCGTAGAAACTGACTTAATTTGTTGTAGACGCTATACTGAGTCAATATGTGGGATAATTGAATAACTTAAATGATAATTTCAGAATGGATTAAGCATAATTTAATTCGCAATATTAGAAGAAAACGTTACTTAATTGTTCCAAAGCTTAGTTTTTCTAGATTGGCAACAAATCCACTATTCCGCTAAGTTTCAAATGTAAACAAGTATGTCTGCTATGGCAAAAAAATTAAGCTTAGCCGCACTTAAACAACTTTTAATTGTTGATAATTCTACAAGTCTAACTTGAAGGTTAACTAAAGACATGAAAATCTTAAACATAAGATAAGAACAACATAATTCAATTATGTTTAAAGCAAAAAATGTACAATTTACAAATATATAAGAATAACGAAACTGAGTCCACTAAGAGTCCACTAACAGAGCGTATATATATGTATATTGTTCCAAAAGAACATAGCAAAAGAATATAGTAAAAAAAAATTTTTACTTTAAATTGCTTTTTACAAATATAAATTTTGTTAAATATATATATATATATATATATATATATATATACATGTATTTATATACTTTTGGTGAAGCCGATTGCAACCAAAATAGAAAGTGCAAGTCTACATGTTATAACAGTCCTGTATACAAAATTTCAGGGTTCTGAGGGTATTTGTTTTTTAGTTATACGAGATACATACATACGTACGTACGCACAGACGCCACGAAAGAATCTCTTCAGCATCCATTTTAAATCAGTTTATAATGTTTTTTTGGGGAAAAGAGTCCTTTATTCTGTCCTTGCGTACAGATGTGAAGCAAAAACATTGTTAAATTGTATTCGATAGCGGTCAAAATGGGTATTTTCGTTGAAATATGATATTCGAAAATTTTCGGATTACAATACTTCCTCTTTACTTCATACAAGGAAGTAAAAATGACACAAATTTTATAATAGCTGCATTGTAAATCCTGTTGCTCCTGTGCAGGCAATTTTCTCCTTCCATTCCGAGTGCCTTCGTGATGTAGGTGGAAGCACATCGGACGTATAATCAGAGGTGTCCAGAGTTAGGATCCCACGGAGGGCATAGCGCATTTTTCGTGATCCTTTCATCGATATAACCTAATTATATCGATATAACCTAATACGGAGAAAAGAGGAGTCAAATGTGTATGCAGTAGTTTTCATATTGAAAGTCATGGCACAATATAAAATTTATAAGCTTCTGTATATTAGGGTTTCCGAAAAGACCCGAAAGTGGAATAATTATATCAGATTCTCGGAGAAATTATTCTATTAATCTTCTAAAGCACAGTAAATGTTACAATAATTACAGTGCTGAAATTGGCCTACTTTTGAATTTTTGATATTACATTACTTCGAATTTTTCATATTATAGGATATTGTATTATTTGTATTTGCTCCCTCCTTCAAGCATGCGTTCATGGTAGAGATCCAGGTTCGAGTGCCGGTGAGGGTACTCCACATTTTTTAAGTCTTCAGCATAAAAAATAATTTAATGAATATACAGTGGCGCCCAAAAAGCTAGTGCACAATAATTCGTCAGAGACAGGATCTGGCGATAGGGTCCCCTAATCCCCGGCCCCCTTTAAAAGGGGTAGTAATAAATTCCATCGACGGGATCCAACAGGCTGAAAAGCACCTAACCCAGTGGGAGAGTTTTTCCGTCGATGGCGAAAAGAAAAGAAAGTACACTGGTGTGCAAAAATTAAGGACGAGACGGGTTTTTCAATATAACTTTGTACAAAAGCTTTCCAAATCAACACATTTAATACCGTAAGATCCCCAATACGTAAGGACATGAGTAATGTAAGCAACACTTCCTAAAAGAGAAATCAGAGGGATAAGAAGAAGCTTTATTGAAAAAGTAGCATGGAGCGTAATGCGACTGAAGGCGGAAACATCCCTGTGATGGGTGTCCAGCAAGAAAAATCCGGTCTTTAATAGGGGATATGATCTCCCATGACTGCTAGGCAGGTTTCACATCATTTGTGCATGCTGGATATATGGTTGTTAATGAGCTGTTGAGACACTGCTGCTCGTTCCTCTTGTAGCATCAATCGCAGTTTCGGAATCGTTACTGGCGATAAGTTACGTGCTGCCCCGGGTCTCCCTAGTAAGTTCCGTACATGCTTGACGGGATTTAGATCCAGAGACCTTGCCGACCAATCCATGTGTTCAATATCTTCACTCTCCAACAGCTCTTCGACAGTAACTGTGCGATGAGGTGGAGCGTTGTCGTCCATGAAGAGGAACTGAGGACCCATAGCCCTTGTGAAAAGACGCATGTAAGGAAGAAGAACCTCGTTACAATAGCAGTCCCAGGTGACGAACCTCCTTGGGAGATATGAAGGTCGGTCCGGCTACCAAGCATTATGTCTGCTCGAACGAGAACTCCGCGACCTCCAAAACAGTCCCTTTTGATGATGTTGAAGGGGTTATTGCGTGTTCCCCGCTCTGTCCAGATGTGTATGTGTCTAGAATCGCAACTCAGACTAAATCTGCTCTCATCTGTAAAGAGTACTCGTCCCCATTCATTGTCTCTCCAATTCCGGTGTTCCCGGCACCACAGAGAACGCCTTCTCCGATGGGCAGGCGTTAGAGGTACACACCGTACAGGGCGTCGTGCAAACAGACCACCACCGTGCAGTCTTCTGGCCACGGTAAAACGCGATATCGGTCGTCCAGTCGCCTGTGTCGTGTGTCTAGCGATTTCTCCCGCTGTCTGCCGCCTGTTTCTTCTGGCCTGTAAGGCAATATACCGGTCATCTGCGGGTGTGGTTCCTCGTGGACGACCACTACTAAACCCCCGGATAGCTGTTCCTGTAGTTTGAAATTGTCTCCAAAGTCGTGAAACGATGCTGTGAGCAATTCCGAACTCTGCAGCCACACTTGTCACACTGCGGCCTTCCTCCAACTTCCCAATGATTCGACCTCGGGTAAAATCATTCAGATGTCGTCTAACAGATTGATTATTCGCCATTTCTCGCTGAGACAGCAACTCGGTGTGATTTAAACTGCTATACGGCGTGCAATCTCTTTGCCAGAAATACTGATCTTACACCGACAACATGCTTTATACTACTCAGACACACCCCCATTACGTCTATCTGCATATCTGCGCATGTGCTACCGTACATCACCTTACTTAATCTCCTGATTGGTCTTTCTGCCCGCTCTGCTTCTTCGTTCAGCTGATATGCTAATTTTTCGACTTCGTCCTTAATTTTTGCACACCAGTGTATATAAGGTATTTGCTCCCTCCTTTTAAACATACTTTCGAGGTGTAACTGTAACACACTCGGAGCGTATTTGAGAGGTCCATGTTCTAGTCACTGCCAGGGCATTGCACAATTTTCACAACTCTAGAGTCTCACATGCTTATTGATGAGTAAAATTTCCCTTGAATTTTTCCTTGTGACATTCTTTCTCTACCTCTATAGGTACTTTGGCCACGATATTTCCCTTTCGTCTAATTTCTTAGCGTTGACACTAGTTATGCGAAAGATGCAAGATAAAATCTCAGAAACACGTGCGTCATATGCTGACAGTAAACATTCAGGTTATTTCTAATAGCACTGTACACTAAATTGTTACGTATATTTCTTCCGCATTTCGCAACAGTAATGAAAATGGTTTAATGCAATTCCGGAGACCGGTAAAGTTTTAACAATATATTTTGAATATATTTTGAAGAAATGTAAATTTTAGCAGCTAAAAGACCTGCAGTGGTAATTAAATTTCATTCAGCGATTGTTAAAATTAAATTTAATACAAGATTAAGAGAAAAACCTTAAAAGGATTCAGCAGACAATTATAGCCTCAGATTTTAAGAAGAAAAGTAATCTAAGAAAATGTATTGTCTGATTCTAAGATTTATATTTTAAAAATGCATTTCAATAGTGAAATAATACAAATTGAACTGAAAGTAATGAATTCAATAAAGTTGTCAGGAATAAAGTTTCATCCAGAAGATTAACAATAATCTCTTCTTTCTCCAGAGTAAAGTATCTCAATAAAACCAATTTTATTAGGCCGATCAAATAAGATTTGTTACCAGTGTATCCTAAATAATCCAGACAACTGTAAACCATGTAATTCCTTTCGATCACAGTAAAATCCTGCAATGTTCTAATCAATGCGTTTGGCTAAATTCCTAGTATTACTCACGTAAATGAAAATTTTAATTGGAACGGATTTTCTCTTTGCCTCTGGCATACATACATAAAGCTAACAACATACACGCAGGATTTAGAAGTAATAGTTTCGATGTCGCTAATGAAGTGTTAAGTTCCTGAACAAATATTAAGGTGATTTTTCTTTGTTCAAGTAGAAATCCGAGATGTAATCTTTACTGGTATTTTCTCAAAGAAAAGTGCAAGAGGAATTAAAAATCGTTTCTCTATTGTAGTATATCTTGAAAGCGTGTATTTTATTTTCAGTAAAGCCCAGGAATTTGTAAGAAATATTCTCAATTGGAGGATGTTTCGAGATACATCGAGATAATAAGCCAATGGAACGTGATCTTTATATTTCTAGCATCTTACAGTGAATGATAAACGATTTGTTTAGTAGTGACAAGAAGTTCCCGATAGGCGAAGCTGTTAGGGAGTTTTACTCTCGACTTATGTAAATTTTATTGAGTAATCTTTTTATTCTGTGGAATGACTGTAACAGATTTTACAGCATTGTAATTGAGAAATTAAAATGCTTATGGGTCAGATCGCTCCTTTATAACAACGAGATGATTAATAAAGGAATAATAAATTAAATATATTTGTCATGATAATTTCAATGATAAACTTTGTTGTTAAAATCAAAGTCAACCAGCTCCTGAATACAGTCGAGGATTAAAATCTTTTATCCTTAATGGGTTAATTATTTTATTAGTGTGGCCATATGTAATAAATATGATATTTATTGTAAGGTTTACTATGCGTTTTCTAACAGTTATTTTAATTTTTGTATCTTTCCTATCTTATTCTAATTTCAGCTTACACTTTCCTGCCAGAATTTGAATTCAGAAACGCAGAGAATGCAAATGAGAATGAGTACTATATAAGTCGTGATTTAACCGACTTCAGAAAGGGAGAGTCTGATTTTCTGACTAGCGCGCGTTTGCCTTCTGGCCACATCTCTCTTAGCTGTTACTACGCTCGGCCATATCTAGGCCCTTGCTAGGCTTCGCCGATTCAATTAATACTTAGGGGCCAACTGGTTAGATTGTGATAGCTTCGGCTATATTATTTAAGAGCTTTAGTTAAGCTAGTTTTAGTTCAAATTTTTAGTATTTAAGTTCAAGCCCGAGTGGTGGCTTTATTGCAAAGTTCCAAGGCTTTATTGCAAAGTTCCAAGCCGGAACTGATTGTAAATATATTGAATAATAAAGGGTTTTAAACCCTTCTAAAGTCTCACTTGTTCTGTTCACACTTAAGCGATTTTTCGCTTGTAAAGTGTTCGTGGGGCTCTAAGTAAGAACTTAAGATTTAAAGAGTTGAACCCTACAATATAAAAAGTGCAAATACTGAAAAATTGTGCCTCCATTTAAAAAGAAATGTTAGTATTATTAAACGTTAAAAACGGGAAATGTAGTCCTGAGCAAATATAAAATTATGGAATTGCAAATAAAATTTGCAACACGGAAACCATTGCAAAAGCGATGGAAAAATTGCAGAATTATGTGATCAATTTATTTTGCAGTAAAAATATGACTCAAGAATATGAGACCTACGATCTACATCCTATAGGAGACTATGTTCATATTGTAAAATGGGGAGCTGTAATATAAAAATAAAAATGTTGAATTAAATACATAATACAATAAATTAACTATAATCACTGCGTTGAGAGCAGATCATCGAAAACATAAAATAAAACATATATGAACTCTTTCGACGATTTATTGGAAATAAAATGGCCGTTGAACGACGTTTTACTGTCTGTTGACTGCGAAAGTAAGTACACACGTGGTAACGTCACATATAAGTGATGCAGATGTAGTATTTTTTTTTGCTTTGAACATTAAGACTGAATGCTACCTGCTTAAAGTCAATTATGATTTAGTATTAGCTCAATGTGTGAAGTTCTGCAGCAAAGGAAATCATTTAAACATTAGATGAAGAAATAACTAATGAGATATCCACTCTCTTTACTTTGCGAAATTGTGGTCAGGAAATTTGAGGCTACAAACGAAAATCTTTGTCCATTGATTCGAATGAACTAAATAAACCGAATCGGATCTAGGGTAAACTCTGCGAGAAATCTCCCAAATATTAAACGTACTCATTCCAAAAATTTCACAACGATTTCCAATGATAAAAAAATAGAAACGTTTAACAAGTGAATACCGAATGCTGATGAAAATAAATTACGGCTTTTGGAAATGCGTTCTTCGCTCTTAAGTTGAAATAAAGAAGAAAAATTCCATCATTGAACTGTGACTCTGAATGAGAACTGTAAATTATAGGACAATCGTACATGTTTGTTACAAAAGACTAAGACATTCAAAGAAACTGGTATTTACAATATTCTTGTTTACTGTCATCTGCTGGTGTTATTCACGATTTCAGCCTTTCAGAAATTGAAACGATAAATGCAGCTCAGTGTAATATAAATATAACATTGTGAAAATTATGGCAGATGGGACTGTTTTTTAAGCAATCAGCATTTGTGCATAGATATGAAGTCCTAATATTTTAATATAATGACTAGCTATTTATGATAAAATCAACCGTAGAGAACATCGAAAACATAGAATACGAAACTATGCCTAATCGATCATATGCTTTCATTTCCCAACAGATTTTAACGTAGGATTATGTTCTCCCGTAATGGTCTGATAGGGATGCAAAACATTAGGACGCTATTTGAGGTATATGCGGATGCTTATATCTTCGAAACTACAAATGTTATAATCAGTCTAAATACATCATTAGATAGATGAAAGAGCAAAGAGCACGTTAACAAACACACACACAAAAAACTTAAATTGGACAAAGAGTATACGCATAGTAATGTGTCAAAAAGAGAGAAATTTTGGTGAAGTTCCGTGCGTATGCGCGACTGCTAGTGAGTGGCAAGATCATCTGGTACACAGTCAGTGTGTTCGGGTGGTGTTTGCTGTATTTGATTTTACTTCGCCAAGCTAACTGTGTTACGATTTATAGAAATTTGACAAGTGTAGAAGATCGTGTACCAATAGAATTTCTTGTAGGCAGCGTAAGAGAATACAGGTTTTAGAAGCAGGGAATATGTTTATGGTTGATATAATTGTTAATGGATCGTGAAGATTTATTCTGCGTATACTCATCCGACTGTTAATTCAGGAGATTTGAAGATGTTCCTGTTTAGTGCATCGAGGAATTATTCTGAGACTTCTTGATTTCTGAGATTGATCGATGAAGAGTTTATTGTAGATGTAGATGTTCTTGTTATTATGCTTGTCATAATTGTTATTATGATGAGAGAGTTCAAGGTAGACGTCAAATGAAATGAAAAGGCATTTGATTGTATGAAACATTATTTTAATTTTAATATGGTATCAAGTAACTATTCAAGTATGCTTTGCAATTCACTTATAAATTTAACATTAACTAGGACTATAACTGTTGACATCTTAAATTAATCTGCAACTAAATCTTCTGCAGAAATCTTATTTCTCATAGCATCGATCAATTTTCCAACTGTGTGTAAATCTGTTTTTTTATTTGTCCTATTACATTCACTCACTTCCGCTGGTAATACTACGCATCAAACACCAGCAGCTCTTTGAACTAAAAGAAATCTTTCTTTTCTTTTTTTTGTCCATGAAATGATTTTCTGAGTGGCATCAGTTTGTTGGGAAGTGAAAATGCTGTCTTTGTCCAAAGACATTTATTTTACGAATGTGGTATAAATGGCCTTGGTAAGCGTTGACTGCGATACATTGATATTAATGGATATTACTTTGATTAAACAAGTATTATGAATCTTTGTATTCGCTTCTTTTTAAGCGTCCTAGAAATCGACCGTAACTTTTATAACACCTGATTATAAAATACAAAGTTTTAATTAATACATTGCTTGATATCAAATTATGTGCGAGAAAGAAGAAGAATATGCAGCATCTTAGACTGTTTGACAGGTTTTGATATATCTGACTGTTTTGCGGCTGGACACAAAGGCATTAAAATCTGCCCTGTCTCTCATAAGTAAAATGATGTTAATGCTTGGGTAAAGAAGGCTCGAAATCTCCTGGTATTGCGTTGAACATGTCAGTTAAAACTGGTGTGATACTTAATATTGCAGGGTCACATATTGGGCTGCAGCTATTAACTGATGATAAAATTCAGTGGATAATGTTCTGCTTTCACAACCTCTTCAAAACAATACGAACAAGGACAAAATATGGTAATACTTAATACATGTGGAGTTTTCTTTGAAGTGAAAGTAATATTGGATGATCAAAAGGCAATGAATGAGAAAAAAGATGAAAATTATTTT
Organism: Stegodyphus mimosarum; assembly: GCA_000611955.2. NCBI lineage: Eukaryota > Metazoa > Arthropoda > Arachnida > Araneae > Eresidae > Stegodyphus > Stegodyphus mimosarum. The sequence continues at coordinate 39,216 of KK115357.1, forward strand.
GCAATTTGCAATTTATTATAATTACGATAGAGGTTAAGATTATGGACAAAAGTAACAAATCATCAGCTGTAACAAAGCTTTAAGTAAAATCTGATTTCTATATATAATACAATCAGATTAAAATAAATCATTAACAAAGTCTTTTTCCTACCGAGGGAGGAAACAGAGAGAAAGAGAGAGAAAGAAAACATGGCATCAACAATCGAAGAGTCTATGTAGAAGCTCGCCATATCTTAAACGCTCATATCGAGCTATAAAAGCGTTGACTGTGGTAGAGCAGCTAAGGCTGTGAAATACTGGTCATATACTCCAGGTTCTATTCCCTGGGGCCGAGAAAGCTGGTCCTTTCATCGCATGCAAAGTAAATACGGCACAGAATACTTATCCTATATCATAAATGCAGCATACAGGTATCAAGAAAGGCAGATGTTCTTAGAGTACTTTGCATAATCTAAATATTCAACCAAACTAAAATAAATAATATAATTTAATATATAATATTTTGTTCACTAGATTTCCTCATATGTAACGTAAATACTCTAAAGGTACATCATTTGCATCATTAAAATACATTATCTATCTATCTTTCTCTCTATATATATATATATGGATATCTTCATAAGCAGATTGGCTTTCAAATGAATTTTCACAGTCAAATGCAACAAAACTTCCCTTCACGAATGCTTCTCATGAGGAAAAAAAATCTGATGCGCACACCGTGTGACTTCCTTGTACGGAATATTAAATTATACGCATTTTTTCTTGCATTTCATTTAAACGTATTGGACTGAATTAAATCTACTTCTTCGATAGCGTATAAACCACAATAGAATAAAGGCACTCTTTAAAACTGATTATATTTATTTACCATAACGATACTCTGGCGCTAGGTTCAATCGACAGCGTCGTTACATCTCATTCATTTTATAACTCAGAATGCACAAAAAGTATATCTTCTAAAGAATTATCTAATCGCTGCCACATGTTCCATTCAAAAACTATAATCAATCTAAAACGATGTGTAAAGAAATTAAAAAAAACAGTTTTCATAGACGATACGGTATTTCTCATTCGATTAATTCAGTTCTCGTTTTGCAACAAGGCAAAAATAAGCAAAAACGCAAAATACCTATGTTAAAATTTGGAAAGTATAGAAAACTATAAGACACAAAATACAATTAATTTTTTTTTTATAATTAAAATTACAGTTTCTGCGCAAAAGCAATTAATTCGGCCAGCGTACAAGAAGGCAGATTTTTCGGTGCACAAAGCGGAAAGTTTACTCTTGATCTCACTCGGCAACAAGATACACTGAATGCATAGAAACTGACTTAATTTGTTGTAGCCGCTATGCTGAGTCAATATATGGGACAATTTAATAACTAAAATAATAAATCCAGAGTGGATTAAACAAAATTTCATTTGCAATAATAAAAAAAGACACTTTGTTATTGTGAAGTTAATTTCCTCTAGATTGGCAACAAATCCATTATTCTGCAAAGTTTCAAATGTAAACAAATATGGCTTCTTGGCAAAAAAAAAGTAGGCTTAGCCGCACTTAAACAGCTTTTAAATTGTTGATAATTCTACAATAACTTGAAGGTTAGCTAAAGACATAAAAACCTTAACCATAAGATAAGAACAGCATGATTCAATCATTTTTAACGCAAAATATACCCAATTTACAAACATTTAAGAATAAAGAAACTGAGCTCACTGAGTCGAGTAATAAAGTGTATATATATATACACTATCCGATTGCAACCAAAATAGCAGGTGCACATCTACTTGTTACAGCAGTCAATTTTGGTGAAAAAGAGTCCTTTATTCTGTCCTTACTTAGAGATGTCAAGCAAAAACATAGTTAAACTGCATTCGATAGCGATCAAAATGGATATTTTCGTTGAAATATGACACCCGAAATTTTTCGTGACTACAATACTTCCTTTTTGCTTCCTACAAGGAAGTAAAAATGTAATTCACGAATAATTTCCTGAACAAAGAATGTTTCGAGTGATGACCATGTTTCGTTTAGAGGACATGCAAGTCGAAAACAAATGATTTTCAGCTGTATGTTAAGGTAACATAATTAACTCTTGAAAACTCCTGCATCATTTTACTATTCTTCATTGCTTAACTCTTATTGCCAAGCTTTGGCGACACGTTACGTACAAAAGAAATTTGCGGAGAGAAGGTTTTCTGTTATCTATAATATTATGAATGTAGGAAAAATCGTGGGCTTGGAAATTAACAGTGAAAACGTGCTGAAGCAATTATAGGACCATAAAGATGAGCACAGTTTGAAAGAATTGCAACAAATCTAGAAGCAACAACAAAAGGTGATATGTAGGAAATGTCTACAGAGGAAGAGGAAATATAAGTAGATGATCATAGATTTTTCGTGAAAGTTGTACAAAATGGGGTAAAGTTCTCTACTACTATATCAGGGAATAACATATCCCTGATATAGAAGTAGCAACCTATAACGTAAGCATTTGCAATAAAAATGCTATATCTCACTTTAGACATTTTTTAAAGTATATACAGAAAGAAATCGCGTTAGATTATTTTTAGTGATTATTAAACATTGTTGATTAGCGCTAAGAGACAAGGAAAGAATGAAACGAAACCCCAGAAAGGAAACGTTTTGATCTTTTTGAAAGGTCTATCCTTATGCAAAGAATAACATCATCTCTACCCTTAATCGGGAGAGTGGTTAATGACTTACTACCGTACCGCAGAGCCCGGGTTCGAATCTCGGAGAAAGCATGGATGTTTTTAAACATATAAGACATGAGGCATTGTAAATTTGCGGCGAGCTGAAAGTCTTCTCGAGAGGTTGGTGGAGGGAATAGAGGGGTAGAAGACCCTCGGACTCATCCCCTTGAGGTGCCAAAGACGGGCGTTGTCCTCCACTCCTTGCCACGATGAATTTCGTGGCCTTGTTCTGATACTATTGTCAGAAAAGTGAGATAAGTCACAACACACGTAATGTCTCTTCTCTTCCCCGTTCGTTCTACCTTCTGCTTATGCCAACAGATCTCTTATACAGATACGATGAAGTTAAACTAAATTTTCATCATGGATTTCATCATAGAAGATATTTATCATATTCTTTTACGGCATAATTCTTTTAAAAAGCTCTTGATTTTAACAAAGAGACATTTTAAAAAGCTTTTTGAAGCATTTTAAGCGTTTCTATAGTAGCAATTTCATTGCGAAAGCAAAATTAAGTGCATGGCCTTTGCTTTATTAAGTTCGCCAATTTAGGAAATGGCCGAAGCAAAACTTCATTATTCCTTAAAAATGAATTTATCAGGTAAAAATGAAGTATGGATTGTTGGCAGATCTGGATGAAAATCATAACAACTTCTGAAAAACGTTTATAAGAGATTTCTTGTATGTTCTATGAATCATTTCCCATACATTTTCATTACGATGTGTATAGCCAAAACTGAAAACATTAGTTGCACATATTTTACTAATCGGTTTCATTTATTCTTACGTATCATAAATTAACTTGTACAACAGTCTTATTAATAAGTTTAATAAAATAGGAATTAGCATTAGTTAGGTTTGAGGGCCTTCCTTTACTTTCCTTTTCTCGTTTTTTGAAGTACACATGCTCTTAGAAATCTTCTTAAACAAAATCAAGTAAAATAGTGAAACAAAAGACGTAATTATTTTAAATTCTTTGCTAAGTACTTGAGTCCGAAAATGATGTTCTTCATGCACCATTAAGACGGAAAATTAAGACTTTTTTGTTTCAATTAAACTGTTAAATGAGGCGAGGATTCAATTTGGATTTTACGAGAAGATGTGAAATATTGCTTTCCCCATGAATAGATGAGGTAAAGATTTTTAAGCAGTCTAAATGTAGAGTTTCAATCTCAAGAAAATTCGAGCGGAAACTTCTGCCAAATATCTGCTAATTGTGATCACACGACGATCGAGATCAAAATGAATATTATTTTAAATGGTTTGAAAAAACATAAAGTGTTGCAAACCGCAAAGATCTAGTATGTCATTTTTCATTACGCTTAACTAGAGAAAAATGTATTTTCCACTCAGATTTAAATATTAACGATATAATATCTATCTGTTTTTAACCTTCATAAAATAACATTTTTTAAAATTTTTGATAAGGAATTTTTACGTGATGGATGGAGAGTTTCTCATTAAGTGTTTATCACTCATTGGCCATTTAGCTGTTTATTCACCAAAAATGTTGTCCAAGTTGCACCACAGGAATGACGCACAAATCTTTAGGAATATCACATTTACCACATTACCTTTACGAAAATAAAAGCAAATCCAAATACTATATACTGCGGGGGAAAAAGGACAGTTCTATGTCTCCTGTTCTACTGGGCCAATTGACGAAATTCAACTTCGTTTTTCATGTCTCGACAGCGCGACTTAGGATATGTATTAGATTTATATATAGCATTGTTCTAATATAGGTATTTGACACAAAATCGGACTTGTTCTGAAATGATATGCCAATTGTTTTCCATATTTCGATTCTACGACTCAAAATATGCCAAACTGCCAGTTTTGTAAAAATCGCAGAGTAGTTTTTAAAAAATTAGCTCTCAAAATTTTAGCTCCTTCATGTTAATTTAATCTGATATAAATTTATGAATATCTCTTTTTATTAAACGTGTTTGATTCCTTCTTCCAGAATTCGAAATTTAGGCTTAATCCAAATGTAATTCGTGTATTTTTATGATTTATTTTAAAAATTTGTACCTTTAAATATTATTTTCTAAATTTTTCCAAACAATTTTTGTATTATAGCCTATAAAATTTTTAACATCATCTTAAAGTAGATATATTTTTAGGCACACTTGCAAAAAATTAAAGTTTTTTATTTAAAATTTCCTATGGTATACAAGAATTTACATATTGGCGCGTTTTGAAACTTGGCATATTTGTTGCAAGCGAAATAACGCCAAATGTGGTTTACGCACTTTGTTAAAATTATTTGAAAGTAATGAACGTGACCTTTATTCAGCTCGTGTGCAATGAAAAAAGGAAAGGAAAATAGGTCGCTATAAATTAAGAAAGACAAAGGCGGCAAGATAAATTTTAAAATTTTTCCGTAAATGTCACACAAATTTTAAGAAATTAGGCATAATTTGAGTCGTAGAATCGAAATATGGAAAAAATTGGCAATTGGTTTTTTTTTTGACAAATTGTTCTTTCAAGAAAGTCGTTTTGCATATTGCAGACAAAATGCAAGTGTCTACTGTACAAATGTTCGGGTAGTCAGACTTGTTTAGGTGAGTCTGTTTGCTTCATGTTTTGGTAAGACCTTGTTGCACTTTTTATACCTCATTTTTTAATATTACACAACATTAAAGTAAATAAAATGTACTGTAAAGTCATAACATTTACAATTAAACCTTTGAAGGCCAAGATGCCCAAGACAGCCTCTCATTCAAACGACCAAAACTGCCCGAAACGGACAAAATTGCGATATTCTTCTCTTCTCTCTCATTAAGGTATGAAGTTTTCTCAAATGCATTGTATCAGTTTATTCCAAAGAGATTTTCCTAAAAGACCAATGGAAGCTTCTTTGTTAGTAAATAGAAAGAATGTCATTTGAATTTTCCTACCTCTTTGTGCATTAATAGAGACAAGAGGAGGAAACGGACGGGACCAGCAATGGACGAGGATGGACGTTTCTGTAGTTTAAGCAAACAGATTAGCGAAGGCTTCGGTTTTCTAAGAATGAAGAAAACATGTCAGCATTCACATAACGATTAGAAATCTTAAAAATGCTTCTTTCTTTCATAAAATCGAATCGAATTTTCCTGGCACGCCTCCAAACACAGGTCTCAGCTTTTCCTGGATTTTGGCTGGTACTGATAATTAACATTTTTTAAAATGCTCACTTTTTAATATACTAAGGAGTGAGGAAAATGCAGTACAGTAAAAGTCCTATGACCTCCATTTAATGATTCAGCACCTTTTACCGACCTAAGGTGACATTACTAGCCTTTCATTCGGTAGTATTCGGAAAGGATAGGCTATTGCTTTGTTTCTTTTTGCTATATTCAATTTGTCTTTCGTTAAAAACTTCCTTACAAATATCATTTGCTTTCTTTATTTAGAATATTCTAAAATTTGACAAAAATGTTAACAAGAAAATTAAACGAATGCATGTGTGTTTAAAAATTTCCAGAATTTGGATAAGATTACAGAAGGCATGGATGTTTGTAAGCATATAGTGTCTTTGTAGAATGTAGGTACCTAAAACACAGCTGAAAGTCCTCTTGAGAGGTTGATGATAGGAAAAGAAGGCTAGGAGGTGTTCGAATCTCTCTTCTGGGTTATTCCTCATCAAAACTGGAATAGAGCTTCCCCTTTCTCTCACATGTGAAATCGGTCGTTCGTTCTTGCGCAACTTGATTAATGTTTTCCGTGATGAAACGGCTAAATGATCAATGGGTTCAACCATTCTCAAAGTCTGCTTAACTAGGAAATTGTCCAAAAGTTAAAAAAGAATAATATGGCATATTTGTTAATGCGGCGTGGCAATAATTCCGATCATATCGTATTATCGAATATTTGCTATAGGATTTTTCAAGGTTTTATTCCACTTTGTAATAGAATGCACAGAAAGGGTCACGAAATGTGTCCATTTCTGTGGTGAATGCACAGAAATGGTCTGAAATATGACCAATATATATGAAAAAGACATATATGTAGATATAGAATTAAAAGTTATAAAAAGAAAAAGGTATTAAGCTAGTGTATGTAATGTATAGTGCATGCAAGATACTAAGGCACAGTGCATGCGGGAAATAAATGTACAGAGGTTGTTCGCACATTTTTAGACACTTTTCAGACGATTTCGGTAAACGGAAATAAAAAATCGTTTGCTGCAAAAGAAGTAATTGCAATTGTACTATGTTTTTCAAAGTCACAATTATCGTCTGTGGCTTGAAAGTTTTGTTTTTATTCAAAATGGCGAATTTAACAAAGCAATGGTTCGAAGGCTACATTTACGCTCTTTCAGAAGAGAAATATGCATACTCCGTTATCCAAAAACGATGTGAGTGTCATGGTTTTATGATATCTAAAGCGTCGATAGGTAGTATCATCAACAAGAAAGGAAAAAAACGTCAAATTGGAGCCTCAAGTGGGACAAAAATTCCAAACAAGTATCCAAGGAAAAAACGGACATCTTCGACTATTGCAAAGGTACGTTGTTTAATGTTAAAAGAAAATCCCCCTAGTCTAAGGACAGTTGTAAAATCATTAAAATGCTCGGTGTCACTTCCAAAGCATATCGCTCGAAGCCGGACAACGCGGAAAATTCTATATGAGAAAAAATTATCCAAAGAAAAATGGAAAACAATTGTCACAATAGATGAAGCATGGATGTATTTAAAAGAGTGTAACAAAAAAATAGCCATTTATTATCATAAAAGAGGAGAAAAAAATTTAAGTACATGGTTCAAAGAATCGAAAGAAAGTTTTTCTAAGGGATTCATGATTGTTGCTGTTTTTTCTTATAATGGCAAGTTAAAAATAAACAGAGTGTAAAAATATGTCAAGATTAACTCCATATACTACCAGGAACATATTTTATCGCCAATTTTTCTGAATGAAATACCATCGCTTTACCCACAGTGCCATCAATCTGTGAGACTCCATCAGGACAAAGCTAGCAGTCACAAATCAAATTCCACTGTGAATTTCCTAAAAGAAATGGAACAAAAAACTGGTACCAAGACCATACCCTTCACTGATATCCCTACTAAATCTCTCGATGTGCCACCTATGGATTTTTGTGCGTTCGGACTTTTAAAAACTGTATTATCCAAACGTTGCCCCAAAACTCTAACACGACTCTGGAAAGGTGTTCGGGAGGAATGGGATAGAATACCTCTTCTGACACTTCAAAAGTCATTATTATCCTAGAAATTGCGGTGTCGAAAGATAGTTCAGAATAAGGGATATCAAATAGAACATTTAAAACACAAGAATTTCGTATAATTTAGTTTTGTGAATACAATATACATCGTCTAAAAAATGTGGGAACAGCCTCTGTAAGTGTGATTTTGTCACAGTTTAATTATTTTTTATTACGTTTGTTAGTTTAGTACGTTTTCTGCCTGACGGCTCTTGCCAGGTTAGGTATTTTATGCACGGTGATTCTCTTTCACTCAGAGCGATATAACAAAACGTTATCGTTTAAAATGCCACATGACTTAAATTTTGCAAAGTCAAGCTTTCTGTAAAATCTTTCGTATGTTAAAACGGTGTAAAGGAGCAATTCGCATTAATTTTCATAAAAGCAATTTTTGATGGTCATTAGACCTCCAAGAAAACTACTATATAATAAGAAAAAATATACGCGAAATTTAAATAATACAAAGAAAGAATAATTTGAATTATCTGATAAATACACATTACATACATGTAAACATAAATATTGCAAAATAAATTAAAATAAAAATACGTTTAAAATCCTCTCATATTCAATTCGGAATAAATCGTATGCAAAAAACGAAAACCAGAAGCACAATGGCAAAGTGCATGAAGGAGGCAAAAAATATCAAAATTAAAAATGAAAAATGAAATTTACATCTTTCATTGCATCGTCATCAGGGGGTTGTTTCAGCTAAAGAAGTAAAAGAAAGGAAAAAGATTCAATCTGTTTCTGAACCAATAAAGACAGAAATTAAAATTTAAAATTATTTCGGAAAATCAGTCAAAGTAATCTGTATCTTTATCAGTCCAAGCCCTGCAAGGCGTAGTAAGTAGTGTAAAGAATTATAAAATGCTAGCAAAAACTTAAGAATATTTATTTTGAGTAAATCGAGTTCAAAAAATGAAACATGTAAACACAAGAAAACCAATATATGAAAAAATAAAAATATATGAAAATTGTAAAACTATGCAATAATATACCGTACAGTCGGAGTAAAAAGGTTTTTTTAATTATAGCATAAAATTCATAAACAAGCAGAAATCTTCAAAACCTAATAATAATTATTTCCATTGTCATTGGACCGAGGCCAAAAAACAAAGGAAAATTTAAGCAGAAACAATCCAATATATGCAAAAATAATAAATGAAAATTTTATCTAACAAAAAAAATAATGAAAGAAAAATTTAATTGGATATAACGGAAAAAAAAACTTAAAAATAAATTTAAAAAATAAAATCTGGAAGATTTCAGATTGTAAATTACGTCCAAAGGGGCGTTTTTTTTAACGTTTTGTGTATTACCGTTATTTATTAAATATCATGTTCCACGTCCTCAAACCATAAAATTCAGTTTGACAGCAGTATCGCAAAATAATTTTAAAATGAGCATATCTTTAGAATTTCCGATACACAGTATGTTTTTTCCGTACAACGTCGCCATCGCTCGCTCTGAAATTCTTGAGTTTGTTAATAAAAAATTCATTAAAGTTTTACAAAATATGAAATCGGTAATAAAACAAATGCCAAATTTCATATTTGGGAATCCAGATGCTCATATTCACAGCCGGATTACGTCATTCAAAATTCGATGGCTCTAGGTACCGTTGTTTTATCACAATGCGAGAAACGTACATATATTTATGCAGGTTCTTCACTATTTAAATGTTGCAAATATAATACAGGGCGATAATATTTGGTGGCAACAGTTTGAAAAGTGAAACGGACATTCAGAGCCATTCGACGCAAAATCGCAAAACGAAAACAATAGTCCTTCAGGGACAAAGCCCATTTGGACTAATAAAATAAAAATTAAAAAGAAGAGTTAATTCTGAAAATAAAACAGAAAGTTTGGAAACGTTTCTAAAAATGTAGTGAATTTTCGTTATTTGATGTCATTAAAAGCAGATTTTTCAAACTCCTTTATAGAAAGAGTTGCATAGAGATTCTGAAAATTTGGAACGCATTTCTAATATTTATGTGGGAAAACAAAGTCTGAAAACGTCTACAGACCTTTTGCAAAAATTTTGCATAAATCAAATCATTTCCAGTGTTTCCAGTTACTTTATGTGCTCTTACAGTTATGTTACAGAGTATCAAAGTACCAAATAATTAACACCAGCGGTGTCCGCCGAAAACGTCGCGGCAAAAACATCGCGGACGAAAACGTCGCTGAGAAAACAACGCAAGGCGAAAACGTCGTGGAACAAACCATCGTCGGAGAAAATAAAGCAAAGAGAAAATATCGCAGTTCTAAAACATCGTGGTACAAAATACCGTCGCCGAAAATAAAGCGGTTCAAAAACTTCGCAGTTTAAAAGCATCGTCGTCGAACAAATCGTGGTAAAAAATAAAGTACTTACAGATAATTGCATGCCGATAACATCGCAGACATGCATTTTTCAGGCTTTAATAACTGTAAAAGGATACTCGCATAATGATTTGTGAGAGCGAGATGAAAAGAAGGATAATTATTATTTTAATAATTTTTAATAATTAATAAATATTTGTTGAAAATGTAAAATGGAAAATTAAGCACAGAAAATTAATGCAACTTATAGTACTTAATAGAATTTTAAACTGACATAGTTAACTAACAAATATTGTTAATAAATTATTTTTTTATAAAGTTTTACTGGCAATTTTTCATGAAAAGTATAATCTAAAAAAGAATAGAAAAAGAAAGACAAGAAACTGCTTCACGTTATCTATAAAAAATTGCTAAGTTAATTATGAGATTATTTTCTTCACTTTTGTTAATCTGATACTCTTATAGTGAAAAAATAAAAGATCTGAAAGTAAAAATTATCCTTGTTTCCATCTTCTTTCACAAGTGAATATCCATTTACAATTAAAGCCTGAAAAACGTATGTCTGCTATGTTATCGTCATGCAATGATTTGTAGGTACTTTAATTTTTACCACGATATTTTTAAACTACGAAGTTTTTGAACCGCTTTATTTTCGACGACGATATTTTGTATCACGAAGTTTTAGAACTGCGATATTTTCTCTTAGCTTTATTTTCTCCACGTTTTTTTTCCACACCATGACCACTATTTTCTCCACACCATGACCTTTTTGCCTTGGCTCCGCGACGTTTTCGTCCACGATGTTTTTGTCGCGATGTTTTTGGCTGTAACCACACCAGCAACCATAAAATATTGTCATACGAAATTTTGCCTGGTTTGCCTTTTAGAACTATCACAATTAAAAGTAACAAGAATTAAATGTTTAATAAGATG
>KK115357.1:63027-99990 GCA_000611955.2 Stegodyphus mimosarum
TTATGTGTATTATATATATTAATTTATATACTAATTTGTATACTAATTTATTATAATGTGTGCAAGATATAATAAAATACGATGGCTACACTAAGGAATGTTTGGCAACTTTAAAATTAACTATTCTAAATTTAGTATTCTCCCCCTAAATTCATCTGTTCTACCATATTCAAGATCTTTCCAAGTTACATAACACTACTTGAAAAAGGGAACAAAAACCTAAATTAACCAATCACAGCTTAGCTGTTCTTATGCACCTACTTAGTTTAAATACTGCTTCGCAAGCAACTACGTCATTCCCTTTCCTAACTTCTGCCATGAAAACATCTCTACGCTGCTATGTCCTCCTTTGTTCTTTATCTAAGATGACGTAACATGTATATAAAAATTATTGTAATTGCTTATGATAAAAAAGTATACTGTCTATAAAGAAATGATTTTGATGTGCCTAAAAATAAAGATGGTCATCAGCTGAAATTCGTTTTGTCAACGTCTTCTACCTGCCTTTTTACGCACACACACACACACACACACATATATAAAGAATATATAAGAAAGTTTTCGTTTATCTGTGTGTGTGTAATTCATACAAATCTACGGATTTATTCCTCTCTTGATGAAATTATCCACAGATGATGTTCAAAATAGGGCTTAACATAAAGAATAATTCTTAGCATAATTTTAAGAAGCAAATAAATTAATTTAGATAAAAATGAGAGACATATGAATTTGCCTAGAATGTTTAGTAAATGCATAGTCTGCAAACATTGTGAAAACGAAAAACGAATTGTGAGTTAAAGATTGACCTACTATTATCTAATTTTTGGCCTATTTTTTTAATTTTACGCTTTTAATGCTCATGCATAACTTTTTAACTAAAAATAGGTTACTTGAATGAAAGCCATTTCCTCATCAGGCAAGAAACCTTAATATTATAAACTACCATAACACCAGTTAATTATTTTCTAGTTGCAAAAGAACCCATCAGTGGCCAAGGAAATAAAACTACTAAATCTAGTACTTCAAATACCAGTGAAAGAGCTAGCTGCATAGGAGTGTTCGTAGTTCTTCTCATGGATAACCTGAATATGAGTTAATTTCTCTTAGAAAATCCTTCATGTAATCTAAACAATCCTTGCACTCAAAGAGTAAAAAGACATTCTATCCTCAAAAATAGAAATTCAAGCACAGCAAGCGACGCAAAAGGAGACAGGATTATCAGTATTTATATTATGTAAAGCGAGTTCTATCTTCATTAAGGAGAGAAATGCTTTTGTGGATAATATTTTGAAAAAACTGCTCTTCGTTACGTCACACCTGAGAAAACACATGAAAACTTCTATGCAGCAATCTTGTTCACAAAGTTAGGCACGGATCGAACAATAAGCGTCTAATGATTCTATCGCTAGGCTCTGATGTTCACGAAAAGGGAGAGAAAAATTAAAAGAAAAGTGCTTAATTGAAGTTTTTGCAACTAAGTTTGAATTTATTCATTAGATTATGGCATTATTCACTAGGGCTACCTGCCTAAGAGGAGGAAAGCCGTGGGAAGGACTTTTTACTAGAAGCTGGCCAGTATTTCCGTAAATATGACAGTTGACGGGAGACTAAGGTACCATCATTCTCCAAGAGATTAGGTGGTATTGTTGAGCGTCTCCGTATATCTAGCATTAGAAGATAGATCAAATAACATTGCAAGCTATTGTAACCGTTATGAATTAGGATATAATCACATAAATAAATTACATAATTATTTCAGATACTCAAACTACTGAACAGAAAAGCACACAGTTACAACAGTTACACATTACAAAATACACTTTACAAAGACAACACGTTACAGACTTCACAGAAATTTACAAACATATTGCTTGACATTCAAATACAGTAGTAGAGCGTAGAGAATTCAACTTCCAGAAACAAACTGAGTGGTTATCTAATTCTTACTCTAGGCACTATTCCTATTAATCACTCCCCCCAAAAAAGGGTTACATAAAATTAAAAAATATATTATATAACAAGACATAAGTCAGCTTCGACTTTTTAGTGAACATTGCCATCAGATGACATTGTTTTACCGTAAACTTCCTGAAGGCTTGTGCATTGTTACTGGGGATTTTAAGGTGGTGTTCTCACGACTGCGCCTTAAAATCTGCCGACTTACCATATCCTAACATCCACACTTACCTCATGCATTCAGACAAAAAAGTCCGTGTTATTATTAGTCTTACAGCTGACTGTACAGGTGAAGAAGTTAAACGTGAAGGGCAGAATTATCATATCCTACCATCTGCTCACTTAACAATGGTAAGTCGGCAGATGGTCTGGGGTGCTAATTTCTCCATAGACACAGAGGTGGTGTTGCTGGCGTTGTGTCTATTAAAATATAGGGGAAAGGGATCATGTCCTGCAATAATTCTTGTTTATTACGTGGAAGTGATCTTGCGTTTGTTGTCGACATGTGCGTTATCGTTTTACGTGCGATGGCCTTGTTCACACTCACTCTACTCTGTTTGTAATCTGCATTGCGTTTCAATTGCTTCTTCATGTATGAGCGTGGCTATAGTGCTGATTGGGGAATATGGGTACTCCGTGGTGTTGCTTCCTTGGCTAATCTGCCAGCACTTTCGTTTCCATTCACCCCAGGTTGCGCTTTAACCCAGGACAGCGTGATGTTATGATGTTGATGCCTCCGTAAATGCGTAACTATAGGGAATGTGTGGTGATGGTTGAGTAAAATTTCGTATGCAACCAGCGCGTCTGCTTAGATTTGATTTAGAATGAAATTACTGTATTTTGGTGGTCTGTCTTTTGAGTTCCCTTAAGTCTGCCCTTGAACGTTAAAAATGATATTTCATTCTGAACGAACCACCAAAAACGATCGTACTGATATACATCGAAAAGGAATTGGAAAGAAAAATAATTGTATTTCCTTTAGTCGAAAAAAGAAAGTGTTTTGCACTTTATTATATAGCTTTAGTTTCTTTGTTTGCTTCTTTGGGAGAAACGTACTTTTGTCTTATCTTCATAAAGCTGATTTTCATGAAGCTTGCTTTGCATACGCATTTTTATAACAATATTTGAAAGCAATTTTGAATATTAATTTAACAGCAGAATTATCTTTAAATGTATTCTGCGTAAAATGGAGGGCAAAAATTTCCCTGGTCCTGTATAGGAAGTAAGATAGTTTGGCAATAACAAGGCTAGGCTATGTTATTTAAATATGGCAAAGGACATAATGGCTATCTTCCTAACTATAAGGATGCCTTCGTGGAGGACGTTCTAAGGGAAACTGGTTCGTATTCATATTATACATGGGGAACAACAAAAAAAAATTAATCAATCAGACAGCCCGTTTGCCTGAGATCAAACCCAAGTCAAACTCCCAGTATTCAGGCAGTTGCAAGATATGAGTCATACTTTTTAATAACAATTAAGACTTGAACAAATGTCCTGTGGATGAAATTGGAAATTTAGGTAGCAAAAATTGATATCACTGTTGTTTCAAAATATAGTTATAAATAAAATACACAACGTATAAGAAAAATACTAGCTATTGATTGTATAAATAGAAAACCTCATAATGATTCATCAATAATTTCAAGTACCCAGTTTCCGAAAATCTAATCTGAGATACTGCGAACAGCAGTGCTTGGCTATTAACACATTTCCTCTCAGAATAACAAAGACAACTCGATACCAGTTACAAAATGTTTTCACGGTTTATTAAAATCTTTAGTTTTTTCTTGTATTTGAATCTTTAGAAACTTTCAAGTAATTCTTTTGGTCAATTTCAAGTAATTCTGAGTGAACTTTTCTCACATATGAAGTATTGATATTTATTTTCATCAAAATCTGTACTTTTCTCTGTAGTATGAAACACTGAAAAATCTTATTTTAAATAATGGAAACGGTTGAGTTTTGGGAACTTTAAATGTTGTTTTTTGACCACAATTTCTGTTAAAATGGGATTCCATTACGAAGTATTTTAGTTAATTGCTGTCTAAGTGTTTACTGAGTTACTGAATGTATGCTTTATATAGTTTGTAAGGTTTTAGTTAAACTAACAAAGTTTTATTTTAATTTAAATCTTTCTATCTCTTCTCTGTTTCAATTTCCCGTCAGAAGAAGCGCGCGTTTTCAGCTTATGCTAATTTGAAGTAGAGCCAAGTACTATTTAAACCAGAGGTAGAATCCTCTCAGTGTGAGAGAGCTTTTAGTCTCAGATCACGGTCATTCTGTTCGACGTTCGCCTGACCAGCTAGCAGATAATTTCTAAGCCATAGTGCTTACTACGTGATTGCTTATTGAGATAAATTGAAGTGCGCTAGTATTAGTATTTCTTGCTACGCACCATTTAGTTAGAGGCCAACTCCGCGAATTAAGTCTGTGAGCAAAGTTTAATTAAAATTCTATTTAATCTTAGTATAAATTTATCTGATTGTTAAGTTAGGCCCAAGTGTGGTCTTTTACTTTCTGTATCCCTCCCGAGTTTAGAAAGTGTTTAAATAATATTGATTTAATAAAAGAGGATTTTAAATCCCTTTCAAGTGCAGTTATTCTTCAGCACAGTATCTACACCAGAACATAGCTGATTTCAGCTCCCTGTTCCAGATCAGGACTTTAGGACTTTAAGGAGTTACTTCAAAATGTTTGCCAAGCACATGCACAGAACACTCAGTCCTGATAAGTTATTGTCCTCATACTGGGTTTCTGTATATATCAGCAGAGTGAAGCTTCTCTCTAGGCCTCTGTATATATCTGCGGAGTGAAAAAAATCATTATTTATACTTTGAAAGACTCTTAAGTGAAACGAAGTAAGGAAATTGATCAAAAAACAAAACAATGACAAAAACTGTTTGCTAAGATACTTGTAAAAAAAGCCCAAAGTTTCTATATCTCAGTTCCGTTTTTACTTTCTTAAAGTAAAAAGAAAGTATTGTAGTCGGGAAAAGTTTCGGGTATCATATTTCAAAGAAAATATCCATTTTGACCGCTAGCGAATGCAATTTTAGGATGTCTTTATATGATATCTAAATGTAAGAACAAAATAAAGGACGCTTTTTCCCCAAGAAAGTTATAAAACTCATTTAAAACGGATTCTGAAGAGATTTCTTCGTGGCGTATGTACGTATGTATGTATGCATCTCGTGTAACTCAAACACGAGTAATTTTGTATGTAGGACTGCTATAACATGTAGATGTGCTCCTCCTATTTTGGTTGCAATCGGCCTCACCTAAAGTATGTAAATATATGTATATATACTATATCCACTCTGTTACTCGGCTCAATGAGCTCAGTTTTTTTACTCTTATCTGTTGGTAAATTGCGCATTTTTGTTTTAAAAGTGATTGAATTACGTTGTTCTTATCTTCCGGTTAAGGTTTTTATGCCTTTAATAAACCTGTGTGCAAGATTTATAGAATTATCAACAATTTAAAAGCTGTTTAAGTGCGGCTAAGCCTAATCATTTTCCTCATGTCTGCCATATTTATTACATTTGAAACTTAGAAGAACAGTGGATTTGTTGCCAATCTAGAGAAACTAAGCTTCGCAACAACAGAGATAACGCCTACTTTTATTATTGCGTATAAAATCATGCTTAATCCATTCTGGAATTTATTCGAGGAAATAAGTGTTTAAGATTTACTTCGTAATTTTTAATATGGATATTTTGAGTTTGTAATGCATTTTTTTCTTGTCTCGAAGTGAGAACTGAATTCATTGAATGATAATTACTGAATCGTCTGTAAAAAACTGTTTCTTTTTTCTTTATTGTTTGTTTATTTAATTTTTTTTATATATCGTTTTAGATTTATTATTGTATTTGAATAGAATATGTGGCAACGATCAGATAATTCTTCAAATGATATACATAATTTTTGTGCATGCTGAGTTATAAAATGAATGAGATGTAACGCTGTTAAATGAACCTAGCACCAGAGTGTCGATATGGTAAACAAATACAGTGAATTTGAAAGAGTGCATTTATTCTAGTGTGGTTTATGCATTATCGACGAAGTAGATTTAATTCAATCCAATAAGTTTAAATGAAATGCAAAATGCGTATAATTTAATATTCCGTACAAGGAAGTCATGTGGTGTACACATCAGAGTTTTTTATTTATTAAATACTCCGCTATTTAACACTAAACGAAAGGGAGGGATGCTCCGTGGAGGACCTTTTAAGTTAAATTGGCTCGTATCCATGTTACGTATAGGGAAATCCGGGAAAACACTCAATGCGCGTTCGCTGAAACTCCAACCTCGGACAGAAATACCAGCGTTCAGTGCCTTTTACGGCCCGGTCGCTGGTAGGCCTCTGAATTTCTTATAAGAGCAATATTAATGGACTTTATTATTTAACAGAGAAATCCAAAGAATTGTCTCGAGAGCTCGTCATAAGACTTAGCAGCCGTTGAACTCGCTGCTGTTCTTCCGAAATGCTAACTCAATAGCCAAGTAATTCAGTTTAATAGTGGTAGTTGAACTTAGGTTTGAGCCTTAGTTGCATTATTCGTGGTTTCTCGCATGTGTAACATCAATACAAGCCGGATTCTCTCAGAAAGCGATCCACGGAGGCATCCTTCTTCTTAGGGCATCGTGATTCCGCCTTATTCAACTAACCTATAAGCGAAATATAATCCTTCTAACTCCGTAGTGATATAGATGTGCGTGTCGTGTAAATGGCAAAGAGTTTATTAGTGCATTCAGAATATTCTGAAGAGTGAATGGTATGCAAATGTCTTAACAGCGAATGTGGTACCCCTATGGGAAACAGTAAATCCCAATTCAGGTTAGGCATTTCAACAAAATCAGGGCTTACACAGCATGCCAAATAAAGGAATGTACTTTTGTTTCGAAAAATGTATTTTTGAGATATTTAAATTAGCATAACAGAATTTCTTATATTTTGATTTTAAAATGGCATAACAGTGAGGAAGATATTAGCATTCTTTCATCTTAAACATTTCTGAGTTGCTAATGTCTTTTGGAGTTGACAAAAGGAGGAATTATTTCAAAAGCATTAACAATTAAATGTTATTGTCAAGCAGCTCCTTAAATTAAAGGACAAATGGATTTTATAGAATAATTAATCTCTTTTGAAAATCTCGTTTGCATTTTGTAAATAATAAGTGGCAAATTAAAGCCTTATTATCTATGTATATAAAGAAGAATGTCTGTTTGTGTGTTTGTTCGTGATTAACTCAGTCACTACTATAGTTATCGTTACTAAAATTTCTACAATTCTTTTCTGGGTCCTGGAAAAGGTTGATGTCCACTTTCCCCCCCCCCAAAAATAGCTTAAATCAGAGACATTAATTAAAAACTCTGAAAATGCTAATTTAATTTTCTCCCTCATTTTTCCGAGTGGCAACAGTCTCGACACGGAAGATTAAAATCTGTTTTTTTTTTTTTGGAAAACTGTTGCCACTGCTCGCTTTCCAATCGCAGAGTTTCTTAATAAAAAGTTTCGAATGAAATAAAAATAGCATTTCCAAACATTAAATATATTATTCCGATTCCAAAAATTCCTTGGGAGCCATTTCGACTATTACCATCTTCGTACGACTTTAATCAGCCGAAATATTAATTAAAAGTTCTGAAAATAATAATTTTCTCACTCACTTTTTCCATTGGCAATATTATCTCGCGTTGGAGATAAAAATGCTTTATTTCGATAATTATTTTCGGGGATAAAAATGCTTTATTTAAGAGTTGCCACTGCTCGCTTTTCAAATCGTAGAGTTTGTTAATGAAAAATTTGTAAATTTTACAAAATCTGTATATATAAAGCATAATGTTTGTTTGTGTGTTTGTTCGCGTTATTAATTTCTGATCAATTACGATCAATGTTTTGTCACATTCAATCGACTAAAATTGAATATAGGGGAAATATTGGATGGAACTTGAGCTTTTATGACCATTTGATTAGAGTCTTTTTTAATCATTAAAAACTGCGTGCCATTGTTATCGTGCTGATATAACGAGAGATAATTAGTTTATTTTTCTTCTACCGAAATTTTGTATGTGGGTCCCATATAGCATGAGACTGAAAACTGTATGGCTATGAATCTTTTTTTTTTTTTGCATCGTTATTAGAGAAGGATTACAGCGGTTTCGTTCTCTCTGTTGTTATATATATTACTTTCAATCTAACTTTAGTGGCATCGGGTACTTCTGCTAGTAGGTGATAATTTACTGATTTAATTACAGATAACTAAAGTGTTATTATGTGATATTTATTTATGAACTAAATGTAATACGCAAACCGAAATTTGCAGATTAAAGTTCTGATAAGAAAAAAAATCAGACAATCTGCTTAGTCAATAAAGTCAACTCCATCAAAGAAGCAATATAAATTTACAGAAATGTGAAAATAAATTTAGGCTACATGAAAACTTTATATAGAATAATAAATTTAAAGAATAAATTTAAGTAGAATTGTACAGATAAGGAGATGAATGTGCCACATAATTATCAAGTCACAGTATAAATATCAATGTGTAAAATTTCTTTGCAGAAAGATTTAATATAAATTAAAAACGTTTCATTCCTGTACATGTATAGGAATATTAAATAGTAGTTAATATTTGTACTGATAAATAAATAAAGAACTTCCTCTTAAATATATGCTCAGCAAAGCTAGGTAAATTGGATTGAAATAAAATATATGAAACTATTTAAAATTTAATTCCGAAAGCAATTAAAGAGAAACTAACTAAAGACTGATATATATCTGTATTTTAACAATTATGTACTGAAATTCGTTTTCTTTGATGATACTGTTACGTGCGTACGGGCTCGTTATACATTGAATGCACAAGTCGTAAAAAGTTAACGAAAATTTATTCTTTCCACAAGAAATAAATTTAAAATGCTGAAATATTTCTTCAGAGATATTCGCATAATGTCACAATATCTCAAACGTTTAGCAAAAACTCAGTTCAAAAAAGATAAAATAACTCTATCTCACAGCGAAATCGCTACAGCATAAAGTAAACAAACAGCAGTTCACTTTAAACAGCTACAACTACAACAGCAACTGCAACAACAACTACTGAGATGAGGTGTTTTAATTCGGCTTTTATAAGCTTTTTAATTATCAATAGAACAATCTCGATTTTTCTAGATTTTTCTGGATGGCAACAGTAATTACAAGATATTTATTTATTAAACATTAAATGCACGCGCTCTTTTATTTTTATTTTTTTTCGACCTAGGTTTCCCTTCAAAAATCGTCTGCGTTGCACGGGAAAATAAAAAGGAATTTTATCTACAATTCCAAATAAATAGCCAAATAAATGTGAAATTCGTAACAATACTAATTTTGTATAGAATAAGCTTGGTTAAAGCACATTTTATGATCTGAGTTGTGCAGGCTGAGGATCTGCTTGAAATGACATATATACATTTCGCACTTCTAAATGTGAGCTGAATATATTTGAAAACAGTTTTACTTATCATATATATAAGTACGAAATTTTATCGTTATGTTCACTTTTCTTTCCAGAATCCAAGACGGAAGAAAAGATTTCCAAGTATCCCTTGGTTTACTTGCGTGGATTACCATTTCCTGCTTTTTTAGCGGCAGTAGGAAATGTCGAAAAAGCTATTGATTTTAAACCAGATGATGATGATATATTTATCGTCACCTATCCTAAATGTGGAACAACGTGGACCCAATTCATTGTTTGGGAAATCATAAACAAAGGAGCAGTGCCACCTAGCCCTAATCAGATGATGTTTCAGCACGTTCCCTTTTTGGAGGTCACCGGACCAGATGCTTTGGAAGCCCTGAGTACACCAAGAATCATAAAAACGCATCTTCCTTTCCATCTGCAGCCTTATAATCCATCTTCTAAATACATTTACATCATAAGAAATCCATGGGACTGCTGCGTGTCTTATTATTACCATCATCAAATGGATACTTCACAGCCTCAGCTTACATTTGATAAATATTTTGAACTTTTTATCACTGGAGAGCTTGGCTGGGGGGATTATTTTGATCATATTCTTTCATGGTATAGCCACAGAAATGATCCAAATGTTTTACTTCTGACTTACGAGGAGATGAAAAAGGATGCAAAGAAGGCATTCTTCACAATAGCAAAATTTCTTGGCGATTCATATTATAAAGATCTATTAGATAAGAACATCCTGGAAAATTGTTTGAAACACTCCGATTTTAAATACATGAAATCGTTAGGAATGTTTTTCCCATCCTTTGATGAAATCCAAAAAGATGCCAAGAAATTTGCGGAGGAAATTGGGAAAATCGATAGAGAAAATGCAAAATCTTACAAAGTTAGAGAGGTAAATTTCTTCAGAAAAGGAGAAATTGGTGACTGGAAAAACCATTTCTCTCAAGTTCAAATCGAAAGATTTAACGAATATATGTCCAAAAAATTGAAAGGTACAGAGTTGGAAAACTTTTGGCAGCCATTAATGGCTGAAACCAGCCTTTAGCATCTCTTGTGTAACTTGTGAAGAAAATACTCGCCAGATTTCATGACCAGTATTTCCTTCATAAGTTAAACAAATAAATTTTGGCCAATGAAATAATGCCTCAACCCAGTCAATAGCACTTTTGGTGTAACTTGTAAAAAATATACGTGCCAAATTTGATGACATGATATTGATAATTTTTTTCATATGGTGTCAAAAGCTGATGTACCATAAATATTTTTTTGCACTTCCTGATATCATGCAGGTATATGTATATTTCAGATTTAATGAATTTTGTTTTGTGAAACTTATCTTTGAAAATTAAAAATATATTTTATAAATCTACTTTATTTTTCTTATTTTGCAAAATTTTATTCCTTATCAGCTCAGCTTGAGTCGAAAGCAACTTTCCCGTAAGTACTGCTTTAAAGTAGTAGAAATCAATGGAGACTTCATTGAAATAATATAAGTCGGCTAGAGTTTCATGTTTTCGATATACAGCATAAGAAACCTAAAATTTCAACTTTTGTTTTCTCCAAACCATAATCTAAGGCGAAACATTTTTTTCTTCGAGTAATTTGTTTTAAGATTCTGAATTGTAACACAGGTTTCTTTTTATTTTTCGTGAATTGTATACAAGTTTACAAATACTATATTAGTTCATAGAAGTATTAGTGAAAGAAGACTCAGAATAGCGGAAAAAGACCATCTAACTCACGTGATGCTAAAATCATATAACAAAAATGTTGAATCAGATTGAAATTTACGCATTTTATGGGAATCGGTTTTAAATTTTGTCTCAACTAGAATTAACTGATGTAACAGTGCCTATTCCATTAGACCAATGCTTTCTAAATGTTTATCCTGGAAACTCAAGTGCATACAATTGCGAATTTTCACAACCACATACGTATAACCATATAATCTACATATATATAAAGAAGAAAGCCTGTGTGTTTTATTGTTCTCTAATAACTCAGTCGCTACTATAGCCATTGTCACCAAACGCTCTACAATTCTTTTTTGGGCCCTGGAAAAGGCCGACATCCACTTTTTTCCAAAACAAGTAATTAAATCAGAGATATTAATTAAAAACTCGGAAAAACGATAATTTTCTCCCTCATTTTTTCGAGTGACAACAGTCTCGCAAGCTGGAGATGAACATCTGCTTTATTTCGATAGCGTTTGCCACTGCTCACTTTCCAATCCTAGAGTTTGTTAATAAAAAATTTGTAAGCTTTACAATGGAATAAAAATAGCATTGCCAAACATTAAAAGCATTATTCCCGATTCCAAAAATTCGTGAGAAGCCATTTCGAGTATTCCCATCTTCGTACGACTTTAATTAGCCGAATTATTAATAGTTTAGCTCTTTGATTACAATTAAAAAAATATTTTAAAATCCTTTTCTATCCAAGTGGACAAGATATATCATAAAGAAGTAAATTTAGCATTTGGAATTTTTTTGACAAACGGTTTTTAAACCAAGGGCTGCAACACATATGTCCCAGCCGTAGTTAATGGTGGGATACATATGTCCCACACGTGGAGATCGACATACTATGAGCGTACCTATTACTCTGGAAAACTTTATTATATGCTCTCCATAGAAATCGGGGGTGGAAGTAAGCTAAATTGCACTGTCACCTGTAAGGTGCTCAAGGCTGTTGCCAACGGCAGGCTATCATGTGCTCCTTGCCACGAGGAATTTTCGTGGGTTTGGGTTGACTATAGCTGAGAAAAGTCAGCATTAGTCAACAACAACAAGAAAAAAACGCCTAATATGATGCAAGACAATTATCTCCAAGAACGAAGTCAAATTAAGCTGTCTCCTTCTGGCACCAAGGAAATAACGCCAAAACAAAAGCACACCAGAACTCAGGCGTCATTGTGTTGTTGGGAAAAGAACATGAAAACGTGTTGTGGAGGATATAATTCATGCTTATATACTAAATTCGAGCATGCATAATATGTAGTATATAATTCGTGCATACTTAATATACACTGGTGTGCAAAATTAAGGACGAGACGGTTTTTTCAATATAACTTTGTACAAAAGCTTTCCAAATCAACACATTTAATACCGTAAGATCCCCAATACGTAAGGACATGAGTAATGTAAGCAACACTTACTAAAAGAGAAATCAGAGGGATAAAAAGAAGCTTTATTGAAAAAGTAGCATGGAGCGCAATGCGACTGAAGGCCGAAACATCCCTGTGATGGGTGTCCAGCAAGAAACATCCGGTCTTTAATGGGGGATATGATCTCCCCTGACTGCTAGGCAGGTTTCACATCATTTGTGCATGCTGGATATGTGGTTGTTAATGAGCTGTTGAGACACTGCTGCTCGTTCCTCTTGTAGCACCAATCGCAGTTTCGGAATCGTTACTGGCGATAAGTTACGTGCTGCCACGGGTCTCCCTAGTAAGTTCCGTACATGCTTGACGGGATTTAGATCCAGAGACCTTGCCGACCAATCCATGTGTTCAATATCTTCACTCTCCAACAGCTCTTCGACAGTAACTGTGCGATGAGGTGGAGCGTTGTCGTCCATGAAGAGGAACTGAGGACCCATAGCCCTTGTGAAAAGACGCATGTAAGGAAGAAGAACCTCGTTACAATAGCAGTCCCAGGTGACGAACCTCCTTGGGAGATATGAAGGTCGGTCCGGCTACCAAGCATTATGTCTGCTCGAACGAGAACTCCGCGACCTCCAAAACAGTCCCTTTTGATGATGTTGAAGGGGTTATTGCGTGTTCCCCGCTCTGTCCAGATGTGTATGTGTCTAGAATCGCAACTCAGACTAAATCTGCTCTCATCTGTAAAGAGTACTCGTCCCCATTCATTGTCTCTCCAATTCCGGTGTTCCCGGCACCACAGAGAACGCCTTCTCCGATGGGCAGGCGTTAGAGGTACACACCGTACAGGG
Source organism: Stegodyphus mimosarum (assembly GCA_000611955.2). Taxonomy (NCBI): domain Eukaryota; kingdom Metazoa; phylum Arthropoda; class Arachnida; order Araneae; family Eresidae; genus Stegodyphus; species Stegodyphus mimosarum. The sequence continues at coordinate 76,411 of KK115357.1, forward strand.
CGTCGTGCAAACAGACCACCACCGTGCAGTCTTCTGGCCACGGTAAAACGCGATATCGGTCGTCCAGTCGCCTGTGTCGTGTGTCTAGCGATTTCTCCCGCTGTCTGCCGCCTGTTTCTTCTGGCCTGTAAGGCAATATACCGGTCATCTGCGGGTGTGGTTCCTCGTGGACGACCACTACTAAACCCCCGGATAGCTGTTCCTGTAGTTTGAAATTGTCTCCAAAGTCGTGAAACGATGCTGTGAGCAATTCCGAACTCTGCAGCCACACTTGTCACACTGCGGGCTTCCTCCAACTTCCCAATGATTCGACCTCGGGTAAAAGCATCCAGATGTCGTCTAACAGATTGATTATTCGCCATTTCTCGCTGAGGCAGCAACTCGGTGTGATTTTAACTGCTATACGGCGTGCAATCTCTTTGCCAGAAATACTGATCTTACACGGACAACATGCTTTATACTACTCAGACACACCCCCATTACTTCTACCTGCATATCTGCGCATGTGCTACCGTACATCACCTTACTTAATCTCCTGATTGGTCTTTCTGTCCGCTCTGCCTCTTCGTTCAGCTGATATGCTAATTTTTCGACTTCGTCCTTAATTTTTGCACACCAGTGTATAGTATAGTATATAATTCGTGCTTATATACTAAACACGAGTTATCCAATTTTTGACCGAACCTCTTACCCTCTACATACAGAATGGCGAGACGCAAAAATTAGTAATTTATTTTTGAAATAATAGAGGTTAAGATATTCTTTGTAACTGCAAAGAAAAATGTTAACCATATACGAAACCAACACAAATTTCCGCATAATTTAATAAAACCTCTTGAAAATTTCCGAGTATTTAATTATTTAACTTCTATCATTAATTGTATGCACATCTGGAAGCACACGAATGCATAATTTTAGTTAATTCCTGTTGCCTTTTTTTCGCTAAACAGTATATTATAAGAGACCTTGCGTTTTGAATACAGTGCTTGTTATTAAAACCTCTTCTAATCTTCGTCATCAAGACCGGAAAAGAAATTATTCTTTTCCGCAACGTAACACATAATGGAAAGATAAATATTTTTCTTAAATATTTTATTCTTTCTTTGGAATCTCGGACAAAGACATTACATTTAATCGAGAAAACTAAATGAATGCAACTCTGTAATCTTAATTTTCGGCTGCGGTAGTGTAGATTAATTTATACAGACACATTTCTTGGGTTTAATGTCACCATGGCAACAAACAACGAAGGAAGCTGTTATCATGAGCTTGTTTCAGAGTAGCGTGGAGGTGAATGTTTTAGTATGTAATAAATAGCTATGTAGTAGATGTGATAATTCAGACAGTGTGAAGCTTAGAGCTTCATGCAAGGAAATTATGACTTCATTAAGCAAGTGAAACTAATCTGCTAAAAGAACAAGATCGCGAAGAAAGTAGCAGTAACAAATTGGCTTTTTCACGAAGGAAAATTGCGCGATAAAGTCTTTACACAATTTGTTTTGTTATATACTTAGAATAAAGACCACTAGAGAATTAAGCGAAGATAGCGTGTGTTCAGGTAATTCTCAGTTTCAGGTTAGTAAGATAATGCACCTTCTACTTTTTTAATACTTGAAGACTCATATTATTGGTTTTGCTTTCGAAGAAAACTATGTTTCATTAAAATAAGAAGTGTTGCCAAACTATGTGCGTAAGTGTATGTTTAAATATTCACTAAAACATGAGCTTTTAAATGTTAACGAGTTAAATGATCTTCTTGGAGAATAAAGGATTAAATATAAAGGATCTACTAAAATCTGAGCAAAAATCTTCACTGTTTTTATTTAATACCAATATAATTTGCAATCAAAAAGGAAATTTACAATGAAATGTTTTGTTGCTTCTACAAATGTAGCATAAACAGTTTCTCGTCTGTATGTCTGGAGGCTAAAAGAAAATGGTACTTATAGTAATTATCATTATATATTAGCCGCGAGATGAACCAGATATGTAAAAACATAATACCCATTTCCTTAGTTCTAACAACAATGTAAGTGATACATACTATATTACACCAGAAGACAATGATATAATTAGTGAATATTACAGATTAATGCCTCTGTTTTATGTATAAAATGAAGAATAAAAGCTAAAAAAAAGAGCAAGTAGTCACAAAGTGGTCACATTTTTAAGAATAAAGCGATCAAAATATTATCAATGGTTACAAAATTTAAATGAAACTTAGATTATTAAATCTGAACTTGAGAAATGATCTTATTTAGAAATCTCACTAATTCAGATAATATTTTTTGAATTACCATTCATTATTAAGGTACATAAATAAAAGAAAGTCTGATGTAAACATCATACGACGGCCTATTACATTACTGGTTCGTTACTTGTACGTTACTTTCTTTCTTTCCACTGACAAGGAGGAAACCGATCCACTGGGGGGTTAGCATATCGGCCAGGTAGTCCCGCTGACGGAAATACGTAATTTGGTTCACATAACACACTTTGGTGTATATTGTGCTCAAGATGAATGCTGGGGGAGAAAAGACAAATGCTGGAGGGTCAATGGTAATGATAGAAGTAGGGTGCAATGCAGGTGAGGAGAGCAGTTTCAGTTTCACATTTACAGATATGATAGAGATAGATTGGTACAGAGATGGATGATTACAGAGGTAGATGTACAACTTAAGTGCTGTCAATAGGCATCCACAACGTGAACAATAAATGGGTACTGTGGATAGTTAAAATACACTCGTACGTTACTGATTCTCGATAATGTTATGCCCCTTGTTATAGTTCCTTGGATGCGAAAAGCTCTCATGTTTAGTAAAAGCCACAACTCACCTACAGCGTAAGTGAACTGCGATATGAACCAGATTCCTTTCGTAGGCCCTAATACCGTCTTGTTAATTAGGATACCAACGATAGATCTACAGTATGAAATATTGCATTAATATTGATGGAAATCAAGGAGTGATAAATAAAAAAGAGAAACATGGAATAAAATTAGGTGTCTAAATTACTAAAACATTAGTGGCAAAGTTAAATGGACATTATGTCTATCCCATATATACGTATTAATTGAGTTTTTGAATATTTTATAAGTTAAACATTTTCTGATTTTTGTGAAGTCTATTACTTCATTTTATTACAAATGAGTTCCGAACTATCTTTTGTAGAAACTATTCGACATTTTGGATAAGGGAGACATTTGAAAACATTGACATGCTAATTATGTATGACAAAAACGCTCACACTGTGGAATCACAATAATTCTTGACACTCTAACACAATATGCTTACCAAGAAGTAGAAATCGAAGCCTTGAAGGACAAGGATCATGATGCGTTCAGGATAATGACTCACTTTAAAGAGAAATTGGGTTGTCTAAGCGCATAACAACATATCCATTTCATTTGCTTCTTTTCAACAGAAGAAAAAAACTTTGAAGTCTATTGAAAACTTACTTTCTGCCTGGTATCAAAAGAAGCAAGAGAGAGCGTCTTAGAATTTCAAAGCTCACTTAATAAACGCATCACGCTAGTCGAGTTTAGAAAGCAGTATTTTTTTCTTAAATTTTTTTATATACTTCACCTAAATCCTTGTGACATCCTCCATTGCCATAAATTGATTCCTGGTCCGCGAATATTGGAAATAAAATCCACGTAGCGAAGGCAAATGATTTAAGTCAGCAGGACAAGAGCTTTAAGAATAATCCTAGAAAAATAGTGTTTGGAATTGAAATAGATCATTTCAAACATGCTGTAGCTTTCCCTTTCGATTCAACTTAAAAAGGTGAAGCAATAATATAGTTGCCAAGTTAGTTTATAATATATGTATAGTATACAATATAGTTTCGTCAGTTCCTACGTAATTTAAAGATCTTATAGCGAGTAATTTGGCAGCAAATGTTCCATAAATTTCGTGACGTATCACCCGTGTCGGTGGAAAAGGAAATGTAATAAAATGAAATAATAATAATAATACACTAATATTTGTAAAAATTGCAGCACCATGAAAGAATTACGCAAATTTGAACCAAATTTGCAGGAAATGTGGAGGGAAGTAAGATATGCAAATGATTAAAATTATAAAGCGATTGCGAATACGTGGATTGAGAATTAGCCGCTTGTTCTATGTTCGTATAAAGTTATGTTGAAATCTGTTTATCGCCTTCTGTCTGTGGTGAACGTTTAATTAGTGGTTAGTATGTCTCGTCAACAGCGGAGGATGCCATACCAACACTTAACGGAGTTAGAACGAGACCGTATCGTCGGTATGCGAGAGGGTGGACTTCCACACCCAGCAATCGCAGCGTAGAATTACAATAATGATACATGTTTAGAAGAAATGGACACAAAGAAGCAAACAAGGCGACATCCTGTCAATGGGGCACGCTATAGCACAACGGCACGGGACAACAACTTCATAGGCATGGCTGTGACAGATCGTACAGCATCTTCCCGTTTTAGCACAACGTTGGAGCACGCCTTCAGGTATTGCGTTGTGTAGCTCCATGGTTCGTCGCCGTCTGCTGCAGCATGAACTATGTGCAAGGTTCTTCTACGTAAGATTTCCCTGTCGCTGAATCACGATGATGCCTTCAATGGCCACGGCAACACCACGTGCCCTGTAGCAACAAACTGTTTTCTCCAACGAAATTGCGCTGCAATCTGGAGTACAATGATGGAAGAGTACCCTTCAGGCGCTACAGAGGGGAGCGTCTGCTCACATAGTATGTTATCCAGCGTCATGCCTCACAAACGCCTGGCATCGTGGTGTGGGTAGCTATTGGGTATAAATGTCGATCCCATCTAGTGCAGATTGCGAGCAATCTCAACATTGATCGCTATATAAGTGAAGTTGGGGAGCCATAGGTCCTCCCTATTCTTTGACTCATTTCGGGCGCTGTATTTCAGCAGGGTAGTGCCAATGCAGATGATTATTAAACTGCCCAAGCCTTAGTAGGATAGTCCCGTGCACATGTTTCTCGGAAGCACAAGCTTTCTTTAGGGCACAACAGGTTTCACTTCTTCCATAGCCTGCTTATTCCCCGGATATGTTGTTCACTAAGCATGTTTGGGATTTCATGTATCGGCGAATCGCTCGTACAGCTGGTTGGACACAAACTAAAACTGAACTTCGGCGTCAAGTCGAAGCCATATGGAATGCAGTTGCCCAAGACTGCATTCAGAACTTTTATGATTTAGAGTTATGACATGTGCAGGCTCTCATCGCTCAGCGTGGCGGACGTAGAAAGTACTGATTTCCGAAGTTCGTTTTTTTTTGTCTTGTAAATTTTATCGCTTATTTATAACACTATCCATAATACGTGAAATAAATGTCATTCATTTCGGATAACTCCTTCATGGTGCTGCATTTTTCATAAACATTAGTGTAATAATAATAATAATAATAATAATGAAAGAGGAATTAGAGGATCATTAGTGTTTTTAAACGGCAAAATAACTAAGAATACAAATTTATTCTAGATCCTGTTGAGACGTTATTTATTTTCTGAAAACTCATTCTTTCATTTTACAATTTTGTTCACCATTTTGACTATTATTTGTGAACAGAACACATTTTTACACAAAACGCTATTTATTTAATATTTTGAAGCACTTTAAGCAATTTAAGATGGTTTATTTTCTTTCGGTGCCATTAACAATTTATCTGCATTCGATTTGAATTGCATTATTTAATTAAGCAAGTTATAATAGGGCTGTCTTCATAAGAGAAGAAGTGCTTCTTGATCTTAGAGGACTTTTCAAGGAGCATTGGCTCGTATCCACGTTAATGGTAGAGAGAGTTACAAAAGCACTTATGGAGCTGTTCCGTTTGTTGGGATTTTAGAACAGGGTTAGAACTGCTAGTATTCAGCGATTATAACTCAAATATAGATTTAAAATACAGCTGTTTATTCACACGTCATCTTTACGATTATACAAGTTAATGCAATAAAAGAAATCAAAATCGTACCTCTGAGAAATGTGGAACAAATATACCTGGACAAAGTCAAGTTAAAACATTAAATGCAAATTAATATGGGACTAGGTAGATTTTGGCTTAGGCCTTAAGTATAAGTGTAGCAAATGTGGTTTGCATAAACTAAAGCTGATAAATCAGATAAGTATCAGGAACGCGTTAATATGGCAACAGGTGAGCAAGGCTGCCAAAAGTTCTCTTTTGGATTTAAGCATTCTGTTCTTACTTAAATTAATAAATTTGCATTTTGATGGGAGTTGATGAAAGTAGAAGCAAAAGTACGCAAACTGGTAAGATAATATAGATAATTAACCATAAAGTGTTAAAATTTAATTGAATGTCCTAAAATAAATGGACTTAATGTGAATCGTTGAAATAATGCTTACTATTTATTATATTTACACACTGATCTTGAAATAACAGCGACATTTTAATGCAAAGCTTTTTAGCAACAGTAATTATTTCCATCGAAAAATATGTGTTGTTTTTAATACTTTAGTTCTTTCATTCAATAAAAACGTTAATAGTTACTTTTTTTTTACACAGAAGATGAGGTTCACGAAAATAGAAGCCACGTCATTTGGGAAATACTATGGAATGAAAACTGACCGCAGTATCTTGTTAATCATAAAAAATGTAGCTAGTCCGAAAAATTGCCTTTTTGTTCCCTGGGTGTATATTTGTCTTGTAAAATGCATCTATGTACCGACCATAAATGTGATAGCAATTCTTGCAGTATGTAGTGAGAAAATAGAATATATGTACTACATAAATTATAAAGTTTCATAGATAAAATCCTAATTCATCATTACTTTGTTTAAAATTTTTGTTGCTTCCGTTCCATTGAACTGCAATTTTAAAACTCAAGAGTCCAGATAACAGGTAGAACTTAATTGAAACTACATCTTGTTTATAGCACCAAAATTTAACAAAATTTGAAAGGCAAAATTAACAAAAGAGTCTTACAAGTACATACACGTAAACGCAGACAACGTAACAAATAAGTTAAATGCATAATTATTCCGATTCTAGCTATCGTGGTTTCCGGATTTATGTGACAAAATTTCCAAAGATTTCTCACCATCATGAATTGGCATCATATGAATGAATGACTCAGGTAATAAACTGCATTCTAAGTCTTACAGAATTTAATATTTAGGCATAATTTGAGGCGTAGAATCGAAATATGGGAAAAATAAATGTTATGTTATTTCAGAAAAAGTCAGCTTTTGTGTCAACATACTTATATTAAAACAATGCTTATATAAATCTAATATATATCCTAAGTCGCACTTTTGAGATGTGAAAAACGCAATTCGAATTTCGTCAGTCGGCCTAGTGGAACGGGGGATATAGAACTGTCTTTTTTCCACCACGTCTACATTTCTAGTAGTAACAAATTCTAGACAATTTGGAACTCGTTAGGTATAGCTTGGTAGACCATTGTGGTTTTATAACATCGCTGAAAGAAGTAAATGTCAACATAGAAATTATGCATTGAATAACAATATAAGTTGCCAAATAAGCTTCTGAAATACAATTGGAATTGGAAAAAAATAGTTTGAAAAGTATAACCTGCCTATGCCAAAGTTTGGAATATTTTTAATATCCCGTTAATGGTAAATATGTTCAGCCTTTAATGCTTCAAAAGTAAATTTTATGATTACAAAATGATGATAGTAGTTCAGAACTACATAATCTTAAATTAACATATTAATTGTTTCTGAGGGCTAGGTACAATTTTGTTAACAACAGCTCTCGACATTTGATTTTTTAGCATAATGTAGTTCTGGAAATACAGAAATGTCTGTTGCTGTTCTAACTGATCCTTCTGACCTGAATATTGTCTAAACCAGGGCTTTTAGTTCATCGAGACCAAGAGTAAACTAATTGCACCTGTGTTTGGCTAAGGCATTGGACAGCTAGTAAATTACAGTGTGAGTTATTCCCCATACCCAGTTTTGACGAAGAAACTGTTCTTCCCAGGGGCGCATCCAAGGGTCTCATACTCCTCTGTCCTTACCATCATTTCTCGAGAGAACTTTTGACTTCACAATATTATAAGTGCCCTTAACCGCAAAGGTTATAGACACTTAAAACTATCCTTACTTTCTCAGGAAGTCAGATTCGAGATTAAGAATAGGGCAGCCAGTTTCCCTCCCACCACGCCAAAGGAGAGGCAGGAACTATTTTTATGTTTAGGCGTGAAAGTCTATGAAGCATCAAGGGAACTTTATGTTTATCTTGCGAAATACATTAGCTACAATTACGAATGAAGATACGGATCTTTATACGGATCAGTGCAAAATACGTTTCGAAATTAAGAAGTACGCATACTTGTTATTCAGACTGAATTACATCATTAGCATTTTAAGGCTATGGAAAAAACTAATTCCAAAAGTCATTCATTACTCATTCCCAGTTGCTGAGCACTGTTTTTTCTCATCGACTCAATACTGCCAATTAATGACGCCATATACCAAGAGTAGAATACAATTAACGAGTTTTGTATTAAAGTTAGACAGTCTCACTTTCTTTGGTAGCATAAACTAGTGAGCTTTAGAAATACTGCAGAGGAATAATCCTCTTGTCTTAAACCGTAGACAGACAAATTCAGAAGAAGGGTGTAAATAGGCCTTTTTATTTTACACAAAGAAATAACAATGACAAAACTTGTATTTACGCAAGCCAACACATTTGGCTTAACTTGAACACGTAATGCTGAAGTAATTCAAATGCAATAAACTGGCCTAACGGCTCACAGAAAAATTTAAACGCTCAGTAAAGGCTCCGGTTTGTAGAAAACCGGAGTCTTTCCTGAGCGTTTAAATGGAAAAAACCGGCGAGACAAAACCAAATGGTTAGAAGCACTGAACGCCACAGAATCAAATCGCTAATAGTCACGGTACAACAAGGCCTGAAATAGGCAGAACACACTCTAAAAATAACTAGATTCCAGGTTCCTCTAGTCGCCGTGGTTATACTTCTAAATGCATGTTGTTTTCCGCCTGTCTTGATGTGTTTGCCTCAGTGGACGCTTGAAGTAGAGTGATTACTTGGTCAATGAGTCCAGTAGCACAGGTAGGACGGATGGAGGGTGATTAATTGATACATGAAACACCAGATCTACTGGCTATGCAGATTAACTTGGATAACAATTCTGATGACAGTATATCAAATCAGAGTTCCTGATCGTGTGTATCATGCGGTATGGATTGAATTCCTGTAAAAGTGCAGTAAAATACATTACAGAGGAATAAACAATAAATGAAGATAAAAGATTATCTATAACTAGTTCCAGAAGGCGATCCATGAATCTATGTACAAATCATAGGAGTTAAAATTCAGTAACAGGAGCGATATGGCACAACGAGCAGAGATCGGAGTAACATGGGTGGTCCCCCACCCCAGTGCTGTAACTAAAGAATCCTGGTGGAATCTGTAGGAATTAAAATATGAAAATAAAATACATCTGTATAAAGTAGTGTCATAACTGTACAAGAACTTTTCATAAGTGGGAAAGTTCTGGTTTTCACTGAGAATGAAGGCTGCAAGGGGGATGAAGATATCTATCTTCGTTGAGCACTTCGTAACGAAAAGTTCGAAAAAAGCTTTTAAGATTTAGCCTAATTTTATAACAGTTATTTTAAGTTTATGCATCTTTCCTATTCCTTCTAGCTTCAGCTTACAATTTCCTACCAGAATGTATTTTCAGAAACGCGGTTAATGCAAATGAGTATGGAAGTATTTAAGTCGATGTTTCACTGACTTCGAAAAAGATCCCGAGTTCCTGGCTAGCGCGCGTTTGCATTTGGCTACGTCTCTCTCTAAGTTATTGCTACGCTCGGCCATACTTTAGGCAATTGATTGGCTTCGTCGACTTAATTGAGATTTAGGGGCCAACTACTTAGAACCTTGATAGCTTCGGCTATATCTTTCAGTTAGCTTTAGTTAAGCTAGTTGAGTTTAATTTCATATTAATTTACGTTCAAGCCCAAGTGGAGGCTTTGCTGTACGCTCCGAGTTAGGAGCTGATTGTGTTATATTTATTTTGAGACATAAAGGGTAGTTAACCTTCTTGAGTCTTACGTGTCTGTTCACACACTTAAGAGATTATTCGCTTATCAGTGTTAGGGGGTTTTGGATTATTGAAGTGTTAAATAAGAAGATAAAATCCCGCAAGCTCATACGGTCACAATTTTGAGCACTCTCGAAGAATTTGTTGTTAGCTTTCCTAAGAAAATTATTCAATCTATTCAGTTTGAAATCAGCATGTAGAAGTTTATTTCGAACCAAATAGTGTGCATTAGTGCTGATCCTTAAAAATATTTTTTGCACAACTTGATAATTACAAAAATTTTGTGTATATCCGAAGGAGTAGCAGTAGCCCAAGCTGGTAAAGCATAAGTCATCAAAGGTGTGATACTTGAAGTGTAGATGAGTTTTTTCTTTTAAAGATGAACCTTTGAGTAGTTCCCTATGATGGGAAGCAAGCACTTCATAACTTTAATTGCTTTGCTTCTCACGTGATCAGTGTGATCTAAAAATAACTTGCGTAACCTTCGCTTAGTAGCAATTCTTTCTTCCTTGATCTGAATAAATGCTTGTTATCGTATTTACATTCTAGCATGAAAAACTATTAGTTAAAAATAAATAGATAAAACCCTCACAAAGTAGAACATGCAAATATATTCAAAAGTATGTTTTCATAATCTGCTTAAGATTAAATTGTCGACTTTGTTTCCAATAGGCATGACTACATTTCAAGATGCAAATATTCTCGTCGTGCTTTTTCAAAAAAATTCTGAAAATCAAAATTATAGCTGTCTACATTTTTTTTAATTAAGGACTGTCGTATGATGACCTTTTATTTAAGAATTATTTTCGTTTTTAACATGCTTATATGAACTTACTTGTGTCTGAACGAAAATATTTCATTACTTGATTACTCAAAAATCCTTAACTCCCTTACGTAACATTTATAAAAATGCATAATATTTTTTAAATGCTTTAAAACATGCCAATGCAAAATATTCCTCTAACAGAAGTTTTGAAAAGGTTCTTTCAACAACTGCATTGACTTAACTCGAATCTCTTCTGAACCAAGAACATCTCTAATCAATTGCGGGAAGGGGGTGATCTGGAAATTGATTTACCTGTCACAGGAAAGGAATTTATGATTCTACACTGTCCCTGTAGTCCTTCTTTCGATTCACTCGGTAACTAAATACGATTTGGTGAAGCATTCCTTGGAAATAAAAGTCCCATTTGTCAAATATGTCAAGTGTGACATGAACTGTGACATGGTTTGTTATTTCAATTAAGACAAAATTGAAACTTCAGTATATTATGCGACTTGACGGAAAATTTAAAGTAAAAGTGAAAGTTGTTCTTCAAAAGCAAAACTTAAAGTAAATGTGAAAATTATTTTTTAAAAGCAATGCCATTCTAAGATCGAATCCTACCTTTATTGAAATTTCAGAATAAAGTATTTTTTACGTAATAGTATGTCATATATTAGCTTATGTGTACTGAAACTATAATTTAAATGATTATTCACCCTTGAAGATTAACACTGCATGAGTAAAATATAATAAACGCACACACCTCATTCCAGTCACTAGCTATTTTTAAAAAACTCTGATGTGTACACCACGTAACTTCCTTGTTCGGAATAAATTGGAAGCATTTTGCATTTAATTTAATTTTATTGGATTGAATTAAATCTACTTCATCGATAGCGCATAAACCACAATAGAATAAATGCACTCATTAAAATTCACTGTATTTTCTTAGCGACTCTCTGGTGCTAGCTTCACTACACAGTGTTACGTCTCATTAATTTTATAACTTAGAATGCACAAAAATTATATATATGATCTGGAGAATTACCTAATCGTTGCCCAATGATCTATTCAAATACTCTAATAAATCCAAAACGATGTGTAACAGAAATTATACCAAAAAGAAAAAAAAAAAAAGAAAGAAAGAAACAGTTTTTCGATTAGACGATTCACTATTAGATTCAATTAGACGACTCACCAATTCTCATTCAATTAATTCAGTTCTCACTTTGCAACAAGGCATGCAAACTCAAATACATGAAAACTCAAAATATCTATATTAAAAATTACAATCTTAAACACTAATAATTACTAAATTACAAACACTTATTTCCTCGAATAAATTCCAGAATGGATTAAGCATGATCTAATTCTCAATAATAAAAGAAGGCATTATCTGTGTTGTTTCGAAGCTTAGTTTCTCTAGATTGGCAACAAATCCACTATATTCCTAAGTTTCAAATGTACACAAATATGACTGCCATGAAAAAAAAACGATTAGTCTTAGCCGCAGTTAAACAATTTTTAAATTGTTGATAATTCTACAAATCTTGCATGCAGATTTACTAAAGGCATAATGACCTTACCTGAAAGATAAGAACAACATAATTCAATCATTTTTAAGGCAAGAAAAAAATGCAGAATTTACCAACATATAAGAATAAATAAACTGAGATGAGTAAGAGAGTGGCTATATATATATATTTATATACTTTTGGTGCTGCGGATTTCAACCAAAATAGGAGGTGCACATCTACATGTTATAGCAGTATTATATACAAAATTTCAACATTCTGAGACGCTACTCGTTTTTGAGTTATGTGACATACAAACATACGTACACACAGACGCTACGAAAAAAATCTCTTCAGAATCCGTTTGAAATCAGTTTAATAATTCATTTTGGGAAAAAGAGTCCTTTATTCTGTCCTTTCGTACAGATGTCACGCAAAAACATCGTTAAATTGCATTCGATTACGGTCAAATGGATAGTTTCGCTGAAATATAATACCCGAAATTTTTCGCGATTACAATACTTCCTTTTTACTTCGAACAAAGAAGTAAATAAAATTGAGGCATTGAGAATGAAAATGAGGTTAAGTGCCAAACATTAAATTTAACAGGAGAAGCAAAAGAAGTTTTAATGGTCCAATATCGAAATGAATACTCAAGTTCTTGGCTACAAATAGTTTATTGAAGCAAAAGACATAACATAAGACATAATAGGTAGCTGTGAAAGGAAAAAAAAATATTTGCAAACCTTCTTATAGAAGTTATGGTATTTTTCATCGAGACATTCAAGCACTGCTAACAAATCTTTCTTCTTTCCTTCGTTCAGCGTTGGTAGTTTTTTGTTAGAAGGAAAGGTAGCTATTTTTTGAATCCATTAAATTTTTCCTTCTTGAAGACTGTCTTATGTTTCCACTCTTCTAATTCATTGGAAGTCTGTTTGGTACTGATGAGAGGAAGTGTTGAATTCGATACACGAATCCAAGAAAGTTTAGAAATTTTTAGAGCAGTAGTGTTCAGGAATGAATCGCAAATGCGTTCCAACATCGAAAAAATAACTCTTTTCCGTTGGAATCACTTGGAGTGGAGTTGCGAGTCTTCCAGGTCTCCCCATTTCTTGAACCTCTTCTGGAGCTATGCATTTTTTCACTCTCTTCCGGTTTTCTGTAAAAAGGAAGTCTCTATCACATGGCATATAGGAATGGCCAGAAACAAGAAATTTAAGCTCGATTATTTCGTTATAGCCTTTCAGGACAAGAAATATAATCATGATTAGCACCATGCGATTCTTATTCTGTCCAGTCCCGTTAGTCACACCATATTTCTAAATGTTTTCTAGGAGAGAATTCTGACATCAGAACTTTGAAAAGACCCGAACTTACTTCATTTCCTCCACGCCCGGCAATCGCCTCATGCCACATACACATGTAACTTGTTGAACTGCTTCCTACCTGTATGCAAAGGTTGTAATTTGATAACTGCCTTGAATAATACATGTTACTGTGGGTGAACACTTGTTGCATGTCAGTAGCAACTGCAACAACTGCGCTAGAAGGATATTGACTGTTAAGAAACGAAACAGAGAGTAAACGCAATGCTCTGTCAGCTTTTCGTTGATGAAGTTCCTTCTCCCCTATTAGCGACAGTTTAGCATTTCCAGGAGCTGCTTTGATTTTTGCATTGAATGTGTGACATATACGGCAAGTATCGGTTCGTGGCCTCTTAAAACTAAGCTTTGGGAAGTCCTTCTTGAAAACACTTCGATAATATTACTCATCTATTTGAACTGCAGGGTATCTTTTGTAAATGCTACGTGCATTAGGTGTAGATTCAAATCTGGGCTTAAATATTCCTTTGAAGATTTATTGCGACTATAATGGCTTCCCTCAAGAGGAAATGAAAGGATATGTTCCTTTATAAAACCCCTGTCATCCTCATATATTTCAGGCGACAAGATTTTATATTTTTTCCCGCGACCATCCCTGAATACAATATCTCCTTTTTTTAGGCGATTCAAAATGTCTTCATTTCTCTTCTTGGAAATATCAAAGATTGATCTAAAAGCATTATTGCAAACCTGAATAGAGCCATTGGCTGATGGGACAGTATATGTCACCAGTGTTTGGCTTCTGCTGTTACTTTCATCAACGTAAGTTCCGTGTCGTCTTCTCCCGATTGCTATCAAATGCACTGGGCTCATCAAATAAGTATTTCGAACTTCGTGTGTAAGCGAGTGGAACTCGATGTGCAGCTTGAGGATGTCACTAGACGACAATCTCTTGCACAAATATTTACTCTTGCAGATCACCCCAAACAAGACGAAATAAGTAAAACGGTAGTTTTATTCGGTACAAGGTCAAGGTTAGTCAGCTTCAATATTATTCCTACAATAATAGATAAACCAACACATACCTTTTGGGGTAGACAAAGTCAGTTTTCTGTTTCGGCATTTTTCAGTTGACGCAAATTGGAGGAAGGTCGGGGAAGGTTAAAGTTATCCGAGCGGGTTTTTCTGTTACCACTTTTTCAATGCCAAGCGCTCGGGAATTACCCCCAATCCCATCTTCCGGCAACGACTGAAACTGGACGAAGCTCGTTAGACACTTGCCTCTTTTTGAATGCTGCTGAAGTTAGAACACAGATTATTTTCAGTGAAAAAACGCAGTTTAGCACATTTTGGCACTTACCTCATTTTCATTGTCAACGCCTCAATTATGGATCGCATTTCCTTTACACTAATAAATATTCTGTTTAGTAAAACTTAAAAATTGCCTATGGATGTGAGGGTAAAAGAAAGGGAGATAAGGCATCTTTCATGATTTGCGCCTTTTCATTACAGATACCTATCTACAGTAATGATGTAATATGTGGAAGTGAAGTGTGTCAGTTTGAAATTGGGGAAAATTAGTGGTTATGGTACTTGAATATAGTAAAGTATACCAAACTATCTGCGAAAACTGAAACCAGCCCATTGGCCTGGATTTGAACTCGGGTCGCATTCCCAGCATTTAGCAACATTAAACGCTCGAGCTTTGGTGTGACCTCGAAATTAGATTAATATGAATCTTGATTTTGAAGAGAAACTCTTTACGTAGTATAGGAGATTAATAGTATTCAATCTTTTTGAAAGAAGAGGAATATTTTTGACGTGTTGTCAGGGAATGTTATTAGTAGGCTGAAGTTCGGGAGTACTTCCTTGCTGGATAATTCAGTACTGGATAACTTTTCTATGATTTTATTTGAGTTTAACTAACAATTAAAAGTTTATTTCACAACCTTTCTTTATGTTTTGGTTCGTCATGTATTCTCCGAGTCCGGAGATTTATAGATTTGATTACCTGGTGATATAATTTAAATTGAGAAGAGGAACTGTAGACCCATGAATCGTAACCTCATGACTTCTAGTTAAGAGAGAGGTTTGGCTGTTATTTCGACTGTCGATCTCGCCTTGCATCGAAAATCGTTGTTCGAGTAAGAATATTAACGAGCATTAGTGCAGGTTAGTAACTGAGTTTTTGATTCAGATTAGTTGTCTAATTTAGGTGTAATTTGTAGATCTGAAAAGGAACACTGATATTATAGCCAGTTGAGCTGTACGTTCCAACCAATTAATGAGTCGAGAAGGCTTAGATTTTGTTGTTGCATTACTTTAATTTGAAACTCACAAGTAGTGAGATAAAACAAAATTAAGATTTTAATATTCTTATGTGTTTTCTGCTTCCACAGTCAGCTTAATTTAAGGATGAAATGTTGTGCAGGTAATTTAGTTAGTTAAAAAGAACCTCAAAAAGACAAAAATTTAGCCGAGGATACTTTTATTTTGCTAATCACATGGCAGAAATTTTTATATAATTGCTGCAGGAATTAAGGCAAGGCAAATGAATAAATGTTTCCTGTCAGTGTTCAGTTATATGGAGCAAAAAACATTGAAGCGTGCATTAATCTAAATGTATTACTGGACGATATTTCCATGTAACGAACAGAGGTTAAATCGAGATTTTGTGAAATTCATAATAAACTTTTAACATTTCTCTGTTCACAGCATTAACTACCGTCTTTTTCTGAAAATAAGACATCCTCCGAAAATAAGCCCTATCGTGATTTTCGAAACTTTTTGTAAAATAAGACATCCTCCGAAAATAAGCCCTATCGTGATTTTCGGAACTTTTTGTAAAAAAAGACATCCCCCGAAAATAATCCCTAGTTAAAATAATGTAACAAAAAGAATTCGTTAAAAAAGGCTGTTGATTTATTAAGTGTAAGTAATAATATATTTAGCTTTCCAAATACTGTGAAATGTTTGAAACAAAATATTCCGAGAAATTAATTGTGTACCTCTACAGTTCGTTTCAAATTAATTCTTGGAATTTATCTTAAAAATACAACATAAGGCAGCAGTCTACATTGAGCGACAGTGCAGGTATGCAACGTTTATTCATTTCAGTCTTGAAAGTCTGATTATTTCCTCATACGTAATTTCATTTAAAAATAAATTGAATTTTTAACCCTAGTTAAAATGAGTACAAAACGAAAGAGCTATTCCGTCGAGTACAAAAAGGGAATCGTGGAAGACTCCAGGGGTGTAAATCTTGTAGCATTCTGTAAAGAGAAGATGCTGGATCTCCGTATGGTTCATAAATGGCGTGCAGACTACGATTACCTGTGTCAACTGGTGGACCAAGGAAATGAGAAAAAACGCAGAGTTGGATCAGGTCGGCAGCCGTTATTTTCTGAGTTGGAAGATTGCATCTGGGAATGGATTGCAGGCAGGAGAGCAATGGCTTTCGTTGTGCGCAGGGCTGATATTCAAAAATTTGCCCTTGAAACAGCAATTGAATTTGATATATCCACAGAAGAATTTAAAGCATCGTCACACTGGTTGGACAACTTCCTTAAACGATATGAACTGTCTCTAAGGAGATCAACAACATTGTTTAAGCTGGAAGACAATGAAGTTGTTAAGCGTGCACTTGCGTTTAAGCTTTTTGTTGATGGCATCGATTTTTCGAAATACCAACTCTCCAACATGATTGCTATGGATGAGACCGCGGTATTCCTAGGCCAAGGAGCTCAAACGACAGTTCACCACAAGGCTTCTTCGTCAATTTACGTTCCTTCTACCGGTTACGATAGTGCACGTGTTACCTGTATTTTGGCGATTCGTCTAGATGGCAAGAAAGTATCGCCATTTTTAATCACTAAAGGTAAAAAAGACCAGATTCAACGTGTTTCAGGAATTTATGTCATTGAAAGTGAAAAAGCCTGGTGCACCCAAGCAGTTATAAGAAAGTGGGTTGATTTTATGCTGCCACCACTGTTGAGGGGTCAGAATAGAGGTTTACTAGTTTGGGATTCAGCCAGTACTCACCGCGCTAAAGACATGAAAAACTTTCTTGCTGAGAGGAAGATTGATCAAATAATGATTCCGGCAGGAATGACTGGTTACCTCCAGACACTTGACATTGCAATAAACAAGCCATTCAAGGATCATTTGCGGATGGAAATCAATGAATATATTGAAAACAGAATGGTGAGAAATCATCGAGGTAATTTTGTAAAACCAGGCTTACAAGAAGTTGTGAATTGGGTAAAAAATTCATGGGACAAAATAACTGATAGTGATGTTTCCAATGCACTACGAACAGGCTACTTAGACAAGAAGTATTCATTTAACGATAGCTATATCGCAAGACATGAGAGATTCGGACCAATGATTCAACAGGAAATGGATTTGGAAGAAAATCAGAATATAATTCAGAATTTTATTTATGACGATGTTCCAGAAGAAGATGACATGACTGTAATTGAATAAATTTAAATTTCTGTATTCTGTGTAAAATAAGTATTAAAATAAAAATATATAAATATACTTTTATTTTTGCCCTCCCCCGAAAATAAGCCCTAGCGCGTATTTTGGACCAAAAAAGAAAGTAAGACAGTGTCTTATTTTCGGAAAAAGACGGTATGCACATCTTTCCTTTCCCATTATACCAAGTGTGATAGTTATACGAAGTGTCGAGATACCATTATTCCATTTAATCTTTGATGAAGACTAAAGTGATTATAAAACACTAAGCTCAATAAAATTAGTATACATTTATGCCAGAAAAGCACAGAGTAAGAGTTTTTTCTAAACAATACCCTTTTCATAAAAAACCTGTAAAAACTCTCATTCCTTTCTTTTTGCACGGTTTATTTAATGCCTTCTCGAATCGCGAATGTATAAATTTACATGTTTACCGCTTAAGAATATTTTCTTTTCAACATAGTCTTTTAAAACTACCAAAGCAGCTTTAGCTTTGTTTGTATTTGAAAGAAAAAAGGCAATGGAATTCGATAATGATTGCCTTTTATTCATTTTGTTTCGGAATGGCAAACATTTGATTTTAATTTAGAAGATTATCCGAAAGATAAATATTATTATTGTGCTTTAAAATATGTAATTACGTGATAAAACAAAGTAAATTATTTTTTACTTTTCAGCTTCCGTTTAAGCATTCATCCCTCTGTTTCGAAGATAGCTTCTTACTGATTAAAAGGAACTCTTTATTTGAGAAAATGATATTATTATGAATATTTCATTCGCTCCAGTTATCTAAGTTGGTTGACTGATTGGATTTTTTTGTGACAAGTCATTAAGCATTTGAGACCTTATTATGAAGGTCTTATGCCCATATCAATTCACTTCTGAACTTTTAACGGTAAAATAAAACCACGATATTTAATATAACTCCCCTCCTTTTAAAAAGAAATAGTGGTAAGGAATAAATGATGCTAAGTATTCTAAAAGTATGGGAAACTAAATTTTTAACTTGTTAGATCTTTAACGTTTTCGTCCCGACATTCGCGTTTGCCCCCTTCATATATAGAGGTCTAGTAGAGATTCACCGTCAGAGATCTGATCTGGCAGGTTGTCTCCGTGTGTTTTCCAATTTTTCTTATAGCTATTTGCTATTCGAACATTGTTTGCGAAACAATTTGGTGGGAGAAACTTATTGATATAGTACAAGGGAGTTCTTCTAAAACCTAAACATAATATGTTGTAGAGTCATTTTCGGAGAATCTAAGATTTAGGGCTGAAAGCAAAGTAAAATGGTAAAATGCTTTGGAATAAATCTCTTTGAAATTCATTTGAAAGTTAACAGTTACCTTTTAATTCTTATAAAACTCAGAGGACGCAGTGAACACCCATATACTTATATAATGGTAAAAATGAAAGTGAAGTTGTTTATTCCATAGTATTCGAAGCGAAACACTTGTAACAGGTAAATAATAAGCCAATATTGTGTCTCTGTAAGATGAAATAAAACAAGTTCACGTAAAGGCCTTCGTTCAGAATTCCACGACTGCTTCTTCACTGAAACATTTCTTCATCTTTATACACCAACTCCATGATAACCACCACTGTCGCCCAACCGTTATAGTGATTAGTATCCTGACAGCCGTGCCGAAGGACCCGGGTTCGAATCCCGGAGAAGGCATGGATGTTTGTAAATGTATAGTGTCCTTTCGGGGGCACTCTAAATATGCGGCGAGCCGAAAAGCCCTCCATAAAGGTTGGTGGTAGGGGAAGAGGGATGGGAGACTCTCGGGCTCATTCCCCCCACCCCCGGAGGTGCTCTCCATCAAAACTGGGGGCGGATCTGAGCTTAATCGTACTGTCACCTGTACGGTGCTTAAGGCTGTTACCAACGACAGGCGTATCTTGCGCTCCTTGCCGCAGGGATTTTCGTGGACTTGGTCTGACTATAGATCAGACAACTGAGCATTAGTTAACAACGACAACAACAAATAGCCACCAATTCTTTCATCATTACCCTATACTTTCAATCGCACGTTTATATCACACATACAGTTACAAACCTGTCATAATAGTCTATTTTAGCATTTAAAAATACTCATGAATTCCCGCATAAACATGTGTTTAATTTGTTTTCCTTCAGCTTTCGTCTTCCCTAAATGGGTAAGCATTCTGCCCTCAAAGTCGTGGCCTTACGTATTCCCATGCCAGACGTAGTTATTCTATTAGTATCATTTGATCATTTGATATCAGGTGCATTTTAAAGAATGATTCTTTCAAGTATAACCTCATTTTGTTAGATCTGGATAATTTGCCAGCTTAGGAACTCTAATTAATGATTAGGAACTCTAATTGATAATTTGAAGAATAGCTGAAGTATATTGGCGATGGTTCTTTGCGTTATAGTAACTTGGATAGGCTTTACTGAGTAGTTACCTGAGATGCGTAACGAAGAAAGGACAGGTGTCATGGAAGACACAGTTTCTTACGATTTTAATAATAAGACCCAATTTATTTCTCGACGCTTAATTCTTTTTTACACATTTTATATCATACTTCATTTTGGGTGCAAGAAGCCCCTGATAGTTTCATGCATCTTATATGTCTTGAAAAAATGAATAAAGCATAGCCAGAAGAGCAGGTTACCATCAACAAGCGCGGGGAAGGAGGATGTGCAATAGTAACAGTGATATTTATAATAAAACTTTTCTTTAATCTGATTGAGTAAGAACTTGCCTCATTGCAGTATGACTAGTTAAACGGATTAATTTTGAAAGGTATAGTCCAAAAAATTCTAATGAACAATTTAGAACAGAAAGGGGAGACAACCGAATTAAATTTGGAAAGTACAAGGATAAATTAAATTTAGCAATTTTGAACTTCATATTTTTTATCTCACTTATAGATGCCGAGATAAAGAATATCTGTGGTTAAAAATATGAAATTTCGATTCAAATGCATTCTCCTTCATTTGTATTTGAGATAATTAATTAGGATAAGAAATAGGAATCAACACTAATACTTCTATTAATTACACTGCATCTATGAGTTATTATTTTTTAAATTTCAAAGCAGCTCAAGAACTTTATGGTTTTGAAGGTTTTACGTTATTCTCGGAGATAAAAGAACTTAACTTTTTAATATCGCTTTCAAATGTAACTCGAGTGAAATTGAATCTGAGAAGAAACGACACGTGAGAAGAATATCTGGAGCAGAAATGAAACATCCGTTTCTAAAGTCGTATTTGTTTATAACATTGCCTGACATGCATGTAAACAGACAGCTGAAACCTAAACAGAGGTTTTTCTTTGTAAAGAAAAATTCGCTGTTCGCGGAAAATGTAACCCAGAGACAGATATAACAGAAACAGAATTCCTTCCCACGAAGAAACTTTAACCCAAAGCTTGCTGCCATCAAACCAAGTCTGATGCTTTAATCTCACCATTCAGAGAACGTACAAAAAGCTTCCTTAAGTTCGGATCCATTGTGAAATCAGACAGTTCTATCAGATTGAAATTTTTTCTCCCTTTTCTCTCTGTGTCTTTTGGATGTGTGCCAAGGCTTCATTTTTCACTTGCAAAAGCCCCACACCGAATTTAATTCTTGATTCAGATTTGTTTCCTCCATGGAAAGCAGGCTTAATACACTGCACAAAAGTTCTGGAGCAATAAATAAACACAAGATATTTGATATGCAAAATCAATCGTTCTGTTTATGCACGTTTTAGTGAAAGATGAAACTAAGAGAAAGTATTCCAAAGGCGTGCTTTGTATAAATATGTTAAGCATAAAACTACTTGGCAAGAATTTTGCGTAATCATGATTTTAGTATTCAAGCTTTTACTTTTTTTAACAAATTCTTTTCCAGGAAACAAGAGAGAATACCAATCGATAATGGTAATTTATGATGATATTCGTTATAGAAAATGAATATTTTTTTTGAATAAAAGAGATTGATTTCCGAAAAAACATGCTATTTTTCTATAACTATTCTTAGTTACTATAAAAATAGCACAGCTTTCGGCTTCAGATTCACATTACAATATTCGAAGTACTACTCTTTCATAAGTGACTCGTGAATTTTGAAAACAAATATTAAAAATGGAATACTTATGTATGCACACATAGGCCTGGTGCCTGTTGTATTTTAAACATTGTAAGAATTTACGTATTTCCTCCTAGTTAGCATTTAGTAGATTTCCTTGATACTTACTCTCATTTTAGAAAAAAAGAATTCTTTATATAATTATGTTGTTATCGCAGACATATTTATGTGCAAAATTTCAAAATAATTGCGTCTGTAAAAGTGAATCAAAAATTAATTTCAGAATTGCGCTACTTAAACAACCGAACAGATGCGTCAAATGAAATAAAACTGTTTAAAAATTAACATACAGAGAAGCCTTAGATCTATAAACTACTGCAAACTTTCATCATAAGGATTACATTTAATTTTAGCTTCAGAAGATAGTGCACACAAGACCGTAGAGCTGGAAGCTATACGGTATTAAAGCTTATAACAACGTATGATGTAAATTATTATTATGAAATCTAAATAATATGATATGATTAATATGTCCTATAACGAGCAGCTCTCTTTTATAACATAAAAGATTAGGCATGACTGGAAATTACCTAAAGTCAGTTTATGAAAGGCAGGATTTTATCACAGACTGAAAAGACTAACACCTTGAAGAAGCCTTAAAATTTTGGCCACAAGAGTTGCTTTTCGAAATTCAGGATAAATTCTACAGAGATTACGTGCAGTATACTTTATCCTCTTTTGAAAATACACCGTCGGACATATGAATTTCAATAATTCCAATGATCGCGAAAAAGAACACAGCAGCGGCTGGTTGAAATATGAGATAGGAATTCCCATTCAGTATTTAGTTATACAGAAGGATTTATTTTATTACCTAGCAGAAAAGTTTTAAAAGCAGAAATATATACTGAAT
Source organism: Stegodyphus mimosarum (assembly GCA_000611955.2). NCBI lineage: Eukaryota > Metazoa > Arthropoda > Arachnida > Araneae > Eresidae > Stegodyphus > Stegodyphus mimosarum. The sequence goes on from KK115357.1 coordinate 99,499, forward strand.
GGAAATTCTTTAAGAAATGAGACTGCCCTGCGAGAAAGTATATTCAGAGGAAAATTATGTATACAGATATTTATATAGCCTTTTCTCGAATGTGCAAATAATTTCGTTTATGGGTTTTACCTCTCAATGCTATTTGAAAAGCTCTCCGGCTATTTGAAAATGTAGTTTTTAGATAACTTCGTAAATTTAATTTTCTTTTTCATCATTAAATAATATCTAGGCTATTCTGGATCCCAAGAATATCTAATAAATTAAACTAAAATAATAATTCAGAGTTTAAGAGGATTAATTAAACTTTTAGTTCTTTACCCAATATAAATTTTTAATAAGTTCGCTTGTTCAAAGAAAAAGGTAAAAACTATAAAACTAGCTGCCGCAAATTAATTTATTTTGCCACCACGTAGTAAAATAAAATAAAATAGCTCGTTTTTAATTTTAGAATTTAGTTACTGGAAATTAATTTTTAGAAGTGGAGAAAACTGTCTAAAAGTA
>KK115357.1:100104-139918 GCA_000611955.2 Stegodyphus mimosarum
TCGAAAATACAAATATGTAATGTATTTATAAATATAAATATGTAACTATAAATATATATAAATACGTAATGAATTTTGTAGAAAATAATATTGTGAAAGAAACTTTAAATATTACTTCTCATTGCAAATTTGGTTTATTAAATTAAATTAAGGAGCACATATAGAAGATGTTCATAGATTTTTACACTATTTGGCTTTGCTATTAAAAAATCAAATGTTCGGAATTTTTTTTTAACTTCAGCTATATTTTTTTAAAGTATAAATTATCGTCTGCTACTTGATAGTTTTGTTTTCGGGTAAAATGGCGCTTTTAAAGAAGCAATGGATGGAAGGTTATGTTAGTGCTCTTTCCAAAGCAAATTATCCGCATTTAGTTATTAAAAAACGCTGTGAAAGCTCTAAATATTTCACATAGTGATTTCATACTACATAGATAAAGATTTGACATTTTTGCCTGTCGACGAAGCCATTTTTCTCTCCCTGAACTTTTATATTAGAAATTTGCTCATCAGTATAACAAAACGAATCATTATGGAAGTAACCGTATCTGCATTTCATAACAGCTTTTTAAAAAAATGTTAGTTTATTTTATTAGTACAATAATAATAAATAAAATAGTTTTCTTACTTGTATTATTTTAAACTATACGCAGTTTTTATTCTTGTACTATTTTAAATTATGTGCATTTTTATTAAAAACAATAAATTATTAATAAATAATTAAAAACAATATTTAATTATAATAAATAAAGTAATAGTCTCTTTTGTAATATCTTAAATCATATAGTAAATAAATAAAAGAAATCGAAATTGCTTTCCTATCTCAGTTTTAATTTCGCTTAGATTTTACATTTATACAGTTAATTTTGTCTTTTTTGTACAAAGTAAAGGAAATAGTGCAATCGCGAAGAATTTTGGGTATCATATTTCAAAAGCAATATCTATTTTGATTGTACTCCAAACCATTTAGTTGATTTTTTGCGTAATGCCTATGCGTACGGAGAGTATAAAGGACTGTTTTGTCAAAACAGATTGTAAAACTGATTCAAAAGTGGACTTTTTAGTAACATCTATATGTTTGTATGTATGTATGTATTTCACATTATTCAAAAACTCATATATTTATTATATCTCCTATATATATTATATCTCGTATATTTATGTATGTATCTCACATAACTCAAAAACGATTCCTGTAGAACGTTGAAATTGTGTACGTGGGACTGCTATAAAACTTAGCTGTACACCACCTTTCTTGTTGCAATCGGCAGAAACAAATGTCTCTATGCGCAACTTCTTACTTGGATTAAAATTTTTACCCGGAATTTATTTTCGCAATCGTTGGTCGTAGTCATACACTTTCAGTTACAGAAATGTTTTAAAGGGCGAAAATATTCATCTTTTGGCAATGTCAAATTAAAAAAAGAAGTATTTTTAATGCATAACGAAATCTAAATTTTAGAACAGTCTCTCGTTTCCTCTGATTACATTTGGGAAAATTTTATATTCGTTATAAAAAAATAAAATTAGAACAGGTTTGTCCCCCGTACGACAAAAAAATTTCAAAATTTGCAGTTGTCTTTACATTTTCAACCTGCCTTGATGGATCGGTTAATTAAGTTAAAAAATTCGAAGATATGAGTTTGAATGAAGTGCAACGAAAGGTGTGTATAATTTAATAGGCCGTACAAGAAAGTCATGTGTCCGCAGCAGATTTCTTAAAATACATTTGCTTAAGGCAGAATTTGTAAATTATGAAATTAAAGTGTATGTAACGAGATGCATGTATTTGAATTCCAGCATAGGGTAAAATGAATTTATATAAAATGATGAATGTTGCTGACTTTATGTAAATACCATTTGATGACAGCAATTAAAGTGTACATGTAACAATAACTAACGCATTGTAATTCTGAGTTCCTTTATTCATAAAATTCTGCTATCAAATAACCTCCAAATATTTTATATATTTCTATAACATATATTATTTATTGCTGTAGCAGGCAGCTTCCTGTCTTATTCGTTTTATTCTTTAATTTAATTACAATCACAACAAAACAAAAGTAAAGCAAACTTACGGGAAATGACTTAGACCTCTTAGAAGAATTGGCTTCGCCTATTTCTAGCAATAAACACTGATGTTACATTATTCTTTCATATAATAAACACAACTTTTTTTACTTTTAATAGCAGTGCAGAGCCCACTTTTGAACTGAAATATTTGGGATCATACTACCATTCGCCATTGAAACATGTTTGCTTTTTAGTTAGAAAGTTGGATATATAATAATAGCAAAATTTCAACTATTCTGAAATCAATTTATTACCGTAGGTACAAGTATTCATAATAATCAATATAATCGCCTCGCATGTCTATAACCTTCTGTCAAATTACTGGAATGCATCATACGCCTTCAGCTCTGTCACGTTTGTTAATGTCCCACAGCGACTGCCCGAGCACAGTATCACGAATAACTTTCCATTTACTGTAATATTGTAATGGATCCTTCGTAGCCATTCTTTCCTTTTGGTAAAAGCATCATAATCCCACTGACCTAAGTTTGTTAAGTATGAAGAGAATTCCAGTACAACCCACCACTACCATCATAGGAGATTCATGAACGTGCTCGCGTTATGAAACCAAGGATTATTAGAGATTGATGGAATTCTTCATCTGACACATCACCTGCGTCCAATACTCAGGCAAAGGTGATAATGTACAGCATCAGAATGCGACAGCTGTTAAGAAACCCTTGTGACAGTGGTTATACGAGTACAGGCACTCCTATCGTACTAGCCAGATATGAGTCACTGTTTCTCTGATCTGTTCACCAAAACGCAAGAACCTTTCCAAGAGATCAATTATTCCAAGACTAAAGAGGAAGTTAAACGTTTTTCAGGGGGATCGTCTCGAAACTTTAACAGACATGAACATTACTTATCGTGGACAACACCTTCCAGTAATTTGTCAGAAGGTGGAAGGCATGGCAAGAGATTACACTAAATAATTTTAAAGAGTTTTACCCATACTAGTACAGACTTTTCAGAACTATCAACGGCTATCACTACTTTTTATTCAACCCTAAAATCTATATTTGAATATAAAATCCTTGAGACTTGCTCTTATAAGTAGCAGAACAGAAAGATATGACATAGTTAATAGCAATGAAAACATAAATAATTCAGTTATTAAATTTCCTGATTTACTAACAACATGGAAGATGTAATGATATGCTTCGACTCACACTTGCTCTCGTACTGCTTGTTTTAGCCGAGAACTATAGTGATTCAAATATGCTAGTCTCGCTGGCTTTTAGTTTGCATTGAGGAGCATAAGCAGCGATTACGTTTCCCGTTTTGTCGTAAAGCTAAGATAACCGAAACCATGATACTGAATCAGCGGATGTGATGGCACTACAACAGTGACCATGAGAAATGTACCCGTATAAGCTCTTATAAATCTATTACATTTACTGGAAAGTACGATTTCAACATGTAGGTGGAGACTTTCGTTCCCCGTAAACGTCTCAACTTCCGTCCATGGGCTTCTTTTCTGGGGAAAGAGAGGTATGCATACAAAACTTGGCATTGATTCTGACGTCTTACTTACTGAAAGAAAAATGTTACCAAATGAAAAGAATATTCTATTGAATTGTGGTTTAGTTTTATGAAAACATGCGCCAGATTTCATCTTATTTAGGACTCAAGACACTTCGGCTAAAATAATGATTAACCTCAAAAACTCAAAAATACAGAAGCCGAGTTACGTTGAACTCTGATGCAATATAAACATTAACGGATTATGCATCGAAAGCAACATGGAACTCCATTTAATTGCCGAGAAATTTAGATGACAGGATAAATATTTAAAAAATTAAACAATCATTATGAATTACAATAATGGGTTTTTTTTTATAAAATTAAAAGTAATTTTATATACGAAACTTTTAAACTTCTAATGTCCGTTTTTGGACGCCTTCGAGCCTTCTTCTGCGAACAAATAATTATTTTGCTTGGTATTTTTTCTTGAGTTGCAGCGTAGTAAACTTTATTGCCAGAAATATTCAATGAAATTATTTAATTGTCAATTTTGTGCAAAGGATGTCAGTTTCGAAATGAATAAGGGTAAAATTTATTTGAACAATGATAAACGCTATTTGTTAAAGTTTCTGATAAAAATAGCAGCCTGAAACAAAACAATGATAACCAAAAATATATGGTGAAAGTGACGAAATAACAGATAAACAATATTTCGAATTCAAATATTCTTCAAACTTTTACAGCATTGAATTGCGGTGAAAAATTTGAATACAGGTAAGAAACATTTCTGGATAAATTTAATTCACTGCACAATCAAGAGAGTCAATCATTCAAGTAGCTTTTAAATCGAAGGTTACTGAAAACATATATACTTAACATATTACAGATTTCATACCTTTTCTTTGTGGGGTAGATTCACTTCAGATATTCAACATATTCAGTGCAGAACCAAAATATTTTAGCAAAATTTAAAAGAAACTTAAGTAAAGTAAAGCAACCGGTTTTTGGGTGTGCTTTTATTAATCATCTTAAAACAGTCTAAAGTTATCTTGCTTAAGGGGTCTGGTTTGGGTTTTATAAAATTACGGCAAAGCCTCGAGGTCTATCTGCCTAAGGGGATGACTTTCTTAGTGAAACTGGCTCGTATACACGTTACACATGGGAAAAGCCACGAAAACACCCATGCATCCAGCCCGTTCACGAGATTCGAACCTCGGACCGAACTGCCTGTGTTCAGCGACTTTGTCGCTCGGCCGCTTGTGGGCCGATCTGCCTAACGCATGAAATGCCATAGTGAAGAATTTTCGAAGGAAAACTGGCTCTTTTCCAATTTATATATGGGTAAAACTATGAAAACGCCCACACAGCAAGCCCAGTACGTTCTTTGGAGAATGAAAGAAAAATATTTGGTTTTCAATTTGTTATTATTACCACTCACGATGGTCTAAAATATATCATAATAGCAATTAACTTTACAAAGCCAGAATCTTGAAATATGCATATTATATGTTATACTTTAAGTGCCAAAGCTAATGATAAAAATTTGCTGTTCTTACCAATTTCACTTGTTTGGGAATGGCCAGCACAAGCACACGACCTTCATTGTAGAAAATAGTCAAATGCATTTGCGGTTTGCAAAAGCCTTAATCACCGTGTATGGGAGAGCCCAACATTACCTCAGTTCCTCTCCCAATTTTGAGAAATAGCACCCCGGGGGGGGCGGGTCCGAGAGTCTCCCATCTATCTTCCTTTACGATCAATTGCTCAAAAGGTCTTTCAGCTCCCCGCATATTTAGTGTGCATCATACAGCAGAGACCCTGTACATTTACAAACATCCGTGTCTTCTTCAGAATTCGAACCCAGCCTCTTCGGTACAGTAGTCAGGGTCACTAATCACTATCCCTGTTAGGCATGTGATAAAATATTCTGGGTTTGTTCTTTCAGAAGTATTAACTTGAAGTAAATAAATAAGTAAAGATTTTTATCAGTTTGGCTTTGGTTTAATGCATAAAATTAAGTGTTAAAATATCGGATTAAAACCGTGTTTGTAACATAAAACCTCATTATCTGATTACTCTTTGTTATTTCTCCTTAGATTCAATTCCTAAGAGCAGTTTATCAGCCGATAGAAGTAGCGATATATCCAGTTCATTCATGTTACATTTGTTTGTCAACAAGAGGCCTGACCTGACTGTTGAGCTACTTTAGAAGTCTTTTGTCTCAAGTCGTCTGGAACTTTGCCAGTATTTCCAAGCATTCAATTCCCTTTTGTACTCTATCTCTAATCTTTTGTTTCTTCGCAAATGGGTAGTTAGTTTACTTCCAACATGCAGGCAAGAGTATTTACTTATTCTTCAGTCTTTTACTAAAATAACATAAATACGAGACCTTATTTCTTTGTAGTTACCCTTCAGTGAAGCGTACCTGAACTGTGCGTATAGAACCATTTGCGTATAGAAGTTTTTTAATAATATCGAAAGAATTTTTACACATCGGCAATACTTCGAAAATTTTAAAATGAATCGCATGCTATGAAAGTGTAAACTTTTTGCGGATTAGAAAATTTTATTTGTTACAATTTACAACTATAAGAATAATAAATCAATTTACAACTATAATAATAACAATTATAAGAACTATAAAAATGCACCAATTAATCGAAAAAGCTTTTCATATTGAATATCTAATATTAGTAGTAGCAGGTATAAAACCTACAGTGTTTCGTGTCATATAAGACAATATTCATGAAGAAACTGAAGATTAATTTTAGAAACCAAGGGAATAAACCTCACTCAGAGTTATTAATAATTTTTGTACAGCATTATAAATGCGTCTTCCGGCCTCTATGACTTTTCATAACAATAATTTCTGTAACTCATTTTAGTGCAAACGTACTGCAACTAATACGCATAACGTAAAAATATGAGGTAATCGACTATTTTTATATCCATTAAAGGCTTCCGTGTGTTGTTAATAGTTAGGGTAGGGATGGCGAACGTATGGCACATTTGCCCTTAGGTGGCACGCGACAGGTATTTTGATGCCATGACACAGGAACATATTGAGTTAATTTCATTCACCTACATACACTGAAACAACATAAAAAAAACTGCCAAGATTAGCGGCCATCAAAGGCGGATTTCGTAACTAGCATGAGCATGGGCTCCATTATGAGGTTTTCAATGATGAAAGGGTAACTAGTTCCTCCCTCCATAACGGAAATCCTGCACGGGAGGCTGACGTTTCTTGGGGAAGTACGTAAATGGGATGAATTATAAGGACAGAATCAAAATTAAATTACAAATTACGACATAATTTCGGCTTTGGCTTCTTATATTTGACTGTGAAGGTGGTATGCAATGAAACTGATATCCTGAGATACATCGGAATGATTTCTTGAGAGTGAAAGCACCTAAGAACGCTATCGTCTCCTCATACAGGTCTCTCTCTTATCGAACTCATACAAGCAATTTGGGTTTCTAAAGATAATAGTCTGAAAAATGGACAAGATAAAAGGCTTCTATACCTTATAAAAACAGAACTTTTAAATAATGTCGCATAAAACCTTTATTTTACAGCAGTGGTTCTCCCACTGTGCCAAGGAGACAAGGAATAATTTTGAAATTTAAACTTTTTTGTGCAAATTCCATGCTCAGCGTCAATATGAGAAAGCTCGGGAGTTTGAATCTTCTGGTTCTTTAAAGGAATGGAGCGAGGATGAAGCCCCTATTAAAAACTGCACTAAATACCTAATCATGGCTACCCTGTTAACTAAGGAGAATTAGTTTACTCTTTTTATCAAGATGGTGGTTTAGTTATTTCAATAAACGTTTTTCTTTGATTTCTGTTTTTATAGGCATACATAGGTAAGTGATGCGATGAAGACTAAAATAAATAAATTACTATTCTTATTCATTTACTTAGTTGAGCAATCTTGCTCAAAAGAAGGCTTGCCATGTTCGGAATGTTCAGAAAGCGGGTACAGAGTGTTTGTTTACTCTTCCCCTTCCCTTTGGCGCCAGTGCAAGGATATTTTGTAACAAGAGAGTTATAAAATATAATTTGATAGTTTGAAATCTGAAAATAGTCCGAGGAAAGCTCTTGACACCGTTTTTGTTTTGAGTCACGAAGTTGACCGAGCAGTGTATTTCGGTTATAAACAGCTGGACATTTTTTATATCTACCAAGTCCTACAGATTTCCGCAAGCATTTCGGCTGAAAATAATTAATGACTTACATGACGTTTTAAGATTTTATTTCCTGTTGTGTCCTCAAGACGAATACGCGAGTGCTATGATACAACTGGTGTTTACTTGGATTTCTTCGTGAACGAATCTATATCTAAATTTCTACTACAACATTAATGTTATGAATAAGTATCTGTTTCATAAGTGCAACTACTTACGTTTTTCGTTTTAGTGATGATGTATCTGTAAGGCAAGGTTTATCTTTTATCCAGTTAAGGTTATTAAGGCATACAAAAATCAAATCTTAATATTCTCTTCTCTTCGGATTATTGTCGGTCTCAACGCAAATACAGCCAATATCAAATTTAAATTTTATATTTTAGGTTTATAGCAGCAGCAGTAACTTTAAAAGAAAAGTGATCAAAATAATTAAAATGGCTCTATATTATTTTCTAGTAAACGTTTGCGCCTAATTTAATGATAAAGAATGCAGTTTCACCTTTGAATAAAGGCGTGCAGGTATGGAAACTTTTGGTTGATCTTCCACGTTGTGAGAGAACAAAAGGGAAGAGATTATTCTCTTTTTGACCTTGTGAAATTGGTTGAGTGCTTCCACGCCACACACAGTTTTTCCCCCCATCTTCTTTTCTAACAGAAGATGGCAGTTACTGTCATTTCATGTGATGCTACATGGAAAGTACGCAACGTCACTGCAGTCTTGCACGCAGATTAGAGATGGTCTAATCCTTTATTAAAGTTTCGTTTGATTCTATAGCTTATATTTTATTTTTTTAATGCACAAAATGTAATATACATATATAAACAGTTAGAAATATGCCTAAAATTATATTTGTTTACTATGCAGTCTTTAGTAAGGAATTTAATCCTTTTGTGGGCATAAATATCTAACAAAGTTACATGTATCCGCTTGGAGTTTTCAGTTAGGCAAAGTGCAACGCTTCCAGTTTTGCTGAATTAAATATCATACGTTAAATTTTGGAAGTAGTTGTATAATGGCATATGAGGAAATCATTAAATTTCACAGCAGCCAACCAATTTACCGAGAAACTCAACTTTACTATATGTTTTCATCACTATTAGACATTAGGCCACCGGTGGGCTTATAAGATCTAATATTCTCGGCTAGGATGCAATGCGACTACATCTACTTGGATTTCAAACCTTTGCGAATCCTTGCACAGGCGTGAAGGCGAACACAACCGGAAAAGGGCGTAAAAGACTCTTTCATTAATCATAACTATTTAACGGAAGGGCACAGATTTACATGCAACGATTACTTTCTGTAAGAACTTCAAGATAATTTAACAATAAATTTAAAGATAAGAGTATTGCTAGAGTACACAATTCAAGTTTAAACCTAACAGGCTGACTCAGAAACCCACACCAGAGGTATACTAACTAGACGGCCAGAATGCGTAGTCACTACTAAGAATAACAGCTGGAGGACAAAATAACAAACGTGCGCTTTATTAGCGAAATCACGCTCTGTCTAACTTTTTTGTTTCAACCGATTAAATACTCTCGTTCACCAACCTAATTGCATCCTAGCGAGGAAATGCGAGGGGAAATAAAAGAATTCAGAAAAGGTTCCAAAATTAAAATAGCTATTAGTACAACTAAACAGAACCTTATAGGCTCAGTACCAAATGAATTAATGGCTTTAATTCGTATGAAGCCATTTATATACGAGCTCATCTTAGATGACGATGACTGTAATAAAATTAGTTTCATTTCAACTTAACTTTAAGATTACTCAATAGCTGTGAAAAGTTAAATAAGAAAACAACTGACATTTTTCAGAGTAATTTTCTGTTTCGCTTAGGAGATTTAGCAGATGCTTATTGCCAAAGAATGTTGAATGAAAGATAAGATAGATTTAAAACATGCAGAAGAAAATGTTATTGCCTTATTATACACGCCATACTTGATGAATTTATTATGCAGGTTTTTCATTCCTAGAAACTTTCTTGATGCTTTTTTGAGTCATTAACACTGTGAAGGGATGGAATGAGATTAAGGTAGAAACTTTTTTTAGAAGCAGGAAAGAAGGAATTAGTAATTTATTCGACAAGAATTGCATAGTGGAGATAGGGCTTTGTTTTGTAAATGAAAAAAAAAGTATATCACTGAATAAAAATTCAAAGAAGATTTAACTCAAGATACAGATAAGTTTAATGAGTGTAGTGTCTCATCGTAAGCAGATTGTAAATTACTCAGGAAGAAGTCATTAATTAAAGTAATTAAAAGTCAATTTCTTCTTATTCTTTTAAAAAGAGGTAATGTCAGCATGTTCTTTTAAAAAGTATTTGAATCAAGTTTGAGGAACTAAACATTAGATATTTTAGAAAAATCAAAATCTGAAAAGAAAATATATAAATGGAATAAATACTTAAATAATAAACCAATGTAAATAAATGCTTTGTTTTCTGACTTTCATTCATGCAGACACACCAAATTGTACTCTATTTGCAAGGGCAATTTATCTTTAGAAATAAAATACAAATTACAGCAGTTTTATATGGAGTTAGTCGATTTGAGGATATCGTTCTGTTCTTTCGCATTTGTTTCTTTCGTGCATGACATTCATAAATTTAAGAAGTACTAATTTAGGAAATTACCTTGTCATACTTGCTGTCTGTTACTATAAATCTTGTATGCTTTTTTATTAAGTAATAGAGCTGTTAGACATATATGCTTCTATGAAAACTACTATCTGCTATTTCGTGAAACGCGGGATTTAGTTATCCCACAGAACAAATTAAGGACCGTGATTTAAGACCATTAGCAATTAAATTATCACTGAAAAAAATAATCAGAGGATAGTATTTGAACTTGCATTGTCTTGAGCCGCGAGCAGTCCAAGATATGTCTTGAACATCAAAAGGCTTTCATTTTCACGTATAGGAAAACCTAATTTTACATAAGGTTAGGTAACTTTGTAAGGTTTTAGTTAAACTAACAAAGTTTTATTTTAATTTGCCTTTTTCTATCTGTTCTCATTTCAACTTCCCGTTAGAATAAGCGCGCGTTTCAGCTTTATGCTAATTTGAAGTGGAGCCAAGTTCTACTTAAACGAGAGATAGGAACCTCTCTCTCAGTGTGAGAGAGCTTTTAGTCTCAGATCACTATTACTCTGCTCTACGTTTGCCGGACCAGCTAGTATTTAAATTCTAAGCCGTAGCGCTGTTACGCTATTACTTATTGAAGTAAATCTAAGTGCGTTAGTATTAGTTAAATCTTGCTACGCACCATTTAGTTTAGAGGCCAACCTCGCGTTATAGCTCTGTGAGCAACAACAGTTTAATTTCTACTTAGCTTTAGTTTCAATTATTTGATTGTTCAGTTTAGACCCAAGTGCGGTCATTATTTTCTATATCCCTCCCGAGTTGGGAAGTGGCTCTATATAATTTGTGGTTTAATAAAAGAGGATTTTAAATCCCTCTGAAGTGCAGTTCTTCTACCACTTAATCACAGTTTTCTACCACAGAACACAGCTGCATTCAGCTCCCTGTTCAAGATCAGGACTTAAGATTTACACGAAGATGTTCGCCAAGAATATGCACCGAACACCCAGTCCTGAAAACTTTATGTTATTAGATTAAGGAAAAGAGTAGGACATTATCTCTTAAATAATGCGTATTCGTGGGGTACTTACTACGGGAAACGTAAATCAAATTTACTTTACACACGAGGAAGTCCAAGAAAACTTCCTTGCAGCAAGCTCAGATGGCACTTCTTGCGCTTGCAAACCAGCCAGCAACTACGTCGTAGGTTTTCCAAAGGCTACACAGCAGTGAACAACGTGCAAGTTGGGTCAAACCTTACCGGCATAACAAGCACTAATGGCAAGAATGAAACAACTCCGCAAACAGACTGCTGTAGTAGAATTGCAGCTGATAACGTGACCTTCAGCAGACGGAACACGTTTTGACTAAACAGTCTAAAATTTCTAGTCTAAAAACAGTCTATCTCTTTCTGTTTTATTTGAACACGCGCGAACTAAAGTTAGCATTCTGGCAGGAAAACGGAAAGGAAGAATAAAAGTAAAACTACTTAACGTAAAATAACTGGTTAGGTGAAAATTAATAAATTCTTAAAAGGCTGCGGATGAATATTAAACAGCTGTTTAAAGGGAAGATTCGGGAATTGTTCACGTTCTTTGCTTTAAGTGGGTAGTCTATTTTACAGGTCGTTTTCTGCTCCGTAATTCAAATGATAGATTCAGAATATTGCGTAAAAAATCGAATTTATAGCCCCTCTTGTCTACTAGCAGTTCCTAAGAAGATCGCCGTGGAATTATGGCTTAGGGAATATATCTTGGAGTACTGTGGGTCCTTTGCTAAATCTAGAAAGAACACGCAACATAACGGCTTACCTCAGTATCATTGCCGAGCACCAATGCTTGTTTTTAACAACAATAACTCTCTGATGCAAATTGTTAGTTTCAGCAAGATAATGTGCACGTCTGATCTCAAACTTATTTCAAGAACATGTTTCAGAGTTCAGTTCCTTCTAGGGCCTCTCTGAGCTCATTCCTGTTCAGCATTTGTGAGTTAAAATGGAAATTTCACTTCAAAGTTTACTCTAGCATTAAATCAGAATGAAATTAACGCTGCTGTTATATCAACATGGGCTAATATTCCTTAAGAATCCTATCAGCACCTTCTTGAATCCGTACTTCGAATATTGGCTATGATAAAAAAAACACTGGTCCGAAGCGTTATAAGAAATGTCTCTAATATTTTAGCACCTACGGCAAGCTTTTACAAAATTAATTGAAGCTTTTATAGTATGAAACCGATCTTAAATAGAATATTCTTCTTTACGGGGTACTTTCTTGATTCCTTGCGTACAGCACTGGAGGAAACAATCCAGGAAAAAAGTAACCGTAACTCATCACGTATTTCCAAAGCAGCAACAGCGAGTTCACACTTGTGTTTTTGAGAACATGAATGTATTTATTTCTGGACTAAAACTGGTTTTATCATGTAACTTGCTACGGTCTCTCATTGCACCCAAGTAAGATTACCCTTCTAAGGCTTAAAGTTTTCGCGTTCTCCACAGTCTTGTCTATTGAAAATCCTAAGACATTTTCTTCTCAAAAGGGAGTTTCATCACAGTTGAAAAATTGGTATGGACGATAGACATTTTCTTCGATAATTTTCTATAGTTACTCAGCGTATTCTGGTTTTGCCTTGGCATCATCTGCTCTTGATATTTCTGTAATCAACAGACTTTTGCTATTGACCCTTTTCCACCATTAATAAAATTTTACTAGTTTTTAAACTCCATTTCGTTGTTTTCATTTTCCTCCACCCGCCGCTTATTAAATTTACTCACTAAGAAACTCGTACGCTTATTACATTCAAATTTCCAGAAATCAAAACAAATACACACTGATCAACGGACAATTACTGTTTATTAAACTCATCATCACCGCTTATTAAACTCAAGTTGACAAAAGACCGACTCTTCAGTTACAGAATATCTTGTTTGCAGCTATCAATGCTTGTCATAGTTCATCTATTTAAGTTTTTGTCTATCGCGGCTTTATCATTCAAGTATGTTCTGTGTCAATAAAAAGGGTTTGAGTAAATTCCTTCACCCAGTCCCCGTATTTGTGAGAAACTGTTTCAGTGCTCATTGTCCGCATTGGATTTCAGATGGGCAGAATTTATTTATCTCAAAGTTAACAGGAACCATATTTTAAAGGTAATTGTAGGCTGAAGGAAAAACAAGGCAAGCCTTGATCAAGCTTGTAATTAGGGAGTGGCAGAGCGTCTAAACAGACAAAGAGCAATTTTTGAACTGATTAGGAACACAAATTTTAAATTTGAAAAAATCACTGAAAGAAACGTCTTTTAAAGTGTGCTTAATTTGTAACATGTCAAAACTGCCTAGGAAAAAGTCTTAAATCTGACAGAAAAGGATAAATTGTTAAACTTTTTTGATGTTCTTGTTAATTGCAGATACGGAAAATTAAATTTAAAGTGGATATTTCCCAAACAAAACTGTGCAGTCTACGCAAAAAAAAAATAATAATTAATGGAGAACTAATAAAAATGCAAAAGTCTCAAGTAAGTGCAAAAAAAAACCCAGATAATTGAGAGAAATTTAAATTGCTTTTCTAGAATAGTTTCACGTTATGGAACTAAAGTGTGTTTTTCTTTTTTCAGTAATTCGCTAAACGCTAGGAGAGAATTTTGTATCAACGGACAGAAGACTCACATGTTGGAGAAAGAGAAATCCAGCATTTTTCCTCAGAAACTGCTTGATAAGAAGGAAGAAACAGATCACCATGCAACTGATAACTGGATAAAAAGAGTTTTACGCTGCCTGATAAATAAACACAAGTCGCTAGAAACTTGTGATACAGACAAACCTGGTTTGCGATATAGATTATTGCCAGAGCGTACATAAATATTTAAAAGTGAAACTGCAGTTAGTTTAAGAAATTGAATGAATAAGTTACTGTATTATTAACGCGCAATATGGATTTAACAATTAAAACTACAACACAGATTATTGACAAAAGCAAAAAACCCCAGTGTTTGAAAGGAGCCAAGAATTTATTTCTGTCTTACCACAGCAACAAGAATTCCGGATGACAAATGGTATTTTTACTAATTTTTTTAAATGGGACAGGGAACTGAAAAATGGAAAAATGCTAACTAGATAACTGTGCAGTACACACACCTTCAATCACTTTCTGAAAATATTTTTAGAGTCATTAGGTTTATTGACGCACGACACGTGAAAAAGGTGTAGTGCCCTCGACGGTATTCAAAATGCGAACCTCCCGATTACGCGTTGATATATTTGCAGATACGTCCCGAAGGCACATGGAAATAGAATGAGTAAATACTTTACATGCACCCCTCTAATAAAGGGCGGCTAGCGATGAGGGGATGCAATTGCCAAATTCTGGTGGTCACTAATTATCATCCAACACCATTTAGCTCCTGCCTGGTGCAGGAGCTAAATGGTGCAGGAGCTAAATGGTTTCCTGGCTTTTTTTCGAAGCCAGGAAAGGGAAGAAATACTCAGTGCTCTCTCCTGAGATGGAACACGGAAGTTTCCAACTGCTAACCGGATATGCTTCCAGTTACACCATGAAGGCATCCTGTAGGCAAGGGGAAACTACCTGATACGTTTGTATGTTCTCCTGTAAATACAACTTCTAACATCCTTTATGTTTAGAGTATTGTAAAAGCTTTTAAGTTTCATTAAAAAAGAGATGTTCAGAAAAAATAAACAAAACTGAATTCTCTGAAGTTTTTGAAAACGCAGCCACTTCGAAGGCGATAAATAAGTCTATATTCTTCTACTAGAGGCCATAGGCAAAACTAATCTCTTAAAATCAGTTAAAATTATTTTCGAAAATGTGGCTTTTATGTAGAAGAAACCTCAGAGGAACTGCAAAGTATAACTAATGTTCCAGATATCAGTGAGAGAAGTTACGAGGATTCACTTTTAGAATATGTGGCAATACAATATTGACACAGCATTTATGAAAACTGACTATGAAAGTGATAAAAATCTGAAAAAACTGACTAAGGTGGAAAAAACATTTATTGGAATTGCAAGTTTCCAATATGGTCACTTTCGCAGACGATAACTCATTGCATGAGGGGATGGATGACAAGAAATGCGAGTATAACATCAATGGAAGAATGTGTGTAGCTTCACCTTTTATGCCATCTTTCTGTTCTGACAAAACTCGTGGATTTGATGTATGTACCTAAGATTTCAGACAAACCCAAAGCCAGAAATCCATTGGAATGAGATCGTGGGATCCCGGAAGCCACGGAACTGCAGAGTTAAGTAGATGTCTGTATCTTGAAACGTTGCACACATTGAAAGCTTTTAATTCCCATAAAAGTTTTTCCTCCTTTTCTTGTCATAGGTCTCTTACGGTGCTCTTCTTTGTAAATGTTTTACGCCGACAATCTTCTTCGTATGTGTATTGTTCCATTGCTGTTTATGGGTTTTCTATGCGCTGACCAATTTGCGCAGGAAAAAAGTGGGTGTTTCCATTCGAAA
Organism: Stegodyphus mimosarum; assembly: GCA_000611955.2. NCBI lineage: Eukaryota > Metazoa > Arthropoda > Arachnida > Araneae > Eresidae > Stegodyphus > Stegodyphus mimosarum. The sequence continues at coordinate 115,896 of KK115357.1, forward strand.
TATATTCACTGTAACCGTAATCGTGAGAGTTCTGTTCTGAGTTGTTTTAAATCATCACAATGTCGAACGAGCGCCTTCAGATAACAATATCTGAAATTTCATTTCGTTTGTTTGAACGGATAACTCTTTAGGGTTTCATATAGCGGGAAAGTTTTTTTCAGACCACCCTGTATATACGAATATGATAAATTCGTTTATCTTTGCAGGAAAATTTCAAAAAATGAAAAAAGCATATCTTACGGTTATATATAGTGTTAAACCAAGTATCCATATAGTCATTTCTGAAATAGGCATCATTCTCAAGACTGTCCAGTTTAAAAGAGAGTAAAATGCGGTACTATAGGTCCTTCGACTGCAAAAGTTGGGAGCGTACTGTTTTCGCAGCACGTAATTCACATCCGCTGAAAATTTAAAAAAGTGAAGTTCTCTCAAAATATTAAAACAATAACCCAAATAAGGAAAGTTATAAAAATTTAACAATAATTTATTGTCAATATCTGCAAGATGTCTGTATAAAGTTTCCCCAAAGTACTTTCCTATGCGTCATATAAAATATTATATCGAGAACAATTTCTCGGGAAGGAACATAAACACGAGGCATGTGATCAATATAAAACGAAATCACACCACCAGATAACTCAGTGTGAGAATGTCAACTGCATAATAATAAGCTTCGAGTCCCTTTGCAGAAAAATACTAGAGTATAAGCAGGCTTTTTCTTTGTTAAGCAGCGGTACTGCTAGTAAGAGCTGCCAAAACATATCTTGGGGCAAAGAGACTCGAGAGAAAATCCAACGTTTTTTTCCAAGAAGTTTCCTTTTTCTTTAAGCTTCCAAAGTTCTGATGTTTTATTTCTTATTTTCTATTCATCTTATAAGAAAAAAATGAATGTACTGATCAAAATCCTTTTTTCCTTTCTTGGCAGGAGAAATATTTTTTATGGCTGTATACATGAAAATATAGTTCGAAATTCTTTTTTTACATCAAAATTAGAAGGAATTCAACTGTAGTGCTATTTGTAGTATATTAAATCTGTGTCTAAATCTAATATCTTTTCCTTTTTCAGTAGGAATGGAACAATACAACTCTATACGATAAACCAAAGTTAGGAAAAATAGGACGGGCTTTCTTTCGCACACAGATGAATTGTGCTACATTTAAGTGGGTCTACTTATAAAATGTTTTAACGTCTCGTGTTCTCTGCAAGCATAAAATGTACGAAACGTCTCGGGAGTTAGAAAGTTAATATCACTATGTCTTATTAGTACCACAGAGACAGGGGAAAGGGTGTAAAAGACCCTTTTATTTGACTCAAATAAAAGTTAACAGAAGGCATCACTCGTGCTTACAGAAGCCAGCATTCATAGGTTAAATCAAAGGCAATGAAATTGATTTAACTAAGTAAAAGGTAAGGTAACATAAATACGCTAACACGTAAGTTGGCACGACAAGCTTAATGGTGAATATAATACTACGCCGAAGAATACAGATCTCAAGAGAATCAAACTTGGTAACGAGGCTTTCAGCAGGCAAAACACGCTCTGTTTCTACACTCCAAAATTTTCCTTTAAATGCTATCTCCTTTCTATCCCATTTGAATATCACGTAACTTAGAAATTTACATTCTGATAGGAAAATAGGAAATGAGGAGCACAGGAAAGTAAATTAACATAAAATAACTGGACCGTACGACGTCTAACATTTAACATGTAAATCTAAGCTCTTTGAAGCTCCGGTATCATCTCCAGGTTTCAGAAAGTTTTTCTTATGCTTCACTGAAGGGAAAATCAGCACATTAAGCAGCTGTTCGAAAAAGGAAATAAAATAAATAAAAGTCTTTCACATTTTAAAGTAAACGATACGACCATTTAGTCGTAGAACGGACAAGTTGCTTCTAATAAAGGCACCGAAGATAAACATTAGCTACATAATTAATCATCCACTGCAAAGTTTTGAAGTTTTTCTTTCGTTGAAGTCGATGACCGTAGCAAACGCATCCAGATCCTAACCAGAAACAATTAAAGAGTCCTTTCAGTTCTTGCCATTTAAGCCATGGCGTAGGATAGGAAAGGCGAGCCTGGAATATTTTCTACTTCCTTTAAGAATTAATGGACCCTGAATCCTTGATATGCTTTTCGAACTGTTTACGTTAATAGAATGATACCATACAATTTCGGAAGCGATGCATGAAAGAGGGAATCTTTATTTATAGCTTGCGAACGGACTGATTGAACGCCGTGCAAAGCATGAGCACAGTACGCTTTCCGAAACAATACTTTAAAGATCATACTGAAAGATTTCATGGAAGGGGACTCCGTAAATATATTCATATCGTATATTATTCAAAAGCAATTTGTGTGGCTAGAATTTATTGTTTTCGTGTAAAAAGAGTTACTTATATTAAAAAAAGTTCCTTGTTTTTTTTAGCCCAAAGGGCGTTAACCAAGAAGGGCTATTAATTTCGTTTTGGTATTTTGCGTTGAAAACTGTAAATGTTCATTTCACTTTTCAAACTGTTGCCACCAAATATTATCACCCTTTGTTATACTTAAAGAAATTAAATAATAAAGAATCTGCATAAACGTATGTATGTTTCTCCCATTGTGATAAAACAACGATACCTAGAGCCATCCAATTCTGAATAACGTATATTTCCACCCGAATATGAGCATCTGGAAGTACAAATTTGGAATTTGTTTTACTATGTATTTTATATTTTGTAAACCTTTAACGAATTTTTGGTTAACAAACTCAACGATTTCAAAACGAGCAATTGTAACACTGTACTAAAAAAATTATCTCCAGCGCGCGAGACTGTGTATCGGAAATTCTAAACATATGCTCATTTTAAAATTATTTTGCGATATTGCTGTTAAACTGAATTTTGTAGTTTAAGTGCGAAGAACATGAAATTTAATAAATAAGGGTAACACACAAAACGCTAAAAAACGCCCCTTTAGGCGTAATATAAAATACAAAAGCTTTCAGTTTATTATTATTATTATTTATCAAAAACTCCAGTGTTAGATTGCGTAGAAAGTTAGATCTGCAAGACATAAGCCGATTCAAGTTAAGTTTTGTCAGGCTTATAAGGTACGCATGCCTTCGTGGTATGATTGAATGTATACTCGAATTCCAGGAGTCAAGGTTTCGAGTTCCGAAGAGGGTTTAGAGGTTGCTACACGACAAAAACATTGTTTTTCTGTTTGTAAATAACTTTCCATTAATATATTTTAAAGAAAATTATTTATTACTTTTTAAGACATCGATCGTTTAAAACATTATTATTCTAATCATTTAAATTGCAATAAAAAGGACTTATTGATGGCGCAAAAGACTTATTGGACCATCATTGATGGTGTAGAGCGTAGAATGTTAAATCCATAATAAGCAGAGAGAATAACGAGAATTTTCAAAATAGTTACATTTTTGATAGACTTGCAATAAGAGAGCAGCTCAGTTAGGGCGGAGAATAGGTATGTTATGTTCACTGAGTTATGTTCAGAATGAAATCTTAATTCAGACTGAGATAATTTTGGTTCTCAATCCATTTTGATTGGATAATTAAAAACTGTTGTAAAATTAATATTGGCTGTCTGAGTTTTAGCTCCATTTACATCATCAGAATTATGTAAGGGTTATGTGATGTAGATTAATCTAGAAATGGCGCAGGGCAGAAACATTAATATTATTTTTAGAACAGAGAGATTAAACACTCAAATTAAAAATGAGGAATTATAAGGTTATTATAAAATTAAACTATAAAGCTGATTTACATAATTTTATTTTTTTGACTACAACGATTTTTACACAACGAAACACTTTCAAGACAAGAACTGTAAAATATTATGATTATTATTACGGTGTTGAAGCAAAAATTTTACAGGAACCTTTGCAGTGAACTTTTACAGCTATTTCTTAAAACAATTAGGACAATTCTTACAGCGTTTTTTGCAAATATTAAAAAAAGAACTTGCAGACATTCAATGGAATTTTCAATTTAAATTTATTGTCAAAGAAAAATGATTTAATGACATTAAAAAATTAATAAATAATCTCGAAAGATAAACTAATAGTAAATTCGTGCAACTCACCGTCTTTTCACGTCAACTTTAGATCGTCGCATATTCTTAATTGTTGAATCCAACTCTTTTAAGACTCACCAGCTGCCAAGCGGTGAAGTCGCTGAACACTGGTAGTGCCGCCAAACCGGTGTAGTGGTTAATGTCGGTGACTGCCACGACGAAGGCCCCGCGTTCGAATCCCAGAGAAAGCAAAGATGTTTGAAAACGTATAATGTCCGTGCGGCGGCATGGGGGCACTTTCTAGAGATTGGGGTGAAGTAAAGAGAGGTATGAGACCTGTCTCCCCCCGTGATTCTTTCCATCAAAATTGGGGGGGGGCGGAACTGAGGTAAATTGCACTATCAACTTTTTGGTGCTCAAGGCTGTTGACAGCGAGAGGCGCATTTTGAACTCCTTGAAACGAGATATTTCTTGGACTTGGGATGGCTATAAGTCAGACAAGTGAGCATTAATCAACAAAAACAATAACAACAGCTGGTAGTTCAAATCCCGTGAACAGCATCCTGCATGGACGTTCTTGTGGTTTTCCATATGTGTAACGCGTATACGAGCTAGTTTCCCTTAGTAAGTCCTCCACAAAAGCATCCCTTCGCTTAGGTAGATAGCCCTCTGAAGCGTTGACGGAATCACGTAAACCAAACTAACTCTTTAGTGCATAGCATAAAAGCGAGGAATTTTAAAGTTTCGGTACATCAACGATTTCATAACGATGCCAGTTAGCATTTACTTAGACTTTCACACAGGATTTCTGCGTCTTGATGGAAGTTGTATTCTTCGTAATACAAACTGAATTTTACAAGGGGCCAGCCACGCCTTGTATCTTCGCAAACAATGGGAGCTCACATAAAGGTGTCAGAATCTTTATTCAGTTTAGCCGCGCTGGTCAGATGAGCTGCATCCGCTCTTGTCTTTAAACATTTTCACACATTCGGTTCAGTTTTATGTTAAAGGCCTTTCGCTGCCTAGCTGGGACAGTTTTGTGGTCATTTCAACTATGGTTTCGTTTCTTTTTTTCATGCAAGGTAATTATTTAAAGCAATGGAATTTAAGGAATAATTACCTGTTACACTATAGATGATAATTGGTCACCTTACAAAGCCTTTACCACTGTTATTTACAAGTTATTCTTAACTTAATATTACATGTTTAGTACTTTATTCTAACTTAAATCCTCACCACTGGGATAAGGAATTTGAAGATTTCAAAAAATATCGAATTCTGACCGCGTTAGAGCAGAAGAATATGGTTGATGAGTCATAGCATCTTATTAAATTTCCTTAAATTTCTTAGCATTTCTCACGCTTAGTGAAATCGTTTGTTATTACCATGCATGTTGAAAATATACAAATTTTATTAACAAAGTCCTTATTAATCAATAATATGTTTTATAGGTATCAGACATACACAACGGAAGTTTACTGTGCTAGGCTCAAGTTCATGGACGATTCCTTCCTTAACACACCATTAGCATTACCTCTGAATGAAAGAGAACTTAAAGTTTTCAAAATGTTGTTTTGGTCTTTATCAATTTATTATTTTTCTCTTTATATGTTTTAGTAGAGCATTTACATTCATTGTTAGTGAGCATTTGACTCCAAAATACCTCCCTTTCCCTAAAGGAGTTAAGAAATGTATAAATGATTTACGTTCATTATTTTAAATTTGCATACGGTAACTCAGGCAAAAGTCTCTAACATATATAGTAAAGCACTCGAGAGATATCTGTCTAAGAAGAGGGATGCCTTCGTGGAGGTCCTTTTAAGAGAAACTGGCTCGTATATTTTTATTCGTAACCTTCAAAAACTTAATAAGTTCAGTCACTTGCAATAAGAATAGGTTTTTTTTCACATTTGAAAATTAATAAGAAAAAAGCCGATTAACCGACAAGCATCTAAAAACTGTTGCGAAGATAATTTCTAGTAATTTTTCTTACGTCTAGTGCTTCCTTCAGTCTTCTAGTAATCCTTGTCAGCGTGATAAGGCTACAAGCTTTATCAAAATCAAAACGCTATCAAGTTCCAAGCTGTGGTAAGAATTAAAAGATGTTTATATCTATTTGCATATAAATATGAGTATTTTTATTTATGATTTTAAAAAATATAATAAATAAAAAAGTGACAATGTTGTCATTATTTATTCTCAAGTATTTTTCTATTTGGACACTTTTATCTGAAAAATTACGAACGTTTTCATATTTTCTTTCAGTTCAAATTAAAGTAAAATAGCTTATGATTAACATGTTATGCACATGTTTTAAATAACGTCAGTCTGAACATTTTTAACATTTAGCCGTATATATATTTGAATTGCAAAGTGTAGCCAACAGAACTATCTTGCAGAACCACATTTTGGATTTCAAATAAATAATACTTATAAGTTTGAATTTTTCCCCTTTGAGATATTGTTATTATTGCATATGGATGTTCTGAAAAATATTTAGTATACGAAATTTAAAATACTACTTATTTTATATTTTTAATTTTGTTAAACAAATTCTGGCACGTCAGCTGTTTTCAAATCATGTATGCGACACGCAAGCAATTTTAGCTTGTGACTATTGATGTATCCTTTGTAAAATATTATCATTAGATAACTGTAGCTGTTAGAACACTGTAAACGTGTTTTTGAGCTGTCCTGAGTATACTGGCTAATAAATTTCGTTTTCATTCTTCATCAAATGTTGTCGTTTAATATATACGATATTACAGTTTTTAAATACCATCGTATATATTAAATGAATATTTTTACTAAAAAATAAGTTTGTTCTTCAAAAATGTATATTGAATACACTTGAATGGCAACAGTCATACTGATCTTTGAAATTTATGTTAAATCAAAAATAGAAGCATACATTCAAAACTGTTTTGCCGTCCAACATCTTAACAGATCCTTTTTGACTCAATTACTTTAGTTCCAACTCAACGGTTAGAACAAAGAAATAATCGATTTCCACACCTGAAATAAATCGATATTTCACAGTACTAGGATGTATTGCCATCCAAAGAAAAGAGGAATGTGGCGAATTCCACGGAGAGTGAAAATTAAACCGAAGAGAAATTCCTTTGGGAACAATGTGGTTCATTTTTTATTCCCATTCTTGCTCCTACGTTTATTCATAATCACGTCGCTAAGCACAATCGTTGAGCATAAGGAGATTCCGTAGTATTTTCATGTTACCCTGGAATTCACTTAACGGGAAACTATTTTATATTTAATATTCTATTGACAAACGTAATTATGGCAATAATTATTATTATATTTTAAATTATCATTTTACTAATACTTTACAAATAACACCACACACACAATAATACTATTTTTTAAATACTAGCTTAATAATCTGTAAGTCTAAATGCTAGTAGAAATTAATCTCAGAAAAGAAGCAGTTTTCCAATGGATGAGTGTAGTTATTGTTTAGAATTAGTAACTTCTGAATAAATTATTAAAACCTGTTTGCTCTCTATACAGAAAATGTGCAAACAGAATTATGATGCTGAGACATTAGGATTTTTGATGCTGAGAGACGTGAAAAATGAGCAATGCTCTCGCCGGGACTCGAACCTCGGACCTCTCGAATACGCGCTGAGTTCGCTGGCCATTAAACGACGAAGACATGCTAAGAAAGCGGGCGAAATATTTTATAGCGAAGATATTCATTATTATATTTTTAATTTATTATTTTACTAATAATTTATAAATAATATCACAAACAAAAGCATTTTTTTAAATATTAGCTTAATAATCTGTAAGTCTAAATAATAGAAATTAATATGTGTGAAAAGGAACAGTGTTTCAGAGAATGATTTCATTTAGAAATATAAGTTTTCGGATGAATTATCAATAACTGTTTGATCTGAATACAGAAAATGAGCAAACATCATTATTAAGATTTATAGTATAGATATAGTTTTTCCCAGGAGGAATGCTGTCCCGACAGGGCTATTAGTCTCGAACCAGCATTTTGCGCTGAATCACTATAAACGGCCTATCACTTTTCAAATTGTTGTCACCAAATATTATCGCCCTGTTTTATATTTAAAGAAATTAAATAATGATGAGTCTGCGTGAATGTATGCGTCTCGAATTTTGAAGCTCATAATCAAATTTGATGATATCTACAACCATCAAATTTTAACATGAGTAACATTTCTTCCACCGGAACCCGAATTTTGAATTTCGAACTTGTTTTATTATCTCTTTCATACTTTGCGAAATTTAACAAATTTTTGATTAACAAACTCAGCGATTTCAAAGCGAGAAGTGGGAACATTGTATGGAAAGAAACATTTTTATCTCCAGCGCGCGAGACTGTCAGTCAGAAATTCTAAAGCTATTCTATTTTTAAATATTTTGTGGTCTGGTTGTTGAAACAAATTTAACAAATTCTTTTGGGCGACCGTTAAAATCTAAAACCTTTCGGATTTTTTTATTATTATTTTAGTTATACTTTACAAATAATAACACACGCAAAAAATAAAACTTAAAAAAAATATTAGCTTAATAATCCGAAAGTCTAAATGCGAGTGGGAATTAACCTTTCAAAAGAAGCAGTTTTTCAGGACATGAGTTAATTTGGAGTTTACGAATATTAGTTTCTGGATGAATTACTGAAAACTATTTGCTCTCTATGCAGAAAACAAGAAAATATAATTATGGTGATAATTGTTATTACATTTTTAATTGTCGTTTTACTAATAATTTGCAAAAAAAGGGGGGAGGGAAAAAATTAAATTCTTTTGATCATCTGTAAATCTAAATGCCTAGTTAAACTTAATCTGAGGAAGGGAGGAGATTTTTAGGGGATGAGTTTAGATTCTAGAATTATTATTTTCCATATGAATTATTCATAACGGTTTTCTTTCTATACAGAAAATGAGCAAACAGCTAAGCATTGCCGTATCCAATACATTGATAATGTTGAGAAAAGAGTCATTTTGTACAAGTGACAAAACTTTACAGTGTAAGCATTTACATTTATACTATGTGCGAATAATGTTGAGTTACAGCTTAGTGCTAGAACGTTACTTAGGCATGCAAGTAACGTACAGAATTAGGCAGGGGGAGCTTACTCATCTAATACTATTATTAAAATTAATTAATATTTTCTATCTATCTAATTAACGTTATTAACCTACGTAGTCTCCTATATCAATGTACATTTATCTAATAGTATTTCGTTCTTAATGTATTCCTAAAACCTACTCAAACTAAGATGTTTATGAAATAAATAAAATTATCTTAACTACTAACTACCGCACTTCCACTGAAGACCAATCTGTTATAAAATTCGCACAGACCGAGTTCTAAATTATAGGATTATAGATCTTTCTTGTTCTAAATGCTTTTAAGCTCTGAGAGCTCTGTAGAGAACAGAAACAGAACAATGATTCAGCTTAGTGAAAGCGATTTTCTAAAAGATAGAATACATAAAACATAGTAATTATTTATTTCAAATTCTATGCTTAAAATTATGTTAAAGAATAATAGGATGTCTCGAATCATCGTGTAAGAGAAAGCAGTATGCTAATTAAATTATTCACGACATTCAATTAACAAGACTGATATGATTTGCATTCTGGAAAATGCTATTTCTTTTAGCATTTTGATATAAAAATTAATAAACTCATTTTTCCTATAAGAAGCTATAGCTTATGATTTAAAAACTTACCAATTCCAGTTTACATTATGGTTCCAAATCGTTGATGACATATATTTACAGAAATCAGAAATACAGTGGTAAGGTAATGAGTTATTTGTCCCTGTTACCAATCTTACCTGCAAAATATATTCAAGTGGCAAAACTGCTTTATATTAAATATGACGTTTTGAGCTGGGCACGTACAGTGATTTTGCAAAGCTGTTGGGGATTCACAAGTACTACTATTTTTATTTCTGTATACAAAGCAAAGAAAGTACTATAATCGTGAAATATTTCGATATCGTATTTCAACGAAAATATCTATTCGACCGCTCTCCAGTCCCTATAGACGCTTTTCTTGCGTAACATCTGTACGTACGAACAGAATAAAGGAATATTTTTTCCAAAACGGATTAGTAAAATGGAATTAAAATGAATTCAGTGGGGATTTTTTGTGACTTCTGTACGTACGTGCGTATGTATATACCTCACATAGCTTAGAAGCGATTAGCGGTAGAACGTTAAAATTTTTTATATGAGACTGCTATAATACCTTTACGACATGTCCAACTGCAATAAGATAGCTTCCCCACAAAGCGGTTTTAGGGGTACCAGAAAATGGCAATGGAAGGCAGGGTTGCCAGATTTGGTGCGAAATCGCCCATTTGGCGACAAAATGGGCTATATGAAAACATTCTGGAACGAATTCTTAAAGGTTTGGCCCATAATGTCCTCGAAGGTAAGCCAAAAGCTATATAAACACTGCCTGTACGCGGAGTAGCAGTCTAGTATAGTATCTAGTCAGTATATCTCGAATCTAGTGTTGAGCTGGTCGTCAAGCGTATCGCGAGTTGTTGCATCGACAGTGTGCGCCGCTGAGCCTATCGAACGCATCGCGAGTTGTAGCTCGGAAAGTCGCTGAGTTCCAAGAACGACCGAAGAGTCAGGAACTGTACTGTCAGGCTATGTTGCTGATTGTTTCAGCGTGTTTGTCGCAGAATTGCGACGACTGTAAACGTGTTTTTGTAGCTGTCCTGAGTAATGCTGGTAAATAAACTGTGTTTTGATTCTTCATCAAGTGTTGTCGTCAATCACTCCAAATTCACGAACCCGTAAGAAAAGCAACAATACGTGGTTCTGAAACTCTCTTTTTTTGCAATCGCCCGCGACAAACGTAAATACCCACTTTTATGCCATAGACACGCCAAACGTATATAAATACCCACTTCTATGTCTTACCCGGCTCTGTGGGCTCTGTGTTTTATTCTTATATGTTGGTAAGTTTTGCATTTTCACTTCAAATTGATTGAGTTATGTTGTTTTTACGTTCCGGTTTTTACGTTCCGGTTCAGGTTTCTATGGCTTTATTTAACTTACATGTAATTGTAGAATTATCAACAATTTAAAAGTTCAAGTGGCGCTAGGACTAGCGAGGCCGCCATTTGTTTACGTTTGAAGCTGTTAGTAGAATAGTGAATTACGACATTTGGTGCACCAACTTAAGTGTGTTTTTGTCGAGTTTGACCAAAAGTTAAGTTTAAATTTTTAGGCACCGAAAATTTTGTCTTCCAGTTAGCGGAATTGCTTGTTTACCCCTAGAACATCAGTTTTTAATTTCAAGAATTGTGTTTTTAACTGTATTCTGTGTTCTGGGTTTTTTTCCTATCTTTCACAGTCTTTAATGAAGATTTTTTGATTTTTTTCTGTATTTTTGCCTTGATTCAAAGTGAGAACGGAATTGATTAAATGAGAAATATATCTCTAGGGAAATTCGAGGAAATAAGTTTTAATTGAAATGCAGCAAAAATGTGTATAATTTAATAGGCTGTACAAGGAAGTCGTGTGGTGTCCACATCAGATTTTCTTTTATCCAAAATTCAGAAATGATTCCAGTCATCTTAAGATTTTAATAATTATGTTTAACAGCACTGGAAATTTTGCTAAGTGTCAAACAGGGCCAGACATTCATTGTCTGTACGCAGAACATGCATTACTCTTATTCATTTATAGCAGAATTTACAAAATTTATTTAACATATTCTATTCTTGATTCTAGAAGAGGCAGAGAGAATTTAATGGAAGTCGTGGTAATTTTAGCTACCAGCGGCTGTATTTGAACACTGTTGGTTCGACATATTTCCGATTTCAGACAGACCGGATGAGTGCATGGGCGTTTTTGTGGTTTTGTCTATAGCGTGGATACAAGCCAGTTTCCGTTAGAAAGTCATCAATGAAGGCATCTCTTCCTTAGACAGATAGCCCTCGCGTGCTCTTCTATAATCAAATTAACCAAATGAAACTAATTCTTTCTTACGAAAGAGAATCTGGTGACATTCGCGGAGAATTTCGAGATTCGTCTTCTGGAGCACTTTGTTAAAGATCGAATGAAATTTCGTAAATTATGCTGTCACTGATTTCTAAAATTGATTTCTGAAAGATACCATTCCTTGAAAAATAATTAGAGTAGGGACTAGTCTAAATTTAGTCGCTTGATCCATCAGCAGAAGCTAAAACTTAGTCATACTTAAGTGATGGAATATCCTCTGCAAAACCTTCATAGAAATGTCCTTTCACGGAATAAAATCATTTCAGACACGCACCTGTGCAAAAATTTCAAATTTAAGCAAATGGTTCTATACAGTCTCACTCGTTATGGAAGCATAAATTTTAGACACTACGTAGAAGACAAAGTAGCGAATACTCGCTCTCTTTGAAGACCAAATACTGCAGAAAATGGTTTTAAACATTCCTTTCATTTGAACTAAATTTAACAAGATGCACATACTCGGTGCTCACAATTCACCACCATTTGTGGCTAACTAAGCAGAAAATAAAAATGTAAAAAATCACAATAAATTAAGATAGCTAATGACAGGCTCCGTAGTTACCTTGTGATATTTCCGTGTTAATTTTTGGAGTGACAGCTGAAGTAAGTGCAGAAACCATGCAGGAGAAGGTGAAAAGAGCCCTTTATTAAAATTCTAACAAGAAATAAACTATAAATTCAAAGATATTAACAAGCAATAGAGTTTTTTTTACCAGGGTTCAGGTAATCTTGTTACCCAAAACTGCGTCGAAATCTCGTGGAAGCAAAGTAATAGCTGTTACACCAGTTTAACAGCAATAAGTGCAGAATCAGAAGCTCACGCTACAAGGTACAGTGTTTACCCACACTCTATTTTTACTTTCTTCTAGAACTCAGTATTGAAACCTTTTCTCATAAAGGCAGAATTTGCATTTCTTTACGCGCTTTACCAAATTTAAATATTCTGGCATTGGTAAGTAGTAGAATGAAGGCTTATAGGAAAGCGTAAACTTAAGCTTAATTGGTTAATGAGAATAGTTATAAATCTTTACAACCTAAAACGCTGAATCGGCTGCACATAGCAAAGTTAAGCCTAGAATATCAGTATACTCTGATCGGCGTCAAACACCGACTAGAGACCTAATTTCAAACACGCTTCATAAACTTGGTACTAACTCCGCTACTATAACCTTTAAAAACTCTTCAAACGCAGCTTAAATACTGCTTCTGAACATACTGTTACGAATTTCATGTTTATTTGGCTATTTATTTAGAGTTGTAATTAAAGTGGTTTATTTTCCCGTGCAACGCAGACGATTTTGGAAGAGAAAGCTACGTCGGAAAAATAAAAATAAAAGAACGCGTGCACTTAATGTTTAATAAATAAATATCTCGTAAATAAATATCTGTTTGTTTACTTAATGCTGTTATTGATTGTAGCGATTTCGCTGTGAGATAGAATTATTTTATCTGTTTTGAATTGAGTTTTGCTAAACGTTTGAGATACTGTGATATTGTGCGAATATCTCTGAAGAAATATTTCAGCATTTTGATTTATTTCTTGTGGAAAGAATAAATTTTTGTAAACTTTTAACGACTTGTGCATTCAATCCATAACGAACCCGTACGTACGCAACAATACTTATATTTCGCATACTACATCATTCAAATTTACATTCCGGCCGGAAACTGAACCCAGTAGAGAAAGGAAAGTTTAACTAAAAATAATTGGTTAGAATAAAATAAGGTCTTTACAACAATTCAACAGAGAAGTATGCATGTATTGGGTCTGGTGGTAGAATTGTTGGTATTCTGCAATTAATTGGTTCAATATTAGTCAATAAAAGGGTTTTAAAATACTGCGTTCACCATTTCAAAGCAAGCGAATGTCGAATACATACTCAAGGCGAGCACTGCTTCATGATAACGCAAATTAAATCATTCGTGTGGAAACAAAGGGATAATCCATCTTATAGGTTTCGCTTCAAACGATTTTCTACCTCTTTTCTGAAAATGTTTCACGCTGGACAATAGTGATTCGACTGCGTAGAAATTGGAATTAAGTGTGGTGTTGGCTGTTAGGAGAAGTGCTAGAGTCTGCGAGAGAAGGACATCGAAATTAGTGTCTCAAATGGATATAACATATTTATACGAGAGATGGGTACAAATGTCTCAGTAATGAATGGATCGAATCGAAAAATAATTTCAAGAGTGACAGACATATAATAGATATTGTAAAAAATATCTTTTTATGTTTTATTTATAGATAAATAAAGGTAAATTTTTTAATATGCTATGTTAAAAATTCTTCACTAATGAGTATAAAAAGTAATTCATCTAACTTTAGTATTTTAATTTAAAATCTGATGTAGTCTAATATGAGATTTGATGGGGTCTGATATAAAATCTGATGTGGTCACAACGTGACTTCCTTTTACGGCCTTAAAAATTATGTACATTTTTTGATACACTCCGTTTAAATTTATTTCCTCCGTTTAAACTTATTTATTAATTAGTCTAACTTAATAAATAATCTCTCAAATCAAGTTGAAAATGACATCCAAAATCGTAAATTTTGAAATTACATTTTTCTGTTAATATTTGTGGTAAGGGATCACAGTTTTATAATTTTATTTTTTCATAATGACTGTAAAACTTTAATAAACATAAATATAGAAACTGGGAGACCGCATTAAAAGATAGATTTCGCTATTTTTTCATAATTAATTTTATTTAAAATTTGGCATTGCAAAAAACGTGAATATTTTCGTCATTTGTAATACTTCTGTAATTAGAAGTATATGATTACGACCAATTGTTGAGAAAATAAAGGCTCGTTAAGGAATTTTAATCCGGGTAAGACGATAGGTATACATATATACATGTACTTTTATTGCAATAAAAACGGTCGTGCACAACTAGATATCATGTTAGTCCCATATGCAAAATTTCCACAACCTACGGCAGTGTTTTTTGAGTTAAGAGAGATACAGGTATACATACATGGATATATGGATACATGTATGGATCATGGATATATGGATGACGAAACACGAATTGAGTAATTGAAGGGTTAGGTTTGGAGGCAACTTCCCCTTGAAAAGATCTGTATCCTGCCTGCTCAACAATTATCCACTTTATGCAACTTCATTTAGTCTTAAAACATTCTTTAAAGTTTTTGGGATTAATTTATGGATTATCGGGCATTAGAAATAAAAATATTAATGGTAGAAACTGTAAGATATGCAGAAACTTCTAGCGGTAAACGACACAAGAAAATGTTTATTTCGTAGTGATTCTTCAAAACTTTTAGAACTACAATTTTTTTTTATCCTGACTTGTTCAAAAATTTTTTTAATGGATGAATATACACAGATAATTATTCCTCTACTAAATTAAAACTGGAGTTTCATGAAAGATAATAATTCGTTTTCGATTTCGAATTGGTTGTCAGACATTAGCTGGCATAATTATATAAATATATCCTTAAATTATAAGACAATTAATTTGTGATCATTGCGAATATCAACTGCTAAGTTTTACTCTGTAAGAAATTAAAACCACGACCGTCCTATAGAGCCCAAATATTTGTTATTTGTTTCATAATTTTTTCTCAAAAGATATACTTCTCGCTTCTGAAACTTGTCTTAGAAATGCTTCTTGCATTCTTTCAGCAGTTGCCAAGTTTAAAAGTTCAAGCCTAATAAGTTCAAACCGCCAAATTGTCACATTTAAGCGGATTGAATAACAATCACCCTACCCTGGAGAAAAAAATATTCTGTCTTCCCTAGTCTCTTATTTAAATATTAACAAAGATGATCTCTTAAAGCCACGCTTTCAAACGAGCGATAGTTTCTGTCGCAATGCCAGCTGAAAGGGAAGTGGAAATGGATTCCTATTTCGCGTCTTTTTAAGTGACTTTCTTTTGCACGATCTTCATACAGCACTGCTCCGGAAAGAGCGTGAACAGTTAGGCCATAAATCTCCTCTTTCCATTTTACACCTATTCTGGGGGGTTTAAAACACGAAGCGACGAATCTCCCTCGGGGTTAACGATCCACGAAACAATTTCCACCGAGCGAAACTCTTTGCTGATTCCTGACGACACTTTCCAAATGGATGAGTCTCTCTCGGAGGAAACTGTGAAATTCTTAAAAGCACTTCTCTCATGTCTTCATTAAGCGTAGTAGCTAAAGTACCAAGCTAATATTTGGAAAATCCTGGATTCGATTCATTGTGAGTACATGGCTAATTTATACAGATAATTGCCCCAAAAGTTTATTACTTTATTACGCACTTATAGAATTTTTCTTTCAATATATTTCAGAAATTTACGGAATCCAAGATTTGCAAAAATGGGTCCTGCATTCTGGGAACATGAAATAATAAGAAGATTTTTGTGTATGAACATATGGAGTTTAGGTATGCAATAATGTATTTCGTTATTTACTGTAAGGAATATTCGTAAATCCATTACAGAAAATTTAAATTTTCAGAAATAATACTCTTATATTATTAATCAAACATTCTATATTATTTCCTTTTTCTGCTTTCTGTTTCTCCGTCTTTTTTCATCAGAATACGAATTGGTTTGGGGTTAAAAAGGAGGTGCTTTCAAAATTTAAATATTATGGATTGGCAATGCTAAATTAGTTGTTGGTATACTGCGTGTTAATAAGCCGTGTACCATGACCGGTGCGATTTTATATTGGTGAATAAAATTATTTATCGA
This sequence comes from Stegodyphus mimosarum, assembly GCA_000611955.2. Lineage (NCBI taxonomy): Eukaryota > Metazoa > Arthropoda > Arachnida > Araneae > Eresidae > Stegodyphus > Stegodyphus mimosarum. Next base: position 132,655 of record KK115357.1, read on the forward strand.
CTCCCAGATCCCTAAGCTCGATAGTCCCTAAGCTCCCTAAGTAAGGTCCCTAAGCTCGATAGTTTCATTTTGATTCGTCGCTTAAATGTTTTGAGTTAATCTGATATCCCATCAGCAGCGGAGTATAGTTTTCTTATTTTTTTATAATTTTTAGGATTAATTTTTACCACTAAATAGTAGGCTGGCTAGGAATATCTCTCAGACGCCCTTGTGTGTTGTCCGTTTCAAACGGCAATCGCAACTGAAGAATTCGTAAACTTCCATATCAAAGTACCACTAAATAGTAACAAACAAATGTATAGCTCAGTTTCTTTTAATCTTGCGTTATTGAAGATAGTTCACATTCTATTGTTGTTACCACACTCACTCGTCTGACAATGGTCAGCTCAATCCTTCAACATTCAACGCGGCAAGGAGTGAAATGCGCCTATCGTTGGCAAGAGCCTTGAGCACCATATAAATGACACCCAGACTTCAGCACAATTCGCTACTAATTTTAGGAGAGATCACCCCGGGACGGGGTCAAGGGTTCGATGGTGTCCCACGCCTGTTCCGTTCCATATTTAAATTGCCCTCACAAACGCTAGATATTTACAAACATCTATGTTTTCTCCGGAAGGCTCACCAGCGGTCGAGCGGTAAAGTCGCTGAACACTAGTAGTTCGGTGTAACGTATAAAGGAGGATCGTATCCTCCTTTATACGATCCTCCTTTATACGTTACACCGAACTACTAGTGTTCAGCGTATAAAGCGTATTTCCTTTAGTTCAGCGTATTGTTCAGCGTATTTCCTTTAGTTCGGTGTAACGTATAAAGGTGTAACGTATAAAGGAGCTAGTTTCTATTAAAACTACTTCGCGAAGGCATCATTATCCTTAGACAGTTAGCTCTTGAGCGCTTTGCCATCATCACATAAACGAAACCAAACCAAAGCTTTCTCCGGGATTCGACCCTGGTCTTCTGTACCGCAGTTAGAGTAAAACACTTTCCCAATTGGACGGCCATAGTTCACGTATTAGACACTTTGTATTAATGATAATTCATCCAAACAAAGAAACATTCGACAAGTAAAAAAGCTAAACTAGTCTAACATTTCAATATGAATAATATTTACAACATTTTTCAATAATACGAGACAAAATTCGTATAAGCAGAGACAGACAGAGGATCTCTCCTGCAGATGAAATTTGAAAATTAAATAGTAGTAAATACACTATATTATTTGAAAATCTTCCTTATTTTCTTATTAACATTTGTAGGAATTCAGAATCTAATGCATACCATAAACTTATATATCGAATGTTTAATGCTATCCATAACATTTGTTTCCAGCAGTAAATTATTAAAATCCTCTGAGTGGTATGACTGCCTTTATCCTGTCATGAGACATTTTAGTTGTTGGTATATATTTTGTAACTTGTTATGTATTAAATTATAATTTAAAATATTTTACTTTCCTACTTCCTTTAATATTTTAAATATCATGTTAATGAATGGTAGTTTATGAAAACAGTTATAAATAATTGTAAAAATTAACCTAATTGAAGCTGTTTAAATGCATATTTACATGAGGAGATCCAGAAAACCGTGCCGATTGGAAGATCAATACTTAAAAGTTTCTGAGATTCAGATATTATGCATATCTTCCGTTAGTGCGGTGGTAGATATTTCCACAGAATGTTGCCCTAACCCATTTGTGGTATAAGATTAGTTGCGTGTGTTACGTTCCATTACTGTAGGAGCAACTCGAACAAATCTTTTGTCGAAATCGAAATGGAAACGATTTGGAACTCGAAATGCAAACATACGATTGTTAGATATCAATTTCATAGTGAATGTTTCATATGTATACATATACTTATCCCGATTAAGGGTTAGCCATCCTATAAGCTGTAAGCCGTATTACACACGTCTGCTCTAACTTCCTTTCGAGACGCAGCATTGCTTTGGAGATTTCATGTAGTTTTCAATTTTCGTCAGAGAGTTCAGCATTAGTGTTCAGAGTCCCCAGGAGTTCCCCTCTGGAGATTAAAAACTCCATTTTTAATATTATTTTATATTGAAATTTAGCACATTTTTAATTATATTTTTATAGAGGAGTAGATTTATATATGCTTTGGTAAAAATATAACTGTTTAAGGTTGGAAGACCTTCCTTATACACTGGAGGAATGATTTATAAATTTCTGGATTTATCGAATTCTCTCTGTTTTTGAAAACCTGTAACAGTAGCATATTTTTGATGCAGGAGGATAATAAGTGTGAAAAAAGGTCATAGATATGTCTCAAAACATTGTTTCCGATTTTTTTATTTTTGATAAGAATGTAGGTTAACGACTCTTCTTGGTGCAATAAAAATTCTGATTATCCTCGGTGCACTTTGTGTCATAAATGTACTCAAAAAGCACTGCTTTGTGACTTTGAGCCATTAGCAGACTCAAAGAGCACTGAATAATTAAGCGAAATATTTGAAACGCTCTTTTCAAGCAATTTTACAAGTTGTCTTTAAAATTGATCGAAAGGCTTAAATTCTGCTACATTGAATTAAAGAAATCTTCGCTTAGAAATTTCATTTTCGGTTTTAAAATTAAGTACTGGCAGATGAAATTATCCATTTCAAATAGAGATAATTATTTATTTCAATGTAATTAATTCATTAATTTAAATCTGAAGAGCTCTTTTATTTAGTTGTAGAGACATTAGGTATTTTTTTTTTAAAACAGGAGAGAGGAAAAATGTGCAATGCCCTCGCCGGGACTGGAACCATGGACCTCTCGAATACGCGCCGAGCTTGCTGACTACTAAACCAGGAAGGCATGCGAAGAAGCCTGAGAAGTACCTTATATATTCCTCATTTTTAAAGGGCGACTGGGGATTAGGGAGCCCAATCGCCAAATCCTGGTTGTGCAGAATCATCATCCACCACCTTGTTCCTGCTCGGGTGCTACGTTAGAGGTATTAGGATTTATTTCGAAACAGGAGAGATGAAAAATGAGTAATGCCCTCGTCAGGACTCGAACCACGGACCTTTCGATTACCCGCTGAGCACGTTGACCACTATACCACGAAGGCATGCTTAGAAGGCTGGAGAAATACTTTATATAGCTACATATAACGTTGAATTAGGAAAGAAAGTTATATGCTAATACAGAAGAGAAACACGCCAAAGTGAAACATAAAATTTGCAAAGCAACAACCTTGTCTTTGGCGTAGATTTAGTTAAGTGATTAATCAAATTAAATTAAATTTTCTTCTTTCTCTCAAAAGAGTTCCTATTACCGTATTCCACCACTTTGTTTACTATTTTTATCGTACAGAAACTGAGAGGGGAAAATTATGCGAACAATTAAAATTCTAAAGGAGGCGGTTACAGTAAGAACAGAACAAACGAAAAGTAGTCATGGATAAACTAACGTTACTATACCAGCATTATTTGTTTAAAAGAAACCTATATTTCAATGAGAATACAGAAAATATTAACATAGCAATATCTAATTAGATATCTTCATTTTTACTTTCTGATAATTTGAATCGCACCCGTTTTTGTTGTTGCCTCTGCTGCTCCTCAGGCCTTAAATCATCCATATGTAATTAGTTAGTAAGACTTGTTAGTAAGATTAAAACAATCCCTATGTGAATGAATTTACTTCAAAATTTAGGGGAACTCGTTTTCTGAACGCACTGAGGAAAGCGGAAATTAGGCAAATATAAAAAGTTTCAGAACCTGGCTATAAAACGCTAGGGAGGAAAAGCCTGAGAGAAAATACGTGAGCAAATATGGTATTCCGTAATGACCAGTTTCCTTTCTGATTTATTTATCTAAAAGGTAAACGTTATTTTTATTAGTCCAAAGGAGCGTTAGCTAAGAAGGGCTATTAATTTTGGTTTAGCATTTTATGTCGATTCAATGTAAATGTTCGTATCACTTTTCAAACTTTTGCCACCAAATATTATCGCCATATGTTATATTTAGAGAAATTAAATAATGAAGAATAACGTAATCCTCCACCGAATATGGGCATCTGGAAGCCCGAATTTGGAATTTGTTTTATTATCGGTTTCATATTTTGTAACACTTTAACGAATTTTCGATTAAGAAACTCAACGATTTCAAAACGATTTCAAAACGAGCAATGGCAACAGTGTACAAAAAAAAATGTTTCTTAAGCTCGCGAGAGTGTTTCGGAAATTCTAAAGATATGCTCATTTTAAAATTATTTTGCAATATTGCTGTTGATTTGAACTTTAGGGTTTAATTGCGAAGAACATTATATTTAATAAATTAAGGTAACACAAAAAGCGTTAAAAATACGCCCCTTTGAGTGTAACGTAAAATCTGAAAGCTTTCAGATTTTTTTAAATTATGTTTTGCTATTATATTAGCATATAGTATGTAAATGTTATTATAAATGAAGCTACGCACGTCTTTCCTGAAAAATATTCCTTTCATAAATTAAGGAAGTACAAGATTTATGCGATTTTGGGGTTGTTGACGTTAGATGCTTAGTTTATGTGAATATACTTAATACTCAGAACTGCGTAAATGAATTATCGTTGGGTAGTACTTTGAAAATTGCATTATTTAAATCCAAAAGAATATTCATTTCTGAAAAGCGAAACCGATCGTTTGGCAAAATTTTATTGCATATTCATATATAAACCAACATTTCCGCCAACAAATGAGGTGCATCCGACGAGAAAAGAAAAAGGATTGCGGCAATAGATTGAAAGTATGATTGCAGAGCAAAAATAGGTGCTCCTGATATAGAAGCTGTAACCGTGACCACTGGAGTGAACTTGATAAATCACTAGGTGCTGTAACTTTATCCAGAGAGGATTGAGATGTCACGTCATGACTGTACCGGTCGTTTCTATGGTTACCAGATCTGACCTTGATCAACTTGCTTCTTCATCGTATGAATCATTTGTAAGTTTTTATTCTTAGCTTTTGATTTGTGGACGGAAGAACCCAATCTCGAGGCTAATATTGTTCTGTTTTTCCGGAAAAGCTGTTCAAAACCTTAATCAATGAAACGTATCTACTACAAAAAGATAGAAAAAATAAATAAGCACATAAAAGGCAATGGCAACCAATTTTAGGTCAATCATTCTGAGTATTATTTTCTGACATGAAGAGGAAAAAAAACATAAAGAAAGCATTGCTTGAAGAGTTTAATCTGGTTAGAAAGGAATTACTTTCTGTGATTGAATTAAGATAAAAGTAAATGTAACATTTGTAGTTCCACATTTCAACATGACACAACAATCAAAGGCAAACAGAAATACGGTCTATGAATTCCGTAGCATTAATCTATCTATATATATAAAGAAGAAAGTCTGTTAGTTTGTCCTCTAATAACTCAGTCACTACTACAGCTATCATCACGAAACTTTCCACGATTCTTTTCTGGGTCCTGGAATAGGTCGACGTCCACTTTTTTCAAAAAAAAAAAAAAAGTAGCTAAAATCAGAGATATTAATTAAAAACTCGGAAAAACGACAATTTTCTCCCTCATTTTTCCGAGTGGCAACAATTTCGAAAGCTGGAGATGAAAATCTGCTTTATTTAGAGAAGCGATGCCACCCCTCGCTTTCAAATTGTAAATTTTGTTAATAAAAAAGTTTTTAAGTTTTACGATGAAATAAAATAGTATTGCCAAACATTAAATACATTATTTCCGATTCCGAAAATTCTCGGGAAGCCATTTTGACTGTTTCTATCTTCGTACGACTTTAATTATCGAGATATTAATTAAAAACTCTGAAAACACTAATTTTTCCACACATTTTTTCGAGTGACAACAGTCTGGCGCGTTGGAGATAAAAAAGCTTTATTTCGAAATGTGTTGCTGATGCTCGCTTTCAAATCGTAGAGTTTTTTAATCAAAAATTTGTAAGTTTACAAAATCTACATATGTAAAGAAGAATGCCTGTTTGTGTGTTTGTTTATTTGTTCTCATTATTGACTTCTGATCAGTTATGATCGACTTTTTGCCACGTTTAATCGACTAAAATTTAGTATAGGTGAAATATTCAATGGAACTTGAGTTTTTACGACCATTTTATTAGAAAGGCGAAAATCATTAAAAACGGCGCGCCATTGTTGCGTTTAAAATGAGAGAGAACTAGTTTATTTTTCTATCCAAATTTTTTATGTCGGTTCCATATCGCATCAGACTGAAAAATGTATGACAAAGAATCTTATGTTTTTCATCGTTATTAGAGAAGGAATACAGCGGTATCGTTTTCTCTATTGTTAGATACATTACTCTCAATCTAATTTAACTAGCATCGGGTACTTCCGCTAGTATCTTAATAAATAAAACATTAGTATAACATTGTCTACTTCTAAACCTAGCCATGTTTTAGGTTGGTAACGTAAATTTCTTATTTTTCTAAATTTCAATTCAAGAGTTTATATGAACACCATCGAGACGGAATAACGATTTCTATGTTTGTTTCAATCAAATTATATAGTCAGTCAGCATACAATTGGAAACGAAACCGATTTTCCTTCTTGAATGAATGTGGATTGAAAAAGGTGAAGTCTATCAAATGAATTGTGAAATTATAATGTACACAAAAAGAAACTCGAAACGTTTGGTTCTTATACAAAGTATGAATTCGTGAACTTCTTGAATGAAAAGAAAATTTCTTCTTGAAGTCTACTTGAACAGTTATTAAATGAACTTAGTGCTAGTCCAGACTCTGAATATTTGAACTGATTGTTCACTTTCCCTTGAGATAACAAATAAACTTCTGGGCGAATTAATATGCTATGCAGAGTGATTCGTTTAAACGTGTACAGATTTCACGAAAGGGTAGGCTACTCAAAGATGATTCCGAAATACATAGCAATGTGTTGGCGGAAGTCCATTCTAGAGCGCTAGAGGGAATTGTTGTGGAACAGGTAAAACCTTATCGCTAGAAATTCGGCATTCGACAAACAACCGCATAGGTAATAAGATGGCAGGTTCTAGTAATTCCGAGTTAGCAGATGCGCATTTATTCAATTCTGGTCAATTCTGAATCACCAGATGTTTGCACGGCTGCATCAAAAATTGTGTTATACGGGATCTTTCGGGACAAATTAGAGGAATCGAGAACGAAAGATGTGGAAATCTTAAGTAGAAGAGATGGTCTTCCGTTACACAGGAATTTACATGTCAGCACACGGGTGATCGCTATTTCCCAGATCTTCATCTGGAGAATCTTGCTGTCGAACTTCTTGTATCTATAGAATAAGTAGCGTGTATAGCAACTGC
>KK115357.1:139928-184994 GCA_000611955.2 Stegodyphus mimosarum
TGATTACAAACCATTAAAACAGCAAACCGTATTTGCTAAATGGTGCAAGCAAAAGTGTACAGCCGAATGCTATTTTTTGGTTGGTATCCTCTTCACCGGTGGGGCACTTGAGCACAGAAGGCTACTACAGTGGCCATAACACACATATATGGGCAGTGGATAACGCCAAGAATACCGGAGCACATCCAGCACAACGCCAGTTTTCCGTCAATGTTTGGACGGACATTATTCGCGACCACCTAATAAGTCCATATCTCATGCTTTCTTAGACAACACTTAAATTCAACATTTGGTGATTACTGAATTGATCTTGGTTCTTCTGTTCCTTGGCCTGCATGTTCACTAGACCTGTCCTGCCTTGACTTTTTTATCTTAGGTTTTTCTGAAAAGCCTAATGTACATTTATGACCAGAGAGTGATCTTATCACGTGCTATATAAATGCTGGCAGTATTAAAAACATTATTACTGAAATATTACGAGTAATTAAATATACGAATATTAGTACCAAGTTAAACCATGTACAGGTAAAAGTAGGCGGGTCACCGGGATTCCGCCACTGGCTGTACAGGTCCCACCTCAATGTTGATTGAGGGGAGGTCCTCGGGGGAGATCCGACGGTCTTCCCTCCCTTTCCCCTACCACTAATACTATATACTTACTGTTATAATACTCTCGAGAAGGCTTTCGATTCGGCAGTATTTTAAGTGCCTCCTTGCTCCGCAGACACGATATACTAAAAAACTACCCTTACTCGCTATTTGAATCCTGGACCGTCCGTACAGCAGTCAGTGTCTTACATTGTCATACAGTGGTCAGTACAGCATTCTACGGACCAGTTCGACGACATTATCAATTCTACCAATGGAGCGAGCTTTTTCGGGGCTAAGACAAATCAACAGTTGATTAAGCAGTGGGAATCAATGTACGAGTTTTGCTTTTTATTGCCATCTTTACTATTTGGTCTATTTAACTAATTTGTTGTTACCATTGTTTGTGTTTGTTGTTAGCGCTTTTTTTTTGTCTTTGGTGTCTGTTTTTGTCTAAGCGTTTGTATTTGTTCTTTTTCTCCACTTTTATGCTTAGAATTATTATTAACACATGATTATTTTCATTCAGATATTTTGTATTTCAATTTTTCCTTTGTTGAAATGGGCGTCGCCTGTCATGACCATATGACCAATTTGTTTGGTTAGGTGGGTCGGGCTGGGCCCATTACTGCTAACAGATACTGCTACATCTGGACGTGTACTATAAAGGGGCTTTCATAACGCTGTTTTTAAACATTTTGTGATTTTGCTATTAAATTTTATGTGGCGTAAGTACGAAGAAAGGGATGTTTAAGAAACAATGTTAAAAAAACGAAAAGTTAATAGTAAAAGACAAAAAATGTTGTGAAAGTTATCTTACTAAAACATTTGAACTTTAATAAAATGAAATGAGAAACGTCTATTAAAAATATAATGGAAAAGTTTCAGGCATTGTAAATTCTATGTCAAAACTATTCGGTTTAACACTAAAGTTAACAAACACAAAAAATTGTGTTACGAACAGTCTAAGCAAACAACTGGTAAACTGCGAAAACTGAGAGCATTAAAAATGCTTAAAAAACTAACTATCTGGTGCGACGTCAAAATTTAAATCGTTTCAGACTTTCTCTAATTTTTATTATATTTTCAAGTGCGTTTCATTATTTTACTTGCTATGGGATATTTAAGAATAGCCAACTTAGAACAACCCTATGGAATATTTAATATAGCCAGCCAGAATGTATGTAATACTAACAAAACTTATTAATAAACTTTTTTTTTAATTTGGTACTAAGCAGAATACCTTTTCCAGGATCTCAGGATATACCAGACGTAGAAAAGTGAGAGTTCAGGAATAAGAGGCGAATTTGCGGATGAGACCGTAGGTACAATGCGAAATCACTGTTCATTGATAAGGAAAGGGACAATGCGACCGAGGTAAGGGAATCACTTTGATAATAGGCAATCCTTTATTTATTTTTCAGCAATAATTGAATTTAAATTTTAGGAATTTTAGCCTTTGCAGTTTTTTCATATATGACATTCCAAAGTTCCTAGGCATCAATGTTCGACGCTCTCCTCCTGTAAACGTTGTCCTTCATAAATCCCCAAAGGAAAAAGTCCAGCATCGTTATATCAGGTGATCTGAGCAGCCAAGGAATTAGACATCCTCACCTAATCCATCTTCCTGTAAAATGGTCATTCAAAAAACTACGAACGATGGTACCCCAATGAGGTGGTGCACCATCTTGTTGCAAAAAAACCTGTGGCTGAAGCTCTTCTAGTTGTTGTGGAAATACGAAGTCTTCGAACATCTCTAAGTATACGACTCATGAGACCGTCTTCTCTGTAAAAAAGAAAGGCCCAATGACTCGGTCGTGCATTAGTGCTTTTGGTAATTTCCGACATTCTTTGTTTATTCTCGTAAACTTTGCATAATTTAATTTTCCGTACTCTTTAAACTTTTTTTAGGGTCTTATATACACTAAACTTTCGCTTATTTCTTATATTTACGAGCATAAGTATTCAATTATTCAAATACGCATTTTTATTTATTATATTATTTAAATCTGGTGTAATTTTTAATTTCTTACGTACGTTTTAACTTATTCTAACTTTTAACTTATTTATTACATTTTCTTACAATATATATGATCTTTATTTGTTACATAATTTAATTTTAACGTTGTTTTTAATTTTTTGACATTTTTCATCTTTCTGGTTTCCTGCGTACCCTTTATTTTAACTTATTTTTTATAATTTTCGAGTGTGATAACACTGATTATGACTTCCCTTGTTTCGCTATTTTACTTAATTTAACATGCTTTTCAGATGTTTAACTCTTTTGAAATGAGCTTTTTAAACTAAGGATTTAAATTTACGGCTGTTAATTATTATTCATGTATAATTCATTGAATGTATCCTACCTAGTCTATATTTTATAGCTCCATTTTAATATGCTTATTATAAATTTCTCATTCTGCAATATACTTGCTGTTTTTAATTCTTATTAATTTCAGCCGCATTATGAACCGTAATAATTCCTTCTAATTTTCAACTTCTCAAATTTTAAACTGTATTTGATCATTGACTGAAATTAGCGAAATAGTTTTTCCCTTAATTTTAAGAACACAGTTGCATATCATTTATATTTGAAAAAGTGTATTTACTTCTGATAAATTTTTAAACAGTTCGGTGTCTTCTCGCATTTAATTTTGAGGCCCCGATAACCTTTAAGCCATCTTGATATACTATCCCTTTTTAGAATGAAGTCCCAACTTTTACTCATAATTTTAGAACCATATTGGCTGTTTCATGCATAAATTTTTTCTATACCTTTTAACTTTCAATTCCTTTTAATTCAGGAATTTTTGATAATTTATTAGACTCAAACTATTATTTTTTCATTTTAAATGTAAAAATAAGCTTGCTATTTTTAGTTTTAGCCTTTTCCCTGTGCTAAATATTTTACAGCTACATCAGCTTTCATGGACAATTTTCAAAAGAAACTTACAGTTGTTTACGTTACATGTATAAAGAAATTTCTAACATCAATATTTTCAGTACCGAAGCAGTGTTGAATTACCATCGATTTTACCCAATTGATTGCCAATTCATCTCTTGAAATCTTATTTTATCGATATACAGGGTGTTTATAAAGTCCCGGATCCATTTTGATGTTAAATAACTCATTAAAATAATAAAGATAGATTAAAATTAATAACATAAATGGTTAGGTAGACTCAAAAAGTTTCATGACCCTTGTCAGTGAACTTCCACGTGTGCCCCCTTCGTCGCACGGAGAATATCAAGTCGATATTCAATTTCACGCCAGGTACCGGCAAGCATGTCAGCATTCCACAGTTCCTATTGCGGTTGTCATTCTGGCTTTTAGGTCATCAATGTTCGACACTCTCCTCCTGTAAACATTGTCCTTTACAAATCTTCAAAGGAAAATGTCCAGCGGCGTTATATCAGGTGATCTGAGTGGCCAAGGAATTAGACCTCCTCATCTAATCTATCTTCCTGTAAAATGTCATTCAAGAACTAGGAACGATGGTACCCCAATGAGGCAGTGCACCATCTTGTTGCAAAAAGACATGTGGCTGAAGCTCTTCTAGTTGTGGAAATTCGAAGCTTTCCAACATGTCTAAGTATACGACTGATGAGACCGTCTTTTCTGTAAAAACGAAAGGCCCAATGACTCGGTCGTGCATTAGTCCACACCACACATTAACTTTTGGGGAATCCCTTTGTGCCTCACGGTATTCATGGGGGTTGTTGCCATAGTTGATTCATAGTTGCCAAAAACAAAAGAGAGAAGAATGCAATTAATAAGCAGACGATATTTAGAAAAGTACAGGTATTTAGACTGGAAAATGAAATTATCTGAAATTAACCACACGCGCAGACGATATTTACAAAAGTAAAGATATTCAAACCTGGAAAGGAAAATATATAAGTTATTTCATCAATAAATGCCATAAGTTTGTTTATATCTTCATTATTTTATGAGTTATTAAACATCAAAATGAGTCCGGGACTTTATAAACAACCTGTAGTTTTATTTCTAACATATCATGTTAGTACGTTTATTCAAACTTATTTCAGTTCCAACTTAACTAATTCATTAGCTAACATCACTTACAGTCTATTTTGTAATTTCTTGTATTAGGAGTCTTCTTTATGAATGTCAGCTTTTTATTTGATGATGCGTTTCATTGCGAAATAGTGTTAAAAGTCACTATACTTTTACACAACCATTACCAATATATACACTGCGAAAAAAAAGGAAAAAAATAGAACAGTTCTATATCTCCCGTGCTACTGGGCCGATTGACGAAACTTAAATTGCGTTTTTCATGCTTCTAAAGCGCAACTTAGGATATATATTATATTTATATGTAGAATTGTTCTAACGTACGTATTTTGACACAAACTAGGACTTTTTCTGAAATAACATAACAATCTTTCTCCATATTTCGATTCTACTACTCAAATTATGCCAAAATGCCAACTTTTGTAAAAATCACCCGCGTAATTTTTAAAAAATAGCTCTCAAAAAGTTTTAGCTACTGATTGTTAATTGAATTTAATATATATTTATTAATATCTCTTTTTTTATTCTTCTATTCACATTTCGAAATTTAGGCTCATTCTAAATAAAATTCGCTCGTTGTTTATGGTTTATCTTTAAAATTTGTATTTTTATATAATTTTTAGAAATTTTTCGAAAACATTTTGAATTATAACCTATAAAAGTTTTACAATGATCTTAAAGTAGATGTACTTCTAAGCATGCTTAAAAAAATTAGAGTTTTTTTATTCAAAATTTTCTAAGATATACATGAATTTACATATTGGTGCATTTTGAAATTTGGCATATTCGTTATAAGCGATTAGAACGCCAGATGTGGTTTACGTACTTTATTAAAATTATTTGAAAGTATGAATGGCGACTTTTTTCTGCTCCTTTACAATGATGAAAAGAAACGGAAAATAGATTGCTATAAATAAAGAAGTTCACTGAGTGAATTTTTCTTGGCGCAGACTGAAAACAAAATGTGCCGAGATAAATTTTTAAATTTCTCCATAACTTCTGACCAAAAAATGCAGAACTTAATATCTAGGCATAATCTGAGGCGTAGAGTCGAAATATGCAAAAAATTGGCATGCTATTTCAGAAAAAGTCCGCTTTTGTGTCGAAATACCTATGCTAGTTTATATATAAATCTAATACATTTCGAGACGTGAAAAACGCAATTTGAATTTCGTCAATAGACCCAGCAGAACGGAAGATGTAGAATTGCCCCTTTTTTTTCGCAAGAGACGGCAAGAGATATTTTACCCCAATATGCATCAAACTTTCGTATATTTGTAGCTTTCATGCATTCCGTATACAGGAGTTTCTTCATAAAATACTTGTCATATCTGCTCAATGAAAATTTGATATGTTGCAGTTTATTGAATCACCCTTGCTTTGTCTACTAGATTCGTAAATATGTGTCTCATTGCTGAAAATGAGCTTTTTCCTGTCATTTCCGGCCCAAGATTTGTATTTATTGCCTTACAAAAACCGTTTTTACTCTATTTCAGGAGTCAAAAACTTTTATTTAATTATTTTTATTGCCTTCCAACCAATAACGATAAGCTTACACCACACATTTGAAGAATTAATATCAAACTCAATAGAGAAGAGATCTCTTTTAAGGTCTTTGTTGGATTAATAATTGTACTTAGTTGGAATGGATCAGATTTTGGAGTTCTTTTCAGGTGCCTCTTATATTTGTTTTTCCTTTCTCGAGAAAGTTATCCAGTTTTATTGTATCTCCTAAGAATTCGAGAAACGCTCGATTTTCCAAAACCAACCACGGAAACGCTATTTCTTACAGTCATGGTTGTGCTACTGTTAATTTTGATAATTTTTGCTCCATTTCTAAGCATTACATCTATATTCAGTACTTTAAAATGAGAGAATGGAAAACATGTTTGAAAAGTATGGCAAAAATAACATCCTCTTCTCATAGAAACAAGCTTAAAAATAGTGCAATAATCATAATATAGTCTTTAATCCAGTTCTAAGTACTTGAAAGCAAATATCTAGCTGACGTTAAGACAGATAAAACTACATTGAGGGACCTGCTGGCAATTGACTAAAAATTCTGTGAAAAAAATCGCTTGGTTTTTCCCAACTACTAATTTTCACACTATAGTATATCGACAATATCCTGTTTTCCAAGATAATGCCAACATATCTAACCTTATCAGAATTAATGAGTAATGTTAAACAGACGGGGTAGTTACAGTATCTGAAGGTGGTACACATGCGATTATGGAAAGGCATGATCTTTCAAAGACTTTTTATTGTTAATTAGTTGATTGTTCGGTGCGTTTTATCAATCCTGCTTTATAAGCCATTGTTTATGTTGGATTAAGATGGCGTCAACTAGAAGTGCATCTTTTTGAGATCTTTGTCATAAACTGCACTGGTTTGTATACTTATCGCTCACCAAGGAACTGCCTCTTCCTCATCTTTTCCAGAAGGTTGATGGAAATACATCTGGGCTACAACATTTTTCTGGAACAATTGGAAAATCCTAAAAAATTGTGATACCCTCCTCGTGACAGGTTATGTCCCTACTCCAGTTGATCTATCCGAAATTTGCTAAAAGGGCCTGAGTACTGACAAAAAATACCTCTTTGATATTTCTAAGGCAGAGTATCCTCGGGAAAGTTTCCTTCAGACTTGGTAAACAGGAGTCCTAGGAAGATGGCCCACAGGGAAGATACTCAAGAATTCTATTGGTACACAAGAATTCTTCGCCTTTATATATGAACCGCCGAATCAAGCTACTAGCTAAATGTGTTATAAAAGTTTAAGTGCCTTCCTGATTTGAAAGAAAGAAAATCTCAAGAGCAAAAAGTGGATCACATCATGTACACGGAATGATCAATAAACGTTCATTCTTGCCAGAAATTTTTAAGGCAATCGTTCACGAAATTATTCAGAGGAACTGTTACTTTGCTCATTCTGGAAACATTCTGTTGCTACCCTGGAAGATGAACGAATCCGTGAACATTTCCTGAGACGAATACTGAAAGCAAGGAAAACTGTCTGGAACGGGAAAATACGACAATTTGTACTTCTCAGATGTTTTGAAATGTTTCGCTGGAACAATTCCTTGGACCCACCGGTTACCTTGAACCACAGCGGCCAAAATATAAGACTGACTAGAAGTGGTTCTCAGTTTGAAAAAGGAAAGCTCCCTTGCCATTCTTAAGTATTACAGAGGCATATGCGTCATTGGTTACACATGGTGCAGAAGCCAGAGATGGATTCATACGCAATCGAATCAAGTTCCGGATCGAACTTACCAAGTTCCACACCAAGATGAATTCCTTCGGTTCTCTTTCGGAACCTGGAGATCACGAGTGATTAAGCTGAAACTTTTTTACCAACATTTCTTTACAAATTATAATCATATGTTGGGTCAGGAAAGAAAACTGTCGCAAAAAATATTCTTAAAAGTAGTTCGATATTTTCATTAGAATTGATTTTTTTATTCACCTAATGTGGAACCTGAAGATGATGATCGATTGAGCTACAATTTTTTTACTACGTTTTTTCATCAAACAGAACCAATTTTTGGGTCAGAAAATAATAAAAATCTGGAAAAAGAATTTTTTTGCCTTTTTTGCTCCATCCTAACGTACATATCCTAGAAACAGTAGTAAACACTCCTCTTTGTATGAAATTATTTTGTTTCTCAGAAATATTTATTAGTCCAAAAGGGGTATCAGACTCAAAGCACGCTTTTGTATTGTTTCACTTTAATGCTTTATTCCACATTTCATTCGAATCTGTTGCCAATAAGCAATACGTAAGATATTTATCTTTTAAATTTAATCCGAATATTCTTGAATAACAAATGAAGCAATTTATAAGTAATAGATGCAGATCTTTAAAGAATATTTTTTATTTATTAATCTGATTGACTACAGTAAAAATGCATTTCATTCATGATATATTTAATTAAAATCATTCAATATTTTTGTAAAATTACCTCATATATTTTTTCCCTTTTCAGATATAAGATACATAACTTTCCCATGCTATTCTAAAGGTATATTCATCTAATGTCCTATAAAATGTGTCGCTTTTCTACATGCGCTATCTCCATAGATGATGTCTACTGATAAACTGTTTTATGCTTTATAAGGGACCTTGTGGGTGTCACTAAAATCTGAACACTTTCAGATTTTTTGCTCTTTTTTCATCGCTTTTTTTCATTCTCTTGAAAAATGAAAAAATGCGCTTCTCATCGCATTTTTTCATCGCTTTTTTTCATCATACATAATTAGCCTACCATAGCTTAGAGCCATAAATATCTCAAATTAAAAATCAGGATTTGAATTTTAATCTTAATGTCTAATCTTTACAAAAGATGTTAAAAGCTGAAACAAAATGAAGGAAAAACTAATCAGCTACTTATTGAAAAGCATCCTGAGTTAAGGTAATAAAAGAAAGGAAATTAATTAGAAAATGATGTTGGCATTTAGCCAGTTTAATGTCTGAAAATAAACGTTTCGTAAAAGAATGCCAGACACCGTCTTTTGGGGTCTTTTAGAATTTGAATATACTTTTATGTGGCTTATGTTTAAGTCACATAAAACTTCATCTTGACAAGAAGCTGTTGTTATAAGGCCACTTCTTTTCATTTTACATTAGCCTCAGTTTGTAACATACATATAAGATGCGGCCAAATAAGGTAAGACTGTGATACATTTTTGTAGCTGTGTTTTTAAGGCTTTAATTTGAATGCATGCATGCTTGCAAACTGAAGAGTGATGATATTATACGTCAATATGTTGACCTTGTCAGTTAAATAAATAAATAAATGTGCACAAGTGAACTCATTGTAAAAAAGTTTCATACTCACGGTTGTTTAGCAAATCATCAGCTATCTGCACATAATGTAGCAAATCGTCAGCTATCTGCACATATTTACACCTTATTGGTTGAAACACTTCTCCTATTCGTTAGTGAAGAAAATCTTTGGTTGTGTGCGGAACGATTAGCTGCAGTTGAGTTTTGCAAATTGTTGTCATATGAGGACAAATATTGTCCTGCAATAAAATGACACTCTTTGAAACACGCTACGTCTACGATTGACTGCTTTTTGCATCTGGGAACAAAGTATTTATCTCCATTAACTGTACCTTCCATATTCAACAAATCTAACAGCTATGTTGGGACATATCTGGATATGCCACTGGATAGGAACAACAATAGAACAAAAAAATACCTGAGTAAAACTTTGTCTACTCGAATCGAAAAATGTGCTTTTTTTTTCAGGAGAGGAGAATCTGAATGTCTCCATTCCATACTCATTTGTTTTGGTGCCGCATTGAAGAAATGACTCAAGTTTTCACCGCAAGTCACAAAAAGGCAAGAAAGTTGCTTTACTACGCTTGATAATGAAGCAGATATTTGAAGTAAACACAATTTTTTACCATTTAATATAATTATTCTGCGCCAAAATATTTCGTCATAATAATTAGATCTTACTTTGGAAGTAAATGATGTAGAAATAGAGCAGAAGTAGACTTCGGAATTTCCATTTGATAAACAGTGAGTCAAAAACGTAGTGGAACAGACTATACAGCTCAACAAAATTTTAAAAACTTTTTAAAAAAAGTAAACGTTATTTGACACTTTTCGCATACAAACGAGAAAGTAATGATTAAAAAACTTACTGGGTCCAAAAAAAAATTAATAAAATCGTATAAAATTGCTGTAAAAATGTATTGGACTTCATTTACTTCTTATAGGTTCACCGAGTCTTCTAAGCGTGGATTTTAATAGATTTTCATAGGAATTTTCTATTATTTTTTCCATTTTTGTTGTGCGTTTTTCACCAAGTTCATTTATGTTGCAAATTCTGGATTTATTAACTTTGTCTTGCAAATGATCCCAGATATTCTAACTAGAATTGAAAGTCTGAATTATGCTCCAGAATTTTGATTACATTTTGAAAATTAAATAATATCCACGATTTGCAAATATCAGCATTGTACTTTGGGTTATCATTTTGATAATATTTTAATGCGATACTGATTTGTGGCTGTAAATTTATCAATTTTGCCATAAAAGAAATGTAAAGTTTAAACACGCAAGCCCTCATAGAGTTCATGGTCTTCTGGCTACATTCACTGCAGGAGTAAATATTTTCATCGAAAATTCAATATTGAATTTATGCTTTTCAATCCTAAATTATTAAATTTGCTTTCATCTGCAAATATAACAGAATTCCAAAAATCTGAGGCCTTTTTACGAAGGACTTAGTGAACTGGAATCATGGCCTTAGATCCACTTTATTAAGAAATGGTTTTCTTCTAGCTATACCTTCATAAAAGCTAAATTTTGTGAAAATGTTTCTAATAGATTCGGTATTACTAGTATTGCTAGATAGTCGCTGGGCTTCTGAAGTCAGTCTGACAGTACTAGTTTAAGAACTATAAATAACATTATAATGCATTTCTTCCGCATACTTAGCATTCCTTCGTGGTGTAATGGTCAGCTCACTCAACGCGTATTCGAGAGGTCCGAGGTTCGAATCCCGGCTAGGGCATTGCTCATTTTTCATGTCTCCTTTTTGAAATAATCTAATGTCTCTGCAACAAATCCAATGAACCACTTTTCTTCGTGTTCGCTGAATCTCCCTAGATGTTTTGTTAGTGTTTTATTTTGAAGCAGATTTATTTTAAGGTATCTAGGAATTATATTGAACAGTAGATGCTTTATAGTCAATTCAACAATTCAGCAGTTTTCACAATTCTAATCGCAAGTTTGCTCCAATCAAACCAAATCTCAGAAAATGTTCCAACTCATTTTAAGAAATAGCTCTTTGGTCTTAAATTATCTTTTCCACATTTGAAATCCTTCTTCAAGGTATTTTACAAGAACAGTCTGCTAAAATTAGTTCTTCATAACACTTGTACCCCACCTCAATGCCCCAATACGTTTTACCTCTTTGCACGAAGTAAAGGAAATTTTGTAATCAGGAAAAATTTCAGATATCATATTTCAAAGTATGTATACATTTTGACTCTTCCGAATCTATCTGGACGAAGTTTTGGTATGTCGTCTTAAGTACAGACCGAATAAAAGATAGAGGACGTTTTTGCTTCACTGTAAAATAAATTGAAGAGGGATTTTTTGTAAGTACATTTGTAAGTACGTATTCATGTATTTATCTCGCATAACTATAATACGATTAGCCGTAGGACGTTGAAAGTTTGCATATGGGACTGCTATGATATTTAATTGCGCATCTCTTTCTTTTGTTTGCAATCCACTGTATCAAACGTATTTATATATATATATATATATATATATATACACCACACCTCTTACCCGGTTCTTATTATCCCAATCGTTGGCCGCAGTCATATGCTTCCAGTTACAGAAAGTTTTAAATGATGAAAATATTACTGTTTCGACAGTGTTAAATTAAAAAAAAAAACATAATTTTCGAAAGACAGCGAAATCAAACTTTTAATGCGCTGTTCTTGTTACTATGCTTATGTTTGGGATAGTTTTATACTTGGTGCTTATGTTTTATACTTAGTGTACTCAGTGCTTTAATGCTTATGTTTTGGAAAGTTTACGAACAAATAAAATTATAAGAAATTTGTCTTTCATATGACAAAAATTAAATGAGGTATTTAATTTCAAAATTTGGAATTTTTTATGTCATTATCAGCTTCTCTTAATGATTCTAGGATATAAGTTTCAATGAAGTACAAAAAACGCGTATGATTTAATAGGCCATACAAGGAAGTCCTGTTGTAGAGACATTAGGTTATTTCGAAGCAGGAGAGATGAAAAATGAGCAGTACCCTCGCCGGGACTCGAGCCATAGACCTCTCGAATACGCGTGGAGTGTGTTGACCACTACACCACGAAAACATGCTAAAAAGGCGGGAGAAATACCATATGATGTGATGTCCACATCAATTTTTTTTAACTTAATTTCTTATATAAAGATAAGATAATTAATATTTCTTATATATCTATAAGAGTTGTTTAAAATTG
Organism: Stegodyphus mimosarum; assembly: GCA_000611955.2. Classification (NCBI taxonomy): domain Eukaryota; kingdom Metazoa; phylum Arthropoda; class Arachnida; order Araneae; family Eresidae; genus Stegodyphus; species Stegodyphus mimosarum. The sequence goes on from KK115357.1 coordinate 152,554, forward strand.
TTTCTCATAATATATTCAGTACGGGATTTAGATATATAAAGCAATGCAAACATTTAATATTGGAATGATAACTTAATTTTTATATCACAAATGTTTGAAAGTTTCGTATGCTCCAATACTTTTTTGAGTCACGTTATTATAAGGTATCATAAATGTATTTATTTATCGTTGAGAATGAGACAGAAAACAATATTTAAATAATTCACTTTCTACCGCAGTTAAGCAAGATTGCTTCTTACTATCGAAAATAAAAAGAAGATTTTATGTAACTTTGTATAGCATGTTCTCATGAAGTTTTTTGCATTAGAGAGTAGTTTTATCCTTAACACACAATAATAACATCGCTTCCATATGTTAAAATACTTCCTAATCTTTTAAGAAAAAGAACCTCAGGTAAACTCACGAATTCCCTTGCATTCCACGTTTAGAATAAAACGACGATGTAAGTAGATTTTTATTAAGGTGGCATTGTCACTGCTTAAGAGCATAAAGCAATCAGTCACGTGTACGTTTCTAAGAAGAGAATTCCCATGATGCATAGCGCCCGAGAGTTGATTCACTTACACGCTCGACCGGCACAATAAACTGTGTGTTAGGTATTCGATGTATGAATGCATTAACGAAGATGTGTCGCGGCACGTGCGGGATAACAAAGACAGATGATGGCAGAGTCCTCATTTGTTTCTCGAGAAGGGAAGATGTTGTTCATGCACCGTGTGTGATACTTTGAGAAATGATACTATGAAAGTTATGGAGATAAAAAATTACGTTGTCCATAGATTTTATGAGGTATATTTCCTACTTAGGTAAACAGAAAATTAAGAAACAAACTTTTTTGTAATTTATGAATTTAGATTGGTACTCCAGATAATTTCATAATTATTAATTAAAGAGGAAAGACGATTATCACCACATAAAATAATACAATGCTATTGAAAATGGATCTCTGATATTGTTTTATTAAAAATATATTTCTGGCAATACAATGACTTTTATTTCAAAATAGTTTTAATTATTTAGTAAATTTTAGTGTGAGCTGTGTAAGCTGTACTACAGATGTCCAAGTGCTATGCCGTATATGTATGTTCGATCATTCTAGTATGACTGTAGTACAGGAAGCAAGCCATCATTTTGCAACAAATGGCAGCATCCGATAGGTCCGAATTTGAAACTTCTTATAACAGATTCAAGTTTTGTTATATTGAAAATTCTATTCACTGAAAATACATAGTGTATACTGCGGCGCGCAGGACATTCCACAAAACACACTGAGTTTTCAATTGCACTGTGATAAGATCGCATAGATTTTTCTTGTGTGATTTCGCACAAAGGAACCGAAGTTGGAATGCAGTCGTGCCTCTTTCATACCAGAAGAGAAATCCAGTGGCAACAAATCACATTGTTAATTCTTCTCGTTTCACCCTCCAAGGTCACCTCAAGAATTCTCGGGATAGAAAATCTTTCACCGGGGTCGGAATGTGGTCGCCTTTCGTTGCCTGCCAGAGAAATCCCTCCTGGATTCAGCGGAGGAGTAGTGACACCGTGAGAGTCAGTAAAGACATTAAAGGAGGTTTAAAGACAGCATCGGCGGTTTGGATCTTCCTGCTGCACTATTTGCACAAATGGGAAGGATTTTAAATAGCTTCTATTTTAGCAAAGAAATGAGGTAGGTTTGAGGATTTGCGAAGAGATACGAGGAGGCTACAGCAGAGACCAGGAGTTAAGAAGCCATCTGAGAAAACTGCAGAGAGCTATATAAATTCTAATAATAATGATAACCAGAAAAGTAGTGGCCATCAAAGAATTAAGTCGAAGAAGCATAGAAAGGGGAAGGATTCTAAAACACATGCTTTTAAGAAAGTAGGTTTCGACAAACAGCCGAAAATTAGGTATTATCACTGTGGGAGTATACGCACATCTGACCTAATTGTCCATCTCTGGAAAAAAAAATTAAACTAATCTTGTAAATAATTTGGGAGCGAAGAATTTAAGTGCTTCAAGATAGCCGTATCGTATCATTCGAGATACATCAAGGTATCCGAGTCGTACTTCAAGATAGCCGTATTTAAACCGGTGTAGAAAAGCGAAAAGGAATAGGAGTTTTTGATTGTAAAAAGAAGGGTAGTTAGAGCGACAGGTTCTAAGAAAGGGGAAGAAAAGCTTCATCTCTTGTGCCTCTTGTTTTATAAGGTATTTGTCCCGCCTTTTTCGCATGCCTTCGTGGAGTAGTGGTCAGCAGGCTCGACGCATAACCGAGAGATCCGTGGCTCGATTCCCGCTAAGGCATTGCTCATTTTTCATTCTCCTGCTTCTAAAAACTTAATGACTCTACAGTTTTTAGAAAAGGGATATTGAAATTCTGTCACGAGGAATTCATAGGTCATTTTGGAGTAACTAAAACTAAGGAAAGAGTTTCGATGTATTATTTCCGGTCTAATTGCTACCCAGAAATTGAGGAATTTGTTACGACGTTCGATGTTTGTCAGCGTGTAGGTCACAATAAAGATAAAAAGAAAGCCCAATAAAGATTGTCTCCGTTATATAAAAAGTGTTTAGTAGATTTAATACTGATGCAATAGGATCTTTAATTCAAGAGTTCACAAGAAAATTCAGTACCTAACTACGTCAATTTATGCTACTTTCAATTATCCGGATGCAATTCCTGTGGTAGAATCTAAGCTCTAAGTGTGTAATCCAAGCTTTATTCAAATATTTTCTAGACGAGGTTAACCTAAAGAGCTTCAAAGTGATTTGTGTAGGTCATTTATTAGTGAACTTACACTGGAGGTTTTAATAAGTTCGGGATTAAGTTGTAACGCCCTTCGGTTTATCACTCTCAAAGCAATTCTGTTAAATGATTGTAGTCCGTCTTGAAAAGGGTATTGACGATTTTTGGCTTGGAAGTGGGAAGGACTGGGAAGAGATCTTGTTCACTGCTTCTATCCTCCTCAGAATTGTCAGCCACGAGAGGACAGGTTTTAGTTCCTATAATCTGGTATTCAGGAAGAGTTTGAGAAAGCCGCAAACTATTGTGTACGAAAATTGGCTAGAGATAGAAAGCGCAGACCCTACAGCCTACGGTGGTTGAGTATGTTCTAGATTTAGTACATAGATTAAAAATTGTCAGGAGCTGGCTGTTGAGAGGATCAAAGAGTGTCAGAATAAAAGGAAACTCAGGTGTGATCGCAACGGTGTTACGAAAAGGTTTAATGTTGGGGATCTCGCGCTTATTTTGGTCCCGTCTGCGCCTCACAAAACAGTGGTAAATTGGATAGGGCCAAGGAAAGTAACTTGTTTAATTTCCGAAACCAACTATTCTGTAGAAATTCCGCCTAAGCATGACACTGATACCATTTATCATGTTAATTTGATGAAACCCTCTCATCAGAGACCTGAGTTTGTGAATCTGATCATGGAAGAGGTCATGGAGGAGTCGAGGGAAAGGTTAATATTCCTTATCCCTTGGCTGATCCAGCGCAGATAGAATTTTGGAAGATCTAGCTTTCGTACAATAGACAAAATTTAACTACTAGCAGTGCAATACCAACTTATTACTCAGCCTTTGACAGCAATCAGAAATTCGAATCATAACAATAGGCCCCGTTTTGAAAATCATGCTAAAACTATGCCATTCTTGGGAAATGACTCAAGTGCTTTTATATTTTGATAAGTGTTGTAGCATTGAAGCATTAAATGTGCCACTTTATGATTTTTTAAATGCATGCCATAATGTTGTAGCATCACTAATTCATATGTCTCTAATTTCTTTTCAATATTATGAGCCATGGACGTCCAGTATAGTTTAACATGATAAAAAAATGACAACAAAATCTTATAAAATTTATTATTAAACAATGTTAGTTTCATAATATTTTATAATTCATGTTATAAACAGGAGTAAGCATTAATGAAAGATGTTAAATAATAAGAGGAGTTAAGCTCCTATTAGCCTTTTATTAATGCTTACTCCTTAAACTATTATTTAAGCGTTTGACTCCTGCATTTCAAAACCAAGGAAAACTTATCTCAAAACTTCATCTTTCGATTGGGCTAGTATTGGAACCCATCTGCAATATATATTAGAAGATAAATATCTTTACCCAGCAATAAACGTTTCGCTTTTTCGAAAGTCCCTTTCTCGAAGCGGTTAAAAATCAATGCATTGACGAAGAATTCATAATGAAATAAAAGGAAATTTCAGCTGCGTACTCTGTAGTTCCCATCTCTGAAAAGCTAATTAATGGAACATGTTTGATAACGAAAGGTAAAAAAAAATATTCGACTTCCAATAAAATTATAAAAAGATCACAGCAGACATGTGAAGAAGAACTTTAACAGTTATGTCAGATATCATTAAGAAGTTTTTCATGCTTCTGAACAAAGGGAGTGCAAATGTTTTCGGTAGCTTGTTAACCGCGGTTGATGATTTTGTCAAAAAAATTATAACTGCAGCCAACCAATGGCAGAGAGGTTTACTATGCTTTATAAGGAAGTACTTAAAAAGTACTGCAGATATTTTATGCATGTTATAATTAAATCTTTATATGGTGAAATTTTACTCTTATTAGTCTTAGTTTCATTCTATTTTTTTATATTTCATATGTAATTCAATATCTCGATCTAGATTTCGTTTTCAGCAGAAGTGTAACCAAACATAAACTAAATTTTAAGTAATAGTGGCACAAAGATTAGCTTTAATTGAGGTTTATCAGCTGCGTATTCACTATATTGTGAGTATCACGAGTGATGGGTCACGATACTCAGTGAAATCTTGGATCTAGGTATAAGGTTAAGGAGTTCAAAATTTTCAATTGTATGCCCTGTATACGAAGAACGGCCATAACGTGAGAACAATGGCTGGATCAGAATGGAATACGTGACGTCATTTCCGAGTATGGAGGACTGCTGCCTTTGGCGGTCAGCCAGGCTGGTGGATGAAATCGTGAGTAATGAAAAAACTTGAAAAAATTTAATATTTAATTTTCTTTTGTTACATAAAATATGAACTTCAGTATTTGATTATCGAAACAACATATTTTGTTTCTTAAAAAAACATATTTGGAGCGATTTGTGAAGGGAAATCAGAAATGGGTAGTGTATAATAATTTCAAGCATTGAAAAACTGTGTGATAACTTGATGAACTGAATCATCAATGTCAGAAGGAAAGAATGCTTCTCAAAAATATTTTCCTAAGTGCATAATTGCATGTCGAAACAATAATCTGCAAGGAAGCAATCAAGCGATAAATGTAGTTTACTATTTTTACCAAGAAGGGAAACTGAGACTGTAGAGTCGTTAGGTTATTTCGAAAGCAGGAGAGCTGAAAAATGAGCAATGCCTTCACCAAGACTCGAACCACGGACCTCTCGAATAGGCGCCGAGCGTGATGACCACTACACCACGAAGGCAGGAGAAGTACGTTATATACTTCCCTCTTTTAAAGGGCGACTGAGGATTAGGGAATCCAATCACTAAATCCTGGTGATGGAGAATCATGATCCACCACCATTTTTTGGTTCGGATGCTACTGTAGCGTCATTAGGTACTTTTTTTGAAGCAGGAAAGGGAAGAAATGAGCAATATCACTGCCAGTGTGGATGAAGTTAAAGAATATTATGATCGTAATGAAATGGCCAAGAAGCTTACTAGCGTAACAGCGAGATAGCAACGAAACGTACGCTGGCTAGCGAAAACACTCTCTGAATAAATTGAGAGATTCACTCGTATAAATATTTACCTCACTTAACTCTAAATTTACATTCTGACGAGAAAATACTAGGGAAAGTTGAGAGTTTCAGGAAAGGTATCAAACTTAAAATAAATTTGTTATGCAAACTAAGGGAAACCCTACAATATAATTTATGTCTAAACGAGCAGCAAATATCAGTTGCAAAGACGTTGCCAGACCTCAAACTGCTTTAATTGCTTCCCAGAAAGTACTGGATTTCTGTTTGAAAGTGTTACTACATCCAGTATATTCATCTACTCCTACTTACTACATTTCTCCCCTATTATATCACCCTATTAATTAACACTAAGGGCTTTCTGAAAAAATCCTTTTAATATTTTTCATTGCTTAAGCCTCGTTAACAAAGCCTGTCAAAAAGTGACTTATAGGAACGTGACTTCTGCTTGGAAAGAGATATGGCTAGATTGGTTTGCGGGCAGACCTTGAGCACTTCGACACTGAGGACTTTTCTTGTTATATTTAATATTATATTGCCGAAACCATGGTTTAGGGAATTAACAATAAAATGGACATGAAAAACAAGTATAGAAACCTTACTCCAGGACCATGGAAATGAGTTCAACAAGAAAAAAGTGCAACAACTTTAAGTCACAGCAATAGAAGGCGATTCTGAAAGAAATGTCGTCAGAAAAAAAGGAAGAACGTACCTGGTAGTATACCAAGTACTGCTTTAATATTTGAATAAGCAATCATCCATGGTTGGTTCAGGAACTATTAATCCATTTTACATTAATTCTATGGGGAAAACGTTTCACTTTATGAACATTTCGGTTGACGAATTGCCTTCAGGAATGAATTAAGTTCGTGAATCGAGGTTTCATTGCAGCTTCCAGTCTCATATACCATTCATCTTTCCCACAATAATGCAAAGTAACGTATTACGTTTACTTGAAACGCACAGTTCAAGTAAACATTCATATTTCAAATTCCATTAGGTTGTAGGCTAAAATATACTTATCCGAAAATTAAAAAAGGGGAACAAATATAAAATATTTAAAATATATCATGTGCTCTGCAAATTGCTATTCGAGACGAGGGCTGTACAGTCGCAAATCATAAATGAGCCTTTCTACTTTCTTGTACGAAGTAAAAGAAGTATTGCAATAGAAAAATATTTCCTGTATCATATTTCAAAGGAAATATGCGTTTAGATCGTTGGCAAATCCATTTGGACGACACAGAATTAAGGAATCAAGGAATCTGTTATTCAAAACGGATTGTAAAACGAATTTAAGATGGACCAGAAATGAATTTTTTCATGACGCGCACAACTCAAAACCATTAGCCGTAGAACGTTAAAATTTTGTTTAATGGGCAGCTATATCATCTAGTTGTGCACCTCCCTTTTGTATTATAATCGAGAATACTAACCGTAAATATGGATATACCCACCCAGTACCCGTCCTAAAAGTTCTTACTCGGCCTATTCTATCGCAATCATTATTCGTAGTCGTGTACTTCCAATTACAGAAGTGTTTTAAATGACGAAAATATTCATGTTTTTGACAATGTCAAGTTAAAAAAAAATATTTGCGACAGAGGTAACAAAATATAGCTTTCAATGCGATCTCACGGTTCCTATACTGATATTTGAGAAGGTGTTATATTCGTTATGAAGAAATAAAATTATGAGAAGTATGACTTCCATACGAGAAAAATTGACCGGGATATTTAATTTCAAAATCTGCAATTATTTATGTTATTTTCAACTTGCCGTAAGATACCAGTGAATTAAGTTAAAACAATTCGAGCAAATAAGTTTAAATCAAGTGCAGCAAACAATGCGTATAATTTAATACGCCGCACAAGGAAGTGATGTGATGTCCCCATTCAGATTATTCCGCTTTTGGAATGTGTATGGTTTTTCTCCCTGTTTGGCTTCGTGGTGTATAACTTTACATACGTTCTTTCAGGCTTTGTACTTGCATTTAGTAAACATATTACTCTCAGCATGGGAAATAAAATGTAAAACATTTGACTTCTTTACAAAAATATTGACCAGGATATTTAATTTTAAATTGGGGAATCATATTCATGGATTATACTCTAGTTGCAGATCGAAAAGTCTGTATTTTTATGTACACAAAAATTATATCAGATTAGGAAATGCTGTCTGATATTAATAAAGAAACGAGCCTTTGTATGCAGATCTTCGAGAAAATGTTTTACAACATAATTTCTTTTTCAAGAAAGAGATCGTATGCATAGAATCTTTAGAATCATAGAAGAATTAGTAACCTTGAAATCACTGACAGGTTTGGTTTTAATTATATATAACATTTCTAGTTTAATGAAGTTTTTGTAGTATTACTGGATGATTCTTAAGAATTAAAACTTCACGAGAATAACTAACAGTGACGTTTTAGCGTCTGAAAAGTTATTCCGTGTGCAAACATTCTTTTAACGTATAAACTGTAATAGAATTATAAAAAAGGATGCTGCATACTAGTAAATCACAAAATAATATCACTGAATGACATTTAAGGGGAATAAACAACTTCGAGTTTTCAAATCTATTCATTAATCTGTCTCTGAATGCAAGTTGAAAATGGCGTCAAATGTCCTTATTTGAAAACGAAATATATGTTTTAATATTTATTGTCGTGCTGAAGGTCAAACGTCCTGAGTTTTGTTTTTTAAAATGCATATAGCATTTTCTAAATATAAATATTGGAACCGATTAAAGAATTATATTAGGTAAATTTAGGTAATTTTTAGAAAAATATTTTTTTTTTTTAATTTTCAGTATGCTCATCAATATTTGCTCCATTTTATACATTTTTGTAATCTGAAGCCTACTACCAAATGTTGGAATTGTCTTTTCATTTATTAATTGGTAATTTTCCTATTAGACAGTATATTGATTAAACCTCAGTTCAAAGCTTTATTAACAGCAAAGTGAAAATGATAGTTTCCTAGTAAAACTGTCAAAAAAGCACCATGGGTGACAAACGCCATATATTTTACATTTGTTGATCGAAATTTGTTGTAAACGGAAAGCAATTGTTTATGCCTTCTGTAGAAAATTTTAAGTGTATTTTTTTACTGAAATCAAAACAAAATGTTAAACATATGTAAACAAGTCAAATGTCAAAACGTCGGAAGACAAAGACAACAAAAGAACGAATGTTGCTGTTGAAGATATAAATGTTGAATGAAAAAAAGTCCGTTATATTCAGTAAAACGCTGTACCGCCTAGTACAGAATTAAACCATTTCAAGCGCAGTTCAGAATTGTTACTTTTCTCGTAACTTTCCAAACGGTCAAAGGTTTGGCTTCGAAACTCCGAATTTACAAAACCTGCCGTAAGAAAGAGGTAGTTTCTTTATTTAAGATAAAATTATGGCTCTTGTCTTTTATATCTACGTTCTTTTCCTTTTTATACACTGCCTTTATTTCTTCGACGTGATTTAAGATCACATTTAGGAGTTATAAAAATATTCTAGAGCCTTAGCAAAACAATGAGAGAGTATGAAACAATGTATATTAGCAGCTTGAAAGCAGCAGTTCGATTTACATGTCTTTTAGTGGAAGCAAATCCAAAGCGAGTGAACCAAAGTTTGGATATTTGATATGATATGGGTATTATTTGCATGTCTTTCCTTTGCGAGCAGAGTATTCTGCAGCCTTGTGGGGATCAAGAGAGACTTTTATAATAACAAAGAATTGAAAGCTTCTTAATAAACATCTGATCGACAAATGATGGGTAGCTAAAATTTATGAAATGGATAGATAGATAACTATATATGGAAAAATGAGGGAAAAAGAGGGAGTTTTCTGAAAACTTATAATAGCTGATTGTAAAATAGTACCAATGAAGATGTGCACACAGTGACACCTGTACCAGACACCAGAGCTGGAAACGTTCGTTCTTCTTGGTGCAAGAATATGTCCACTATGATGCTGTACGCAGATACGTCTGAAAAGTCGAGGAGGTGTCACTCCTGCGTCTAGTGTCGTCCTTCGTTGGCCCACCGTTGTCTCTCCATTCTCTGCTGCAGCGTCAAGGAAGCCGTAGCAAGGATCCCTTGCTAACAACACGGGTATGTTACAGATGTCATGACACAGTTCATAGTTATACATCTTGTACTTCATACGAGCCAAGAGGACGAGCCAACAGATACTGCTTTCTTGGCCTTGTGAGATCAATGCATTAGACAAACGAGAACAGTGCCTTCACATTAAACACCGCAAAAAATGAGAACAATATGCATATCCTCCCCGGCATTAGTCTCTCTGGCCGCTGACATTCGTTGTTCAGTATGCCGAGCACGAGCCATCAATTTCATATTCCCATCCAGCACGAGCACCATGCAGCAGTCCGGATAGGCCATGATGTTGCGTTTGTCAAATTTCGAAATACGCTGGATTTAGCATTTTACATCAGGCATAACATGACTTTTACAAAAACAACTAACGTTGCAATGAGATTTCCAAATGAGAAACGCTCTGAGCAATCCGAGCTGTTTTTGCCCAACGTTCTTGGTGCTACTCATATCAGCTTTGTACGCATCCGCTTTAATGCTAACTATTTGAATACTCCAGCATGTATTACCTTTTATACAAATTCGATGTTTGCCGAATACATCCTTCATGGGGTAGTAGTTTTAATAGTCAACAGTGGACTAGATGGTCTAAAAAGAGATGAAGTCGGAATTACGTTAGGTGGTATAATATTCCTCCACAGGAGACTGCTGAACAATTAACAACAAAAACTAGTAAGTAATGACTAATATTAATGGAATCACTTTTGAGCTTTTCTCCTTTTTGCTTCATAAGTGAGTTGTTTTGGAGAGAATGAGCATTAATTATAATCGGAAGAATTCTACAGAGTAGTATGAGGTAAAAATAAAATACCATTGCACAATAGTTCTCTCTCATTAAATGTACCACATAATTGTTATTTTCGAAATTTTTGTTCTTTAAAGGTCTTGAGAGTTAAACGCACTAGTACGTGCAGAACCGAGGTTCTCTGTTGCGGAAGTACAAATTGCACTAAATTGAAAAACATAAGATTTAATTGGCTACTTTCTTTCCGTTTAAAAAAATAGATGACTATATCATGTTAGACTATGACACATTAGTGAAATCATACGTTGGATAACATACGAATGTACTTGATTGGTACAACATGATTTGATGCCTGCTTAACAGTTCATTCAGACAGGCAGGTACTTGGCGATGTAGAACAATAATCCGGAATGCTTGGCTAGATTTCTATTTCAACTGTGCTGTTCCTTTCTAGGACTCTATGCACCACATTTCTGCACGATGCTCGAGAGAATCACGGCTGCTGGAGACGTCGACAGAACACCTAGGATAGGCCTGGTACGAAGGAAAGTCTTCAGCACTATCAAAGCAGGGAAGACACACAACCCTTTCACTCCCTCGAGAGGATAGTTAACGTTTTCTGCTCAGCGCAAGTGCGAATTGAAAAAGTGTTTATGACTAAAAAATATAGACAGCTAAAGCGTCTTTATATTGTTTACAGTACAGAAATACTCTGATAATTTTCCGCTCTCAATTTAATTAAAATAACAGTAAAAACTTATCCTTGTAAAAAACACGGTATGTGTAAAATAATACTTAATTATATGGGTTAAATTAAAATGCATCCAGAGAAAGAAAGTATTCCTTCTGGTAAAAATATGCTTTTTGAATGTCTTTTAATTTTGATTTTGAAATGATTAGCGGCATTTTTCTGAAAATCGAACTAAACAATAGTTTTCGAAAATGCGCATTTTGAGAAAAACAACAAAGAAAAATTTTATATGCTTTTAAGATCAAAATTAGCTACATATATTGAATATGTGTGGATTACTGGTTTTATTTGATTTTTGAATGCTTTTAACATTACTTAAGTGAAACTCAAAACTGCTGTTTACTGAAATACTAGCATTTTTAATACACTGCAAGAATGAGGAATTTCTAGTATTCAGATTGCACATTAAAATTATAGAAAGGTTCATACTTAATAGAAAAATAAATTCCTTCCATTAAATGTAAAAGAATCTACCAATAAAAACCTAATAACGCCTTTTAAAAGAAATTTATTGCTTAAAGACCATCCCATTTCTTTTGAAAGCAAAATTTTCTCTTCTGGGCTTTTATAAGGAGATTGCTTTCTTTAACTACTTTGATCACGCAAGAAAATGTTTTATTCAAACGCAGCTGAACAGTCTAAATTTAGAAAAACAAATTTCTTGTATAGAACTTATTAATATTCTATTCATGTAATAAATTTATCATGATCAGCATAGGTATAAAAATGTTAAAAAGGATAAGTCATTCAATAATCAGCTTTCGTTTTTCCAGCTAATAAAAATATAAGCAATACGTATATGAAGATCTGAAACTTAAACTGACACGTATATTAAGAAAAAACAAAACCTTTATTTTTATGCTTGCTGCACTTGACTAAGGAATTAAATGTCAGGTACGTTTACTCTTATATTTGATAACAGTTTAAATTAAAGCATTTTGTTGCTAATACTAATCTTTTGAAACTAAGGAACTTAATTCTCAAAGTCTGAAACACCGGCGAAATTTCTTTTTTCATTTTTTGCTTCTCTTTTACGATGCAAATTTCTGTTGTTGTTTCAGATAAAATAATCTATATATCTTTTACAATGTTACTTCAATATAATGTCCTTTATATTATGTTAAAATACAATGCTGTACAATTTTGAGAAGGCGCTTTTATTCAATTTATTACCTTTAACAATCAAGTAGATATTCGCACAAGTTTTGATTGTACGGTGGTTCGCTGAATTCTAGAAAATAATGTTCTGTTCAAATTCCTTTTGAAGCCCGCTGGTGACTAATTAAAGACAATCCTTGCAGGAACAGATAGGCTTCTCATTCTGCTCAAGTGTTAATACCCCGTCATATTTAGTAGGATAAGCGAAAATATAATGTCAGTATCTTACTGAATCTCATTATACAGAAATCTTCATTACAGCTAAGGAGATCAGTTTCATAGCCCTAGGAAAATAGTTCGGAATTTAAACTATATATCTGAGATCTTGAGGTGCTACAATTACTTATGTAAATTACTGATACGACTTATGTATGGATTTACCATTCTAAAGACAATTTTATTTTGTACAGACGAAAGAATTTATTAGCACCAGAAGTGCTATTGTTCCAGAAACTCATCTTTTGTCCGTATCACTTTTGCGACCGAAACATTTTTCAAACTGTTGCCACTAAATACTATAGTGATGTATTATTTAAAATAGCTGATGTGGCCACCGCTGAGCTTAATTCAAACTTATTTCCTCGTATTTCATTAGAGATATATTTCTTATTCGATCAATTCAGTTCTCATTTCAAGGCAAGGCAAAAGTACATAAAATTCAAAACAATTTCATTACAAAATACTGAAAAATGTAAAACACTAAATACGGTTAAAACAGTTAAAAAACTATCTTTACAATTAAAACTAAAGTTCCTACGCAATAACAAAAGCAATTCGACCAATGAGCAGAAAGATAAATTTTTCGTTGCAAATATTGAATCTTGACTTTCCCTCCCAAAAAGACACTGAAGTCGGTGCACAAATTGACTTAATTCACTATTTTACCAAGAGTTTCAAAAGTAAACAAACGGCAGCTTAGTTAGGCCTAGCGTCATTTAAACATTTAAACTTTTGATAATTCTAAAATTATTGCATGCAGGAAGAAGGAACAAAGACCTTAACCGGAACATAAGAACAATCTAATTTAACCACTTTTAAAACAAACAAAAAAAAGTGCACAATTTGCCAATATAGAAGAATAAAAATATTGAGCTTGCTAAGCCTGGTAACATAGTGGGAATATATATATATATCTTCCCACCATGTTACCAGCAGTACATATATATCATATATACATGTATTTCTTGCCAAATTTGCTCCAATTGTCGGGCTAGGTCATCAACATTCAATGGTAGATGCAGTCGCCTTCCCATCATATCCCAGACATGCTCGATGAGAGAGAGAGAGAGAGAGAGGTGGCTGGCCAAGGAAGTGTTTGACAAGCTGTAAGACAGTTCATAGCAACACGTGCCGTGTGTGGTCCGGCATTACCTTGCTGAAAAATAAGGCCAAGTTATTGCAAAAGAAACAGTAACAAAACAGGTATTAAAATGTCGTCAACGTAACGCTGTGCTGCACGTGTGCCTCTAATAACGAACAAAGGGGTCCGGCTATCAAGGGAAACGTCATCCAAGACCATAACTTCTGGATGAAAGCAGGATCGACATGGTGCTCTGGTCATCTCCAGACACCTCTCAGATGATCGTCACGACAGCGTTGGAAGCAGGATGATTCATCGCTAAATACTCATTCCCATTCAGCATCATTGCAACCTGACAGAGCCAAGTACCACTGTAATATGGTTCGACAGTGTGCAGACAGATGGCGTAATAGTAGTTAGATACGAGCTTAGATTTCCCTCTATCAGCCGTCTGTGAATGATGTGGACATTCGGGCGCGGGTCGCACGTCTGGTGGTTGATAGCGATGAATCAGGCGCTGTGACAGCTGATCTGATAATCACTCTGTCATCCCGATCTGTTGTGGCCCTAGGTCGACGGCTGAAATCTGCTATTATCCACCCATTCTTGCCAGTAGCTTCAAATCGCCGCTGTCAAGACGTGATGACCACGCATGCGCAGTTTAGCCGAGCGGCCTGGAACGCTTCTCCCTCACGCGACTTACAAGAGAAGAAAAGAGGCTATTAGTAGCGAAGTAATGAAGGAAGGTAACATGCTGTTACGCCAGCATAATAACGATAAACCCGGTTTTTATTTTTGTGTTAACTTCTTATTTTGCTGGTGTGTTAATAAAGTATTCGTGCCGTTAAATGTATGGTTTTAGGCGATGCCCATATTTAGTTCACGTTTCATGTTACGCAAACATATCTCCAGAACCCGCCCAAGAAGTACTTACATGACAGCCGCATCGCTTCGACTCACATGACGAGCGATTCTCTAATTTGCCCAACCTCCCTCTTTCAAACTCTGACAGTTGCTCGTAATAAGTTCGAATCCTGCAGCGAGGCATTTTTCAGTCATTAAAAGCTATCCTAAATAGCAATGCAACGGAAAATTTCAACAACAGTTCAAGAACAGCTCCTCATAATGCATCGGCTGGATGCGCAGTTCCGATGCGCTGGAGATTGCACTATTCATTCATTGGACACCAAATTTTAATCATCTGCAAATTTGGTCAAAACATTTATGCATACAAAATTTCAAAGCAGTCGGAAGATTCCTTTTTGGTGTCGATTTTTTTGTTATAGACTGTACTTGAAATAATTTGCATTTTGATGGAAGCTAAAGAAGAATTAAACTTGAACCAAAATAATAAGGTAAGTGAGTTAATTAACATAGACTCGTATCAGTATATATTATCAAACATGTACATTATGGAATTTCAAACCTTTCCCATTAGCCAAAGCTATCCATAAAACTCGACTTTCTATTTTGCTCCTGTTAGGAGCAGGAAATCAATATCTAGTAATCTTACGAATACCAGATTACTATAATTAATAATGGTACTTTTAGCTCTCTCTCCTGTACCGAAATACTTATCTGCATTTCATTACTACCACCAACAATATATTTTCTAATGCTCTCACTGTCTTTCTCATTTTAGAAAGAGAAACTACACTATACATATGTTATTTAAACTATGAGTACGTTGCCACACGCCACATATTTTTAAGAGGCGTATGATATGATCATTCAATACTGCCATTTAATGATTTTTTCCTTAATTAATATGAAAATTTGCACGTTTACTCAGTCTGTTTCACACTAGAATAATAAAGGGTAAAAGGACGCTTGCTTTCTAGATCATGAAAAATAATATTAGTTTTCCACTTTTAATATTTCCAGCATTAAGCAGTTATTTAATACTTCTAAAAATATAAATATTATCTAATTTTGCCTTACTTTTGATTCAAAAACTGTTCATAAAATTTAGGTTTTTGTTGAATTGAGGTCAAAAAAAGTAAATTTAGTAGCTATCACAATTGAACGTTTGTTTCTCCTTCTACAATTCAATTTCTTTGAAAATATTTGCTTTCTTGTACACATAAATGAACTGTAATTGCAAAACTAAGTTAATACTGGAAAAAAAGAGCCAAAAAAATCCGAAAGCTTTCAGATTTTACATTACGCACAAAGGGGCGTTTTCTTAACGTTTTGTGCGTTACCTTTCTTTATTAAATATCATGGTTTTCGCACTTAAACCATAAAATTCAGTTCAAGAGCAATATCGGAAAATAATTTCAAAATGAGCATATCTTTAGAATTTCCGATACACAGTTTGACGCGCTGGAGATAAAAAGTTTTTTTTCCCGTAGAATGCTGCCATTCCTCGCTTTGAAATCATTGAGATTTTTGACTAAAATTCTTTAATGTCTGACAAAATATGAAAGAGATAATAAAACAAAATCTAAATTAGTGCTTCTAGATGCGCCATATTCGGTGGAGGATTACGTTGTTCAAAATTGGATGGCCTCTAGGTACCGTCGTTTTATCACAATGTAAGAAACATACATACATTTATGCAGATTCTTCATTATTAATTTCTTTAAATATAATAGAGGGCTCTAATATTCGGTGACAACAGTTCGAAAAGTGAATCAACGCAGAAAGTGAATCGACGTAAGATGTCAAAACAAAATTAATAGCCCTTCTGGGCTAACGCCCATATAAAACACTCAACATAATATCAATATTTTTGGGCAGTTTGAAATCATATTGCTGTTAAAAATTACAAATACCTAGTATTTCATTTCAATTTATATCAAATAAATACTAATTTGAAAAGATTCCTGATCGAAAACATAATTTAAAAAAACAAGAAGAAGAAATTATAATCTTTCTCCCATTCATCAAAGAAAATGCTGTATTTCCAAGGTCACTGATCTTAAGCAATACTATTTTAGTAGATAGCACAAATGGAAATTTGATTTTCGAATCCACTCTCCATGTGCATTTCGAATAATAGAAAGAAACAAAACTATTGGTATTTTCAGTGCATTCCTCGAAGCGAATTAAACTTCGCTTTGTTATCCGCGCAACATCTGTCCAAGAACATTGTTTGCTTGTCAAAACGATCCGCTACAGAGAGAGACACAATGTAAAGTGCGTAGGAGTTTGCAGCATTTCTCTCGAGCATTTGCTTTCAGAAGTAACTTCGAAACAAATATGAGAATATTCTTTTCTCTAGAAACTCACTGTTGCATTGCGTTATTTGATTACATTCGTGAGGAGAGCTGAAGTAACAGCTGTTGTAAAATAAAAAGTACCGATTAATTTCATAAAGAAATGAAGAATTTGTAAAATATAAAATAAATCGGAATTTAGTCTGCTGCATTTTGAAATTTTATGTCTGCTTAAGTTACTAAATTCTTATTTAGTAATTCACTAATAACAATGAATTGCAGTAGCATCTGCATTCTAAAAGTAGCACATACGAAAATATGAACTGAGTGTTATGCTTTGCGTTTGCAAATGTTCTTGTTCTATTCCTTTTTAAAAAGTACTTAAATGAAGTATTGTATGGTTATATATTTAAATATGTACAATGGAATTTTCGCCGATGACTTAGAAGTAATTGAATCAAATAGCACAAAAAGTAGATTTTTAATAATTCTCGGTAATGAACATCTACGAAACAATGTAGCAGTAACACACATTATGATGTGTGTTACTGC
The DNA here is from genome assembly GCA_000611955.2 of Stegodyphus mimosarum. Taxonomy (NCBI): domain Eukaryota; kingdom Metazoa; phylum Arthropoda; class Arachnida; order Araneae; family Eresidae; genus Stegodyphus; species Stegodyphus mimosarum. The sequence continues at coordinate 170,017 of KK115357.1, forward strand.
TACATTGTTACATTATGATGTGTGCTACTTAATGATTGTCTATGAATACATCACAAGTAACCAGAAGTAAATATTTAAGAAAAAGTATTGCCCTGATGAAAGCATTAGATTTACCTTTAGTCAACAACTGCGAAAGCAAAAGCGCTTTCTTAAAGTGAAATTAAATCAGTTTTGATTCTAAAAACTAGATCCTAATAAAGATTCATCAGCTGATTTGTGGATGAAGCTAATATCTGCCTATGCGGTTTATTTTAATTAGAATGTTATTTCTTATGTTAAATTTTTCCTTCCGTCACCTTCTACCAGGAATGCAAATTAAATGAATTTAAGTAACGATGTAAGGTGATCGAAATTTAGGACTCACCTAGCTCTGTTTCGACAGGCTGTACTGGTCCGTTTAGTTGTCATTTCTACTTACGTCAGTTGAGTTTAGTTGTCATTTGTAATTACGACAGAGAACGCATTAGTAAGCAGCTGAGTTCTTAGTTTTCAATTTAGCATCTGCCGGGTAACTTTATTGCATATCGGTTGCTTGAAACAAATGTTAAAATTTTGTTAAACATTTATATTTATTTTAACTTGAAGGGAAAGTACCAACACATATTTAGGTATTTATAGCTTGTTGTAATTTATTTGTGTTATTGTATTCTAAGTTGAAAACAGATATTAAACTTTGTAAACATTCCTAGTAAGTTGAAGAGGAAGTACAAATGCATGTTTAGTTGAAAATAAATCAACTTTAATTACACTTCTAAATAATTAGCCAAATAAATATGAAATCCTTAACACTACCCCCTTCCCAAGGACTGCACGACCCGGGCAGTGCAATCCTTGGACAGGAAGCCAAACATAAAACTAAGACATCAATGCTATAATAAACATTACGTTACAATAGCAAACTAAACAATAATTGCAACAAGTAACTTTCAGCAAATCAAATGCTATCAAATACAAATACTTATCAAATACTAATATTTATCAAATATTAATATTTATCAAATACAAATCAAATTTTAAATACAAATACTAAATATAAATAGGACCATGGTCTTATACTATTTACATTACTTTTTACAATTATATACACTACGTACTATGGCCATAGTAATGAACTAACCTGTCGTAATGAACGACTTTAGGTTTAGAGTTCGATGACTTACGAATCCGAACCACGACGTCGTTCAGCCTGTTTAGGACTCTGTAAGGATCATCCCATGGTAACTGTAGTTTCGGAGAAAGTCCTTTTCTACGAGTCGGATTCCATAACCACACGTTGTTTCCTTCGTTGAAACGATGGCCAGTAGCTCGCGTGTTGTAGTGGGTCTTCATCTTCTCCGTCGCCATGTTGACTCGCTCTCGTACAAAGTTGTGCATCACTTCAAACCGGGACTGGAGATCTTGAATGTATTTCTCAGGCAATGAAAACGCATCCAGAGGGCGACCAAAGCAAAGATCACATGGCAGACGAAGATCACGACCGAAGAGCATCCGAGATGGGGAATAGCCGGTAGTCTCGTCGACAGCATTGCGGTAAGCCAGTAAAAATAGTGGCAACTTCTTGTCCCCGTCCTGTTGGTTTCTGGAAACAACTAATGAGAGGTTATTGAGGATGGTTCTATTAAACCTCTCTACCATACCGTCCGACTGGGGATGTAAAGGCGTCGTTTGGGTTCCTTGACTACAGCCGAGGTAAAATTCCTTCCCTGATCGGAATGTAACTGAAGAGGAACTCCGAACCTGGAAATCCACTGCTGTATCATAATCTCTGCTACTGTGACAACCTCTTGATCAGGAATAGGATACGCTTTAGGCCACTTGGTGAAGTAATCAATGACAACGAGGATGTATTTGTTGCCATCAGCAGTTCGTGGCAGAGGTTCTAAGATGTCAGAGGCGATACGTTCAAAAGATGCTCCTACATTGTAACGTTTCAGCTTCCCCCGGCTGCGTTTCTTCGGTCCTTTCCGACTTGCACAGGCATCACAAGATCGGCACCACTTTTGCACGTCATCCTTTGCATTATTCCAGTAGGAACGCTCCCGAACTCTCTGCAGGGTCTTCATTATTCCGAAGTGACCTCCTACAGGGTTGCTATTTAATTCTTTGAGGACGTCTGGGATCCGAGATCTTGGGAGCACCAGCTGCCATCGGAATGTCTTTCCATCATCCGATTCGAATTTTCGGTACAAGACGCCGTTTCGAATATGGAGTGAGTCTCAGACAGCCCAATATTGTTTTGTCGTGGGACTATAGCTCGAAATGTCCTGCCAGGTAGGTTTTCTGTTTGAAATCTCCATTAACTCAATTATGGGTTTAATGTCACGGTCTTCCAGCTGGTCTTTCCTGATTTCCTTGTCACTCCATGGGTAAGGATCAGCCGATGTTTATGTTGTTGTTTGCTGTGTGACTGGATTAACTAGTTGGTATTTAGCTTCGACCCTGAATCAATATCGGCAGTTTTCTGGCAAGGTCTTCTAGATAAGGCGTCAGCGTTTCCGTGCGATGGTCCCTTGCGATGACGGATAGTGATGTCATATTCCTGGAATCTCTGTATCCACCTGTCTATCTGACCCTCAGGATTCTTGAAATTTAAAAGCCAGGACAATGATGCATGATTCGTGCGGAGCAGGAATTTTCTGCCGTATAGATAATGATGGAAATGTTCTACGGCTATGACTATGGCGAGCAATTCTTTCCTGTTGACACAATAACTCCTCTCCGGCTTAGAGAGGTACATGCTCCAGTAAGCCACTACACGTTATTCGCCCTCTATTTCTTGGGACAAAAGAGAGCCCACACATCACATTCTTTTGTCCACACGAACTTTTGCTTGCTCTCTGTCAGCTTATGGAGAGGTCTTGCGATGGAAGAAAAATCCTTCACGAATCTCTTGTAGTAGGTGCAAATTCCTAGAAAGATTCTCAGCTGGTGGAAATTTTCAGGACGTTTTCCGTCTTTAACTGCTGACGCCTTTTCAGGATCTGTGCTCACACTTTCAGCAGAGATGGCATGTCCGAGGTAAGTCACTTCCTGTCTGAATAATTTGCATTTAGCGGGACTTAACTTCAGATTGGCTTCTTTCAGTTTCTGAAGCACCTTTCTAAGATTTTCCTAATGTTCTTCGAATCTCTACCCGACGATAATGATGTCACCCAGGTATATCAGACAGGCTTCGTATGAAAGATATTTTAAAACAGTCTCCATTAGACGTTCGAATGTAGCCGGCGCGTTACATAGTCCAAACGGCATCACCTTGAACTGCCAAAGTGCTTGTCCTGTAGTAAATGCCGTCTTTTCTCGGTCATCAGGATGTATTTCTACCTGCCAATATCCACTCTTTAAATCAAGTGTCGAGAACCACTTGCTTCCAGAATGAGTATCCAGAATGTCGTCCATTCTAAGAAGAGGTTAACTGTCTTTCTCCGTAACCTCGTTCAACCTGCGATAGTCAACGCAAAATCTGGTTGTCCCGTCTTTCTTGTTCACTAGGACGATGGGAAATGCCCAGGGACTTGCTGAAGGCTCGATGACATTGCTTTCTTGCATGTCCTTTAAAAGTGTTAAAACCTCTTCCTGTTTCGAAATCGGCAGTCGTCTCGGATGTTGCTTGAAAAACATGGTGACTATCAAATACTAAATAGAAATATTATCAAATACAAGTACTTATCAAATTTTATCAAATACTAAATGCAAATCAAATGCTAAATACAAAAGGGACCATGGTCTTATACTGTTTACAATTATATACATTACGTCATATGGCCAGCGTAATGAACTAAACTGTCGTAATGAACGACTTTAGGTTTAGAGTTCGATGACTTACGGATCCGAACCACGACGTAACAATTTTTGGTGTCAAGAGTGGGATTGAATACCTTTAACTAGAGCAATGGAAGGACAATTAAGGCAGTTTATGGCAGCCTTTGCTGCATTTAAAGAAGAGATTAAAGCTGGCCAAGAATGCGTTAAAGAGGAGATCAAAGCAGGTCAAGTCTCCGTTAAAGAAGAGATGAGAGCCGTTAAAGCAAGTCAAGAAGAAATGAAAAAGGAAATTACTTGCATAATAGAAAATAAATTTGAGGTTATGGAAGGCAGAATAGATGCGGTTGAAAACAAAGGTTCTTCTGTCAAAGAACAAATACTCGCAGAAGAGAGAGTTTCTGCCGTGGAACAACAAATCGATTACAGAGTTTCTGCTGTGAAAGAACAAATTCAAGAAAGAGTTTCTGCAGTGGAACAACAAATTGATGACAAAGTTTCCGTAGTTGCCAAAGAAGTTGCTATCCTAAAGAAATTCGTAGCGACGGCAGGGAGCAATACCGATGGATTTAAATTTTTACCCATGCCTACTCGTCCCTCTCTGATGCTATCCACGTACGATGGAAAGACCTCTTGACACAATTTAAGTATATAAGACACAGTTCTCAATAGCGGGGGGCGCAAACGGACGGAATTCGCAAGCTAAGGCGTGTCATCTCGCTGCTTCTCTGAGAGCAGATGGAACAGATATCCTGCAGACTCTTCCCGAAAATCAGAGACTAGATTTTGAAGCTCTGTCCGGCGCTTTGGAGCTGCGATTCGGAGAGAAGTGTTTAAAAGATTACAGCAGGCTGCAGTTAAAATCCCACTTCTGACACCAAACACTGTTGCGTGCGTACGGGTTCGTTATGGATTGAATGCACAAGTCGTTGAAAAGTTAAACAAAAATTTATTCTTTTCGCAAGAAATAAATCAAAATGATGAAATATTTCTTCAGAGATATTCGCGCAGTGTCACAATATCTGAAATGTTTACCAAAACTCAATTCAAAACAAATTAATTAATTCTATCTCACAGCGAAATCGCTACAGCATAAAGTAAACAAACAGCAGTTCGCTTTAAACAGCTACAACTACAACAGGAACTGAGATGAGGTGTTTCAATTAGGCTTTTATAAGCTTTTTAATTACCACTAGAACAATCTCGATTTTTCTAGATTTTTTCTGGATGGCAGCAGTAATTACGAGATATTTATTTATTAAACATTAAATGCACGCGTTCTTTTATTTTTATTTTTCCGACCTAGATTTCTGTTCAAAAATCGTCTGCGTTCCACGGGAAAATAAACCAATTTTAATTACGCTTCTGAATAAATAGCCAGATAAATATGAAATCCGTAACAATAGTATTTCAATAACTCGATTAGAACTTTGACAATTAATGCCACTAAATATTGAGAGAAAACGACGGAAGCTTCTGATGTAAGCAAGAAAGCAAGAAATATGTTTTTCTTGAAATGAAATATGTATCAATGAGATATTATATGGAAATAGAATTTGAAACGGTTCAAAGAACTTACTGTGTGCTCTGAAAGGCAAAATAGCCAGAGGATATCAGAGCAATAGGGCAAAGGCATTAAAAGCATGGAAGCTCAAACTGAACTAAAAAAACACAGCTAGAGTTAGAAAAGTGTGAAGTGGAAGAATACGCGGCTAAAGACCGATTTAAAAGAGATAGAACTGCCAGACAAAAAAAATTAGACAGGAAACATCGGATGAAAATTAAGGAGTTGGAAATTCAAAGTTAAAAGTTAATGAAGAAGGGAGCAAATAGGGCTCGGAAAATGAATGGATTTCACATTTGGAGAGCAAGAGAAGTGATTTTCTGAAACATTTAAAAATGATGAAAGGAGTCATAATTTACACTACATCAAATGCCGAGGAACAGCCGTTCTTTTTTCCAGCATGCAGAAATAAAGTTTAATTTATGTAGAATTGCTGAAGAATATAAGAGTACAATTCTTATGCAGATTTAAAAGCCAAAGTTAAAAATGTCATCCAACTCGGTGAAAATGATCTACATAAATTAGAGATACGGTATTAAAGGAATGCCAAATTGCTCCATGTCAACATAAAAAGAACTTAGAAAGATGTAAAACTTGAGGAAACTTATACTCTGCATGTAACGAGAGTTAAGGCAGCATCTGATTTCTATTTAGAATCCTGAAAAGTTAAAAACCTTGATAAAGTAAGAGAACTTTTGACTCTGGATCGGGTACATTGTAGAAGATTAATTACCGGCAAATATTAAAGACCCCACAGAGATAGAAAACTGGTTATCTCCAACGGAGCCGGCAAATGATTTGGTTGATGATGTTGCAGCAATGCCTAGAATTATATGCTTAGTCAGGAAGTAACTAAAATTAAATTAAAATAGGAACTCGTAAGATAGGGGGAGAAGTTATTGCGACCAACTGAGAGCAGGGAAAATTTCAATTCTGATTATAGGACTGAGAAGGAAAAATAGAAATGGGTAAAAGCATTGGAACCGCAAGCCATGGTTCAGACAGATAAGAAATCATAAGGATTTGACTTATTGTTAAGTACATACCAAATTTAGGATTATAATTAGATTCAAGGTTTTCAAATTCAAATACTTATACAGGATAAAATTCAAATTTCTGCATTTAGAAACTTTTGACGTTAACGAAACAGTATTTTTCAGTTTGGTGAAATTCCTATAACTTTTTGTGTTGAAGGTGTTCTATTTTGAATATAGCCATTTCTATTACGGAGAAAAGTGTTGTGTATGCTGCTCTCGCAGTTTTCAGAATTTGTATAGATTTCATGCTTTTGTAAAATTTTAGTTTTCTACATCTCGAATTTTCTAAAGTTTTCCAATAGTTCTTGACGGGATAGATTAAAAGCTTGTAGGCCTGATTGTGGCCCGCAGAATATAAGGTGGATGATCCTGGTGTATGCAGCATGCACAGAAGTATTTAATATTTCTATTAACAACAAATTCAGAAGCATCGAGACAAGCAATCTTATTGTACTAATTATTGAAAAGAAGAAAAATTTTAAATAATAATAAAATTAAATAATACGATGTATCGAAATATTAGAAATATTAAATTATATGCATTTTGCGTTTCATTTAATCTTATTATATTGAATTAAATCTTCGTCGATAGCGCATAAAAGCTAGATTCACTTAACTGAGCTACATGTCATTCATTTCATAACTTAGAATGCACAAAAATTATGCATATCATCCGAAGAATTATCTAATCGTTGCTACGTGTTCTAATCAAATAGTACAATAAATGTAAAACGATGTATAAAAAAGAAATTAAACAAACAAAAGAAACAGTTTTTCAAGACGATTCAATATTTCACATTCCAATAATTCAGTTCTCATTTTTCGACAGGCACAAATACGTAAAAACTAAAAATATCTATGTTACAAATTACGAAGTAAATCTTAAACACTTATTTCCTTGAATAAATTCCAGAAATGATTAAGCATGATTTAATTCGCAATAATAAAACAAGGTGTTATCTTTGTTGTTGCGAAGGTTAGTTTCTCTAGATAGGTAACAAATCCACTGTTCTGCTAAGTTTCAAATGTAAACGAATATGGCTGGCATGGTAAAAAAATTAGGCTTAGTCCCGCTTAAACAACTTTAAAATTGTTGATAATTCTACAACTATAACATGCAGGTTAACTAAAGGCATAAAAACCTTAACCGGAAGATAAGAACAGCATAATTCAATCATTTTAAAAACAAAAAATGCGCAATTTACAAACAGATTTAGAAATGTATAAGAATAAATAAACTGAGCTCACTGAGCCGAGTAGCAGAGTAAATATATATATATATGCTTCTGGTGCGGCTGACTGCAACCAAAATAGGAGGTGCACATCTACATATTATAACAAAATATGAACTTTGTGAGGCTACTCGTTTTTGAGCTATGCAAGATACATACAGACATACATACATACGTACGTATATACGCAGAGACGCCACAAAAAAATCTCTTCAGAATCCAGTTTAAATCAGTTTTATAAATTTTTTGGGGAAAAGAGTCCTTTATTTTGTCCTTACGTACAGATGTCACGCAAAAACACCGTTAAATTGTATTCGATAGCGATCCAAATGAACATTTTCATTGAAATATGATACCCGAAATTTTTCTCGATTACAATATTTCCTGTTTATTTCGTACAAGGAAGCAAAAAGCAGAAAAAAAAATCTGAACGTGCTCTGACTTTCACTATCGCCCAAAGGAATCTGTGGAGTTTTTTACACTCTCGCTAAACTCGCAGTCTACCAGTCGTCTCTTACACTCGCTCATGTTAATCCGTTTCTTCTTGTCTTTTTAGCTTTATCCGTTTCTTCTTGTCTTTTCCGTTTCTTCTTGTCTTTTCTTGTCTTTATTAAGCATTGCTTTTTTCATACTTACGTCACATATAGTTCATCAACAAAGTTACAAAAATATTAAAAGCAATTTAGTAGAGTATGTTTAGAATTCTCGATGCAGTGTTAAGTGTCGCATACATATTTCAATTTTTTTCCATCTTTTCTCAGTTTATCTTATCAATGCTCAGTTTTCTTAGTAAGATGGTTTTCAAAACTTTTTTTTGTCTTTTTATTGTTAACATCTCACGTGTTTAACTTCATTTATTAAATATCATGTTTTTTTTGCGATTACGCCACATAAAATTCAATTCAATGACTAAATCACAAAATATTTAAAAATAGCATATCTTTAGAATTTCCGAGAGACTGTCCCGGATTCTGGAAATAAAAATGTTTTATTCCATACAGCAGTGCCACTGATCTTTTTCAAATCGTTGAATTTGTTAATAAAAATTTCATTAAAATTTTACAAATATGAAATATAGAATTCAAAATTCAGGCTTCCAGGTGCGCCTGTTCGGGTGGGTGATTACGTTATTCAAAATTCTATGGCTCTAAGTACCCATGTGACGTCTAAGTACCACGTCTAAATCTAGTATGGCTTTAAGTACCACGTCGTTTTTGACAATGTGAGGAAATGTTTGAAAATTCTTCATTATTTAATTGCTTTAAAAATAATAGAGGTCGATAATATTTAGTGGCAACAATTTAAAAACTGATATATTTGGTCTAAGGCCTGTTTGAGCTAAAAAAATTGAATTATAAAGAACCTTATCGTATTCAAAAGTTAAATACAAGAGCATCTAATCATTACCTGTTAGAATGCTATGTGACTTTATAATGTATTTCTCCCGCCTTCTTTGCATACCTTCGTGGTGTAGAAGTCAGCACGCTTGACGCGTAACCGAGAGGTCCGTGGTTCAATTCCCGGCGAAAGCGTTGCTCATTTGTCATGTCTCCCTGTTTCGAAATAACCTAATTTCTCTACAACTTAAACACTGTGCCATGAAATTTATAAACAGCCGCGATATACAACGTGTGTCTCATATATGACTTCAGGTTAAGGTGCTGTAACTGAACTATAATGGCATTGTGACATGTCATACTCTTCCTAAAACAAGACACGCAACCATTATTGAGTCAACATGAAAGTAAAATAATAATTCCTGCAATACGGCTGATACATGACAGAAAAAAAATATGTATTGAAGATAACATTAGTTAGAGCCATTCTATTTATAATGTACCTATTATGAATCAAGAAATAAATATGCTCTCATATTATGGATGATGCTATGCAATATTTAATTTTAAAATTAAAAAGTCCAAAAACGCAAAAATCCATGGGTGATATATCAGGAGATTTAGTAGAGATATTAATAAAGGGTATGGCTCTGATACACGTTTCTTGTTCGATTTTTTTTCCATGAAATTAACAGTGGATTTTGACGTGTGGCTGCTGGATTTGTGTTGATGCAGTTCTGCTCATTGATGATTCTGTTCATTTCTCTTAAAGATTTCTGCATCGCGTTCTGCGTTCGGCGATATGTCGTGGAGAAAGACAATGCCCATCATGATTTTTGGCCTTTTAAGATTCAAATCAGCATTAATCACTTTGTTTACAGTTGACACTGAGCATTTTGATTATTTTATAACTGTCCTTTGATTTGCCGGATTTAATTTTAACATTAAAGGTTTTTATTACCTTTACAATATTCGAAATCTTTCGTAATTTCCTTGGTTATGCATTTGGAATAATTTTTCCATTTGAAGCAAACTTTAATGTATCTTGTTGACAATATTACCCATCGTAGTTTTAGATATCTAAAACTCGTACCTTTTACGGCGTTTGTCAATAACTAGATGCATATAAATTTCTTTGGAAAGAGTACAAACATAGACTTTCATCTATTGGTTCTTTAAAAGCGCCATTTTGCATGAAAACAAAACTATCAAAGAACATATGATAATTTACACTTTCAATAAACATAGTTGCATTAAAATCTTTTACAAACAGAAGTTTTTCTTATAGCAAAGTAAAATCGTTTACAAAATGTGTGAACAGCCTCTGTAAGAAATTTCTCCACGAGAAATGGTAACGTAAATCTATATCTAGAATAAAGCCGTTCATGAAAGTAGGATTACTTTTATTACGCAAAGAAATTTGTTGGGCGACAACTAATTAGACAAGTGAATAAGTAATACTTATCGCATTAGTGTAGTAAAAGTGGAAGTAATTCATTTAAGCAATGGAACAGAGCAACAGTAAATAATTCTTAAGAATATTAGAAGGATATTTAAAAATATCTTGTTGTAAACAGCGCTCTGGAAATCACAAAAAATACTACAAAAACAGTCGTTGTTAGCCATCATTTAAAAAAAAGTTACATTGGCATTCTCTTTTGTTTTAAGCGCTTTTCTTTTCAAAGTCAGTTTCTGAAGAAGCACCGTAGCTTTTTTAACTATACCTTTTTTAAAGAAGATTTATCTTCTCTTTGCTGGTTAAATTTTTAATTTTCCTTACTTTCTTTCCTGAGATTTATGGTACTTTCTTCTTCTGTCTACTTGATGACGTTTTTTAATACTTTTCGGACATTTTTAATTTACAGCTCCTATTTGTCTAGATATGAAAAAAGATTTCAGGTTCTTTTATTGAGCAATGGTTTTCCAGCGGGAAACGCATGGCGGCGCTTGAGGAAAAAAAACTGTGAGGGATCGTATGAACGTGTTAGGTTTCCTTTAATTTAAATAATCAGTTATTTTGTGTTTAAAAATTTTACTGTTACCTAACTCACTAGTTTTAATAGTTTGAAGCCCAACTTTAGATTAATTTCATTACCATAAAAGAACACAACTTTCCGAAAAATCTAGAAATGGAGGTAATTAATCGACACAGTGATACAAATCTTATCCAAAATTTGAAGATTCAGATTTTTATTAAGAACTGTCGAAATCTAAACATTCTCAGTTACGAATTTTTTCGATAAAAATAATCGCTTTGTTTCGGAGTGAATTTATATTTGAATCTTTTTTTTTATCTCTAGTTGAAAATTAGTAAATCTACGAAAAGAACCAGACTGCAGATGAGTACTTACAATTTGTGATGAAGGTATTTTCTAGTAATTTTCCTTCAAAATTACGAATTTTATGGAAATAGAAACATCGTGAGAGGTTGTAGCTGAAAGGTATAACAAGAAACTAAAAAGTTTATAATTATTTTTACAATTGTTCACATACAAATACTATTTTTTCTGTATGCGTCATAGAAAACCTAATAAACAAAAGAAAAAGAATATATTCCATTGTTTATTCTCAAGTTTTGTCATGCTTGGGAAGTTTTCGTATATTTCTCTCTGGTTTAAATTTAAAATAAGTTATTTAGCGCTTACTTGAATGTATTAATATTATGTATAATAATTTTAATAATTTTTAATCTGAAAATCTTTATTTTGCTCCCAATTAGTTTAAATTACAAATTGCGACCAAAGAAATTTCTTGCAAGTACCAACTTTTCGATTTCAGATAGAAAATAAGTATAAATATGAATTGTTTTTTAATTATTTGTATATGTACGTTTTGAAAAATATGTAGTAGAGAATTTTTAATTTTCGTTAACAAATTTTATTTTATTAGGACAAAAATCGTTTTCTTTGTTCCTTTTTACCTCTTTGGGCGAAGTAAAGGAAGTATTGTAATCTCAAAACATTTTGGGTATCATATTTCAACGAAAGTATCCGAAAGTATATGTTCTCGAAACCATTTGAATGAGGTTTTTGCAAGACGTCTGTATGTAGGGACAAAATAAAGGACTTTTTGCAAAAAGGTTTGTAAAATAGATTTAAAATGGATTCAGAAAAGATTTTTGTTTGACATCTGTAACGTAGGTACGTACGTATGTATGTATTTCGTATAACGCAAGAAAGAGTATCCGTAAAGCGTTGAAATTTTGTATATGGGACTGATATAACATGTAGTTGTGCACCTCCCTTTTTGTTGTAATCAGCTGCATTAGTCACATGTAAATATATACATATATTTCCACTCTATTACCTCGCTCGATGAGCTTAGTTTCTTATTCTTATATGTTGGTAAACTGTGTATTTTTTGCTTTAAAAGTGATTTAATTATGTGGTTTTTGTGTTCCGGTTAAGGTTTTTATGCCTTTAGTTAATCTGCTGTTGCTAGAAATATAGTTGTAGAATTATCAACAATTTAAAATTGGCGAGTTAAGCCTACCGTACATCCATTTGTTGACATTTAAAATTCAGCAGAATAGTAATTAGGTCAGTTTTTGCACCTTTAATGTCTTTTTGCCGCGTGGGACCAAAAGTAAACTTTCAGTTTTGTGTACCGAAGAATCTGCCTTCTCGTTTGCAGGTCGAATTACTTGATTTTGCATGGAAACTCTCATTTTAATTGTAAAACTTTTTTAACTGTTTTAACTGCATTTGGTGTTTTATATTTTTCTATAGTTTTAAATTTTTAATGAAGATATTTTAACGTTTTATGTAATTTTGCCTTACCGCGAACAGAGAACAGAATAAACTGAATGAGAAATATATCTGTAATGAAATTCTAAGAAATAAGTTTAAATGAAATGCAGCAAAAAATGCATGTAATTTAATATTCCGTCCATAACTGGATATTATAGTAGTCCCGTATACAAAATTTCAACGTTGTACAGCTTCCTTTTTGAGTTATACGCGAAATGAGTGAGTTTCGAAATGAATATATTGTGAAAAATAACTGATTATGTGAACTGATTTAAATCAGTGTATTGTGAAATATTAGCCGTGTTAGCATGGTAAGCAATACTATCATACTATGAAAGAGTAAATCATGTATATAAGAAAAAGTACATATAATGCTAACTTTAATTTTCAGTACTCTCTTAATCCTCCCTTTTAATTCGGCTATCTTCATTTTCTGTCCTAAAAATAGTAACAGTTTATAATAAATCTCTCTAACCTGCGCCATTTCAAAATTAATCCGTGCCATATTAATCTATTGTTAATTTGAGACTCATAGGAATTTTTGTAATATGTTGAAATCTATTAACTCTCTTTCTATGGCTGCAAAGAATATCAAGTTATTAAATATTAAAAGTACTTTTGGTTTTTCAATTTCAAAATTGCTTTTTCTACATGCATATGTCTTTTTTCACAGAATCAGGATTTGTTAACATCATTTATGTATGCCTTATATATATCATTTATATATGCCTAACTTATGCTCCTAGTGATCTTAATATACGCATTTTACTGATATAAGTGACTCTTCAGTATCGAAAGATGTCAAGAGATTAAGACGTAAGATTAGTACTTGAAACGAAGAATAAAATTAACTTCTTTAAAACCCACAAAATTCATTATTCTCTATTCTAGAGGCTATAAAATATTGTTGCGTGCGTACGGGTTCGTTATGGATTGAATGCATAAGTCGTAAAAAGTTAACAAAAATATATTCTTTCCACAAGAAATAAATCAAAAGGCTGAAATATTTCTTCACAGATCTTCGCACAATATCACAATATCTCAAACGTTTAGCAAAAACTCAGTTCAAAACAGATAAAATAATTCTATCTCACAGCGAAATCGCTACAATCAATAACAGCATTAAGTAAACAAACAGCAGTTCGCTATTTACAGCTAAAACTACAACAACAACACCAACAACTGAGATGAGGTGTTTCATTTCGGCTTTTATAAGCATTTTAATTATCACTAGAACAATCTTGATTTTCTAGATTTTTCTGGATGGCAACAGTAATTACGAGATATTTATTTATTAAACATTAAATGCACGCTCTCGCTCTTTTATTTTTATTTTTTTGACGTAGCTTTCTCTTCAAAAATCGTCTGCGTTGCACCGGAAATATAAAGGCAATTTTAATTACAATTCGAAATAAGTAGCCAAATAACTGTGAAATCCGTAACAATATAATATTACAAGGCGAGCATTTAGAAATGTAATTCTGAAATCTGTAATTGCATTATAGCTCCTAGGGTATAAAAGGCATTAAAGCGAAGCAGTATTATATGTGGCTATTCAAAGAATAAAATTTTTATTACGTGAAATGTTTCTTTGGCTATTGGTGTCGGGTTGTCATTTGGATAACTGGAAATTTTCCAAGCCCTCCAGACGTCGAGTTTAGCGAGACTTTGTATGTCTGATTTATGTGTGGAGGGACTGTAAATTTTGTTTTCATTATTGGTATGGGAAAAGCCAAACATAGACGAAATGTGTATTTACTCTGAATCTACTCAATGTCATTCTTGCTTTCGATTTAGAGTTTCGTCTTAAAACACAGCAGGCAAATAACTGTTAAGGAAAATGGAGAATGTTCTTTGCATAACAATATTGCAAATATAGAACTGCTTTGAATGTAAAACGAAAAAGCAACAAACATGGACTATCAAAATACATCAAGGACTGTGTATAGAATGGATAGCACGTTAAAGAAGATTTCGTAGCATCGTCTCAAATACGTATTTGAAAGCAAATGTGACTTTGCCTAGATACAGAGATGCATTGTTATTATAGCAAAGGTGTTTTCACGTACGTCGCAAATTATCATACTGTTAAGTGCTCTGATAATTTTTGATTTAAAAACATTTCTTCATGTTTTCGTAATTTTACTTTAACAGTGTCAATTCTCATTACTTCAGAATATTTCACTTGAACAGAGTCAATTCTCATTACTTCAGAATATTTCACTTGAACAGTGTCAAATCTCATTACTTCAGATTGTTTTAACTTCCATGCCGCAAAAAATATAGAATACGTAATTTCG
>KK115357.1:194002-235188 GCA_000611955.2 Stegodyphus mimosarum
TACTACCAACTTCTCGAGAAGACTTTCGGCTCGCCACATATTTAGAGTGCCCCCATTCTGCATGAAAACTATGTATTTACAAACATCCATACCTCTCCGGGATTCAAACCCGGCCCTTCGGTACAGCAGTAGACTCCCCTGAGCACTGTACCGTCTGGGCGGCA
The DNA here is from genome assembly GCA_000611955.2 of Stegodyphus mimosarum. Classification (NCBI taxonomy): domain Eukaryota; kingdom Metazoa; phylum Arthropoda; class Arachnida; order Araneae; family Eresidae; genus Stegodyphus; species Stegodyphus mimosarum. The sequence continues at coordinate 194,167 of KK115357.1, forward strand.
CCCTAAGAATTAGAACTTAGAAATAATACTGAAAGAGTAGTTTCTTGAAACTAAAGATTATAAGTACATCCAATTTTTCTGCTAAATTTATAGCTGATTAAATTTAATTTCTCAGTTTTTTTAATTCTACTAGTTGTAGAGTAAGAAACTGGAAGTTTTTATTTACGTTCAGAATATTGTTTGTAGTAATGCTGCTTTAAAGTTTAGTTCTGATGGCTGTAATTCATTTGGACATAAAAAGGTGGAAATAGTAAGTTAAGAGTTAGATGAAGAAAATCATGTAAAACGAGATGGAAAATACATATGGATAATGGAATTACCACTGAACATCTTGAGCAGAGAAGGTTAACATTTTCCCTGAATAAATATCTGAACACTGCAGCTAGAACTTTGATTTTATTTAATACATATCACACTAAAATTGGAATCGCAACAGACGTTAAATTCAGGTAACTCAATATTCTGGAAGTTATATACGTAGATTACGGAAACTGCGATAATATCTGCTTCATTCAGAGGAAATCTGAAGTCCAAAAGTAAAAGGTACTCGCAATAAAAACAGAAAACAAAATTTTTAATAAAGATGAAGTTAGGTCTAAAGAAAAGCAGAGAGTGCACGGTATTAATATAGAAAATGTGCCATACGCATATGCAATGAAATTAAAAATTATGAAATTAAAATTTTGTAATAGAAAATTCTTGTAACTGAATTATCAACTAGCCAACTCAAGTTTTGTAATTAATACGTCTTGCAGTTTGGGGCAAATTATGAATTATTACTACTATGTTACTTTACTACTTATGTAATGTTTTCTAAAAATGACTATGAAGTAGTGATTCCTCAAATAATTTCTAGAGGCATTAGGACTTTTTTGAAGCAGATGTGAAAAATGAGCAATGCCCTCGCCAGGACACGAACCTCCGACCTGTCGAATACGTGCCAAGTGTGTTGACCATTACACCAAGAAGGCATGCTAAGAAGGCGGGAGAAATACCTTATAAATTACTAAATGGCATTTGTAAATATTCTTATTATTTATACAAGTTCGTATCGTTGAATGTTTTGCAAAGTTTATCGTAATTTCATTAGCAGTTATTTTAAGTTAAGCTCCTGTCCTGTCTTTCTAGTTTCAGCTTACAATTTCCTACCAGAATGTAATTTCAGAAACGCAGTGAATGCAAATGAGTAAGAGTGCTATTTAAGTTGATGTCTCACCGACTTTGCGAGAGAGAGTCTGATTTCCTGACTAGCGCGCGTTGGCCTTTCGGCTACGTCTCTCTTAGATATTATTACGCTCGTCCATACTTGAGGCCCTTGCTTGGCTTCGCCGATTTAGTTAATATTTAGGGGCGAACTACTTAGAATCCTGATAGCTTCGGCTATATCTGCAGTTAGTTTTAGTTAAGCACAGTTGTAGAGACATTAGGTATTTTTTTTGGAACAAGAGAGGAGAAAAATATGCAATTCCTTCGCCGGGAATCGAACCACGGACCTCTGAAATACGGCTCAGTGTGCTGACCATTACACCACGAAGGCACGCTAAGAATGTGGGAGATATACCTTATATACTCCCCTTTTTAAAGGGCGACTAGGGTTTTAGGGGACCTAGTCACCAAATCTTGGGTGTGGAGAGTCATCATCCACAACCCTTTTAGTTCGGGCGCCAGTGTAGAGACATTAGGTATTTAATAGCAGGAGACATAAAAAATATGCACTGCCTTCGCCGGGAATCGAACCACGGACCTCTGAAATACCGGCTCAGTGTGCTGACCATTACACCACGAAGGCACGCTAAGAGTGTGGGAGATATACCTTATATACTTCCCTTTTTAAAGGGCGACTAGGGTTTTAGGGAACCTAGTCGCCAAATCCTGGGTGTGGAGAGTCATCATCACAACCCTTTTAGTTCGGGCACCAGTGTAGAGACATTAGGTATTTAATAGCAGGAGACATGAAAAATATGCACTGCCTTCGCCGGGAATCGAACCACGGACCTCTGAAATACCGGCTCAGTGTGCTGACCATTACACCACGAAGGCACTCTAAGAATGTGGAAGATATACCTTATACAGTTAAGTTTAATTTTCTATTCATTTTATGTTCAAGCCCAAGTGGAGGCTTTGCTGTACACTCCGAGTTAAGAGTTGATTGTATTTATTCTGAGAAATAAAGGGTAGTTGACCCTTCTTACGTCTTAGGGTTTGTTCACACACTTAAGCGATTATTCGCTTGTTAGTGTTTGGTTCAAAGATTGAACATTGAATTGAATAACCAAACTCCACAGTTTCTTTATTATAATTAAAAACGATTACTTCTGAACATTAACTACCTAAAGTTTTCATGCATATATTGCTACATTTGTTGATGAAAATTAAAGTTTAATAACTGGTAAGGCCATAGATAATAATTAACGATGAACGACCAGTCTAAAAAATTGTTTAGTTTGTAAGTTTTTAGTTAAACTAACCAAATTTATTTTAATTTAAATCTTTTCTATCTCCTCTCTGCTTCAACTTCCTGTCAGAAGAAGCACGCGTTTTAGCTTATGCTAATTTTGAAGTTCAGCCAAGCACTATTTAAGCCAGAGGTAGAAACCTGTCGGTGTGTGAGAGCTTTGCCTCAGATCACGGTCACGCCGCTCAACGTTCGTCTGACCAGCTAGCAGTTTAAATTTATAAGCCATAGTGCTTACTACGTGATTGCATTGTAAAATAAATTAAAGTGCGGTAGTATTTAGTATACCTTGCTACGCACCCTTTTCGGTAGAGGCCAACTTCCGCGAATTGCTCTGCGAAGCAAAGTTTAATTTAAGTTCTATTTTAATTTATTTAAATTTATTTGATTGTTAAGTTCGACCCAAGTGTGGTCTGTTACTTTCTGTATCTCTCCCGAATTGGGAGGTTTGTTATTAATAGTGATTTAATAAAAGAGGATTTTCAAATCCCTTTCACGTGCAGTTATTCTCCAGTCCAGCAGTTACATCAGAACATAGCGTACCTTCCGCTCCCTGTTCCAGTTCAGGACTTAGAACTTAAGGATAAGAACCCTTTACAGAATTTACCATGTTTCCAAAAAGGATGTACAGAACACAAAGTCCTGACAAGTTTATTATCACATTAACATGAGGACGTTCACGTTTCACTAAGCACAACACTCAACAATAAACATTTATAATTATCTTTATTACATAATTTTATATATCTGGAAATATGGGAAGATTTTCCCACTTCAAGTCCGCTGCACACAATTTATTTTAAGCAACTGACAATCTTCCTCTCTTTCACAGAAGCACATTTAAAAGAATTAAAAATATGTGTTCTTTACCTTGCTAAAAAGTGATGCCATTTTTTTTTGCTAAATATTGCAGTCTTATGTAGCATGGTAATGTACACAAATTCTTACTATAAAAATTATTTTTTACGACATGTGGGAATTCTTGATAAACCGTCATTATTTGTAAGTCTTATCGTGGAAATGATAAAGAAAACTCTATTTTGATCACTGGATGCCTACACTATAAAATGTGAAGGACACGCAGCGTCGATTTAGTTTGGTTTGGCTTATTTAATTATAGCAATGCACTCTAGGGCTATCTGCATAAAGACAGAGATGTGCCCTTATGGAGACTTTCTAAGCGAAACTGGATCGTATATATGTTGCACATGGGGAAAACCACGAAAACGGCCATGCAGCCAGCCGTTCGATGGGATTAGAGCCTTGGACCGCATTATTAGTGTTCAGCGGCTTTACCGCTTGGCCGCTGGTGGGCCCTACAGTGTCCTGGCAAGTATGAGGAATATAGAAAGTCATGCTTTTGCAAACAAGAATCTGGAACTACAGGAATAACAAAAGTATATTTCCGTGGTAAAATTTATTAAATTTAATATGCATTACACTTTCGAATTTGCAATTTTCCAAATATTAGGAATAGAAATGTATATAAAGCTGCGGTTTATAAGAATTATTCACACTATTAATTATTACAAAATAATTGTTTCATTAACTCTTTTAAGACACCCAAAAGAAAGCAATACCAATAGTAATCTGAATATTTTATTCTTTTTAAAAGCACTTAAAACTAAAAGTTGAGATTTCTTTCTATTTCTCAGCATTCACACACTGCTGTTTCTTCAGATCAAATATTCATAACATTTTTTTCTTATTTCCTAAAGTTGCCCTTCTTCTACACATTCATTGGATTAATCATTCTATCAAGGAGACACTTTGAAACCAGCATATCTATTCTGTTCAAGCTGAGGAAGATTTCTCAGACCCTCGGCGTCCACCTCCAGTGGATCCCATCACATGTTAATATTAGTGGAAATGAGGTCGCTGATAAACTGGCAAAAGAGGGTAGTGAAAATGAAACGGTCACGGAATCCTCATTTACTTACCAAGAACTTGTAATCCACTTACACACCAATGGTAGACAGGAGCATCTGCTGGCTCCCTACTGGAATTCAAATGTGACCGTGACTCCCAGACTGCTCTGGCTAGATTAAAAAGTGGCCACCGTAAATGTCTTTCCTTTGATAGTGGCAGAAAAATCAACCCCGCTTGTAAAAAATGCTGTGACCATCCAGCTTCACCGGATCACATACTGGGTTGCATCGGACTTTCTAAGGAAGGCTTAACATTCAATCCCCTCACTGTTATTGATTTTTTGACGATCAACAACCTTCTGGAGCTGATCTGACATATGTCAGATCTTTCGAGAATAAGCAACAACAACAACAACAGGAGATACTTTGTCTTTCTAACTATCAATCAGTCTCCATTTGCAAAATGAAATTCGCAAAATAAAATGAAAATATGCGAAACAAGTTTCCAATATTCCTTCTAGGAGAACTGTTTTGAGAATTCATGAGCTGGACATTGATTGATTGATGTTCTAAATATTCATTGTGTAATTTTTAGCCCAAAGGGCGAGCCCAGCAGGGCTATTAATTTTGTTTTGGCATTTTGCGTTAATTCACTATAAATGTCGGTTCGCTTTTCGAATTGTTGCCACCAAATATTAGGGCCCCTCATTACATTTAAAGAAATTAAATAATGCAGAATCTCCATAATGTTTCTCGCACTGTGATAAAACAACGGTACCTAGAGTCATCCAATTTTGAATAACATACGTTTCCACCCGAATATGGGCATCTGAAAGCCCAAATTTGGAATTTAGAATTTGTTTTATTGTCGATTTCATATTTTGTAAAACTTTAACGAAGTTTTGATTAACAACGATTTCAGAGCGAGCAATGGCAACACTGTACGGAAAAAAAATTATCTCCAGCGCTCGAGACTGTGCATCGGAAATTCTAAAGTTATGCTCAATTTAAAATTATTTTGCGATATTGTTCTTTAACTGAATTTTATGGTTTAAGTACAAAGGACTTGATATTTAATAAATAAAGGTTGCACACAAAACGCCGTAATGTAAAATATGAAATCTTTCAGATATTTTTTCTGAGTTTTTTATCTATATCTGTGCTTAGTTTCGATAGTTTAAGAAATGGTTACTAATTTTTGAAATATTGTTGTAAATTATTGAAATATGGATTACAGTTTTGGTAATTGGAAAAGTGAAATCTGGACAGTTTTGAATAACAGTTTTGTACTGAAATCGAGTTTCGTATTGAAATAATATAAGTAAATCCTTTATTTATAAAAATATGTAATTTATTTGCCATTTCTGTTTCATCAAACGCTATTTGAAATCACAGCAATAATTTGAAGGTGCTTGGTAAGACCCGCGTAATGCTAGAGGGCGCTGAGAGCGTCATTAGGTGTACAGTGAGAAGGATGATGTGACGCAGTGATGATGTAAGATTCTGATTGTGAAATCATTATTAATTAATTAAATCAATTTATATTTATTGATTGTTGATCATTGAAATTTATATGATAATATGATTGCTGAACCTCCGCACTATCTAACCATTGGAATTACCACTGAAATTTGATTCACTGGTGCATCGGTCGGGAATCGAACCCGGGCCGCCCGCGTGGCAGGCGAGCATTCTACCACTGAACCACCGAGATAAGATTTCAAATAGTTAAATTTATCAAATTTGCTTAATTGAGGGTTATTATGAACAGAGCTTTCAAATAAATTGTAAAAATCTAACCAAGCAGAATAATTACCATAATATTTACTAATATGTAATTTAGGCAATTTTAGGTTTGTATTTTCATTTTCATTATTAATCAATTGAATGTTTTGTGAAACTGTATCAACTTGAATAGAATCAGAATTCAATTTCTTTATTAATGAATTGCAAAAGAGTTTTTAAATCAAATTCCTTATCGCCTTGAATGCGATTAAATTCTAAAACGAATTCTGAAGGAATTAATTTCATTAAAATTGGTGTTAATAAGTTTGCGTAAGATTCACCTGTAATCCCTAAAGAATCTAATCTTCTGATCTGAGTTTCCGCGTTATCATATAAATTTCGTAAACTTATAACATCGTTAGGATTTTTAACCGGAGATAAATTGAGCAAAACACTCAATTGATTAATAATGAAACTGAAAATACAAACATAAAATTGCCTAAATTACATATTAGTAAATATTATGGTAATTATTCTGCTTGGTTAGATTTTTACAATTTATTTGAAAGCTCTGTTCATAAGACTCCTAAATTAAGCAAAGTTGTTAAATTTAACTAATTGAAATCCTATCTCGGTGGTTCAGTGGTAGAATGCTCGGCTGCCACGCGGGCGGCCCGGGTTCGATTCCCGGCCGATGCACCAAATGCGCATCAGTGGATCAAATTTCAGTGGTAATTCCAATGGTTAGATAGTGCGGAGGTTCAGCATTCATATTATCATATAAATTTCAATCTCAAAAATCTTTTCATTGCTATCTGTTCGTTATTTTCTAATAATGTCTTCATATTTGGTTTCCAGGGCAATTTCACTTTGTATCGCTTATTTTGATATGTTATTCCGGATTCAAATTCACTCATTATATCTTTCTCAGTGGTTTCTATGTCAGCTACTTCTGCCTCGAAACCCAGATTTTCTAAATCCCAAAATTTCTTCAGCTGATTGAAAATATTGGATTCGTTTACCGTAACAGTCATTGCATACGTTTCATTTAAGTTCGTGTTTCGGCCTTGCAAACACCACCCGAATATTGTTTCAACTGCAACGAGGGTTTTGTTTAGGCGTGAAATTCGGCCAGTGACAATATTATAATAGTAATCCGCACCTATTAGTAGTGCTGATTTCGAATACTAGCATACTTTTCTCTGTTTGTCTGATGTTTGCTGTATTTTGTTTTACTTCGCCAAAAATAATTCATAATGAGTTTGAAAAAGGAAAAATAAAGGCGATCGAGGGAAATAGAAGCAGAACGAAATCAGCGATACGACAATATGCAAAAAACAAAAGAAGGACGAAATAAATGTTTGCAAAGAGAATGGACCATAATATGAGAAAACTAAATCAAAATCATCGACACTCTCTTAATTACTTTGTAGTGGAGAAAAGAGCTTTCGTCGACTTTGTCAGATCAATATTGGTTTGCTGCTTGTAAATATTTTCAGTGAAAATTTGGGACAAAAAGATGGGAGCGTATAATAAATAATTCAAGAAACAATTTCTTGGTAATGTGTTTAGATATGTTTGCAGTGTTTCAAAATGATTTAATATTAGACTCTAAAAGTAAAAATTTCGTCGACGTTTTATGTGAAGGATTTCCTGGTGAAGATATCTCTGCGTTTATGTTATGTGGTTCATGTAAACGTTATTTCTATAAGAAGAAGATTATTTTTATGTCCAGAATGAATGATTTTGTTTATTCAGTCTGTCCCGATTTGCCGTCATTGGATCCGTTAAGGGAAGGCTTAATATCCTCGTAGTTACCCTTTATTCAAATGCGAAGATTCAGGGTAGAGGGTTACGCAGTGTATGCAAAATCTATTTGTTTGTTTGTAAATTTGTTTATTTGCTATTGTAAATTTGTTTTATTTGTTCTATAATATCCTCATACTTCCGTTAGTAGTTCTACGCATTAAACTCCAGTGGGTCTGACAGATTAATCTTTTTTCACCTACTATTTAAAAGAATCTTCGACACATTGATTGTATCTTGGAACTGGCTTAACAATCTCCCCCACGTTATACATGTTCTAGTTCGTATAGCAGAGTCTCTATTATTTCTTGTCATTTCTGGCGACTATGAGTCTTGCTATTAAATCCTTATTTTAGTAATCCTTATTTATACTAAATCCTCATTTACGAATTTTCCGCATCATAATTAACAGCTAGTTTGTTTGATATACTCTCTTTCTTTGAACGAATGGTAATTATTAACTTCCTGTTAATTGAAAGAAGTTTTCATATTAATTAAGTTAATTGTTAACAGTCTTCAGTTTGTAGAGACATTAGGCATTTTTTAAAGTAGGAGAGATAAAAAATGAGCAACCCTTCGCCGAAACTCGAATCATGGACCTTTCGAATACGCGCCGAACATGCTGACCACAACACTACGAAGGCATGCTAAGGAGGCAGCAGTAATACCTTATTTACTCACCCTTTTAAAAGGCGACTGAGTATTAGGGGACTCAGTAGCCAATTCCTGGTGGTGGAGATTCATTATCAACCACCTTTTTAGTTTGAGCGCCACTGTAGAGATATTAGGATCATTTTGAAGCAAAAATTAGGAAAAATGAGCAATGCCCTCACTGGGACTCGAACCACAGAACTCTCGAATATGTGCCAAGCGTGCTGACCACTACACCACGAAGGTGGGAGAAACACTTTATAAGTTAATTGAAAGAAGTGTATAGTCTGGTATATGCTTTCGTATTTATATGCTGCAATTCAGAATAACGTTGTTCTAGAAAACGTAATCCATCTTCAGATGCTGATATCCATTAAAAATGTCTAAAGTGAGATTATGGAAGAGTTAAATTAGTAAGTTGGATGAATTTACGGATAACATTTACTAGATGTTTAGAACTAAAAGCCTGCGGCAAGGGAAATTTGAAGAATTTCGACTTGCGTCTTATTTCTTGAACATTCTCCTTAAGTCTTAACCGATAATTTTCTAAATATATTTTACAAATTCTGGGTACCCTATTGTTCAAATAATACGTGTTTTGATAATTTATATTATGCTGTAATTATGGGTTCTTATTTATAAGAAATATTTTATTTCTGGCATGTAGAAGATTATTAGTTAGTTATGAATCTTGAATAACGATAACACAATTTTTTTTAAATAATGCCTATTTTTGCTTAGAACAATGCATTAACCTTTACGATATTATAATAGCAATGACACAACATTATTCAGAATTTATTTATTATTTAAAAAAAGATGTTCCTACAATAGTTCTCCTATCCTTTGAGGCTACAGTATGGCTAAGCTAAATTAATATTTTATTATTCTCGAATATTCTTGGATATCATTTTTGTTGACCATTAGAAACTCTATAAATTAATTGATTAATTTTTCTAGCTGTGCGATGTGAAAACATATAATTGCATTTAAATTTTACAAATTTTAATTTCAATAATGCTTACAAATTTGTCTCATTTTTAGCTGCTGTTTTAAATTTGAATGATAGACATTTATTATTTAAACAAAGACTGATGACATTAAATTCGAAAGAAGCCAAATTCTAAATTTCATTAATGGAATTAATAAATGAAAGTATTTAATTAATACTCTCATAAATGAAGTCAGTTAATACTTGATGAAATGTCTCACATTCTGAAAGGAACAATTATATCGCATAAATTTTCTTTTCTAAGTCATTTAGTGTTATTCCTTCTAATCGAACTTCATTTAAAACAAAATTTGTCAGTTTGGATGCTTATGGTATTCATATTGATAGTAAGGATCAGATGTAAAAAAAGTGGAATCCTTGTATAGTAAATGTTTAGTAATACTTTTAAATTTTAATATATAACAGTTAAATTCTCTGAAATCCTGAATTTTAGAATTTTACAACAGAATTTGAGAATGAAAATAGCACAATTGTGTGAATTAAAAACTGTCTCGAATAATCTGCGGAGAAATTTATGTTTTATAAACTATTTTAAATGAAAATTTACCTGATTAATAATTAGGAGAAAAATTATTTTCAAGAAAAAAATGTTGCGTCAGGTATGTATTGAAGTACAAGGAATTGAGTATAAATAGCTATTTACTTAAAAATTATCCATTTTAGAGTACTGTGAACAGTATTACGCATTCAGTAGAACCTGTACTTCGATTTTTGAATTTTCATATTATTTTATTCATGTGATTATTCACATCATTCATGTGACGAAGCAGCAAGTATATATATGTTAATGCCAAATGGCAAAACTTCTTGTTTTCAAACTACACGGTTAAAATTTAATACTAATATTCCTGATAAATTTTCGATAAATGTCTATGTACTAATGATCTTTTAACAGCTTTTCCTGAGTTTTGCCAACAAATAAATAATTTGATGGTATTCTTACTGTAGAATTACTTACATCTAGAAGTGTGTTATTTAAATATCCGAGCACATATTCCATTTTTTACTTTAAACGTAATAATTGTAATGAGATATTATAACATGATGAGACATTCTGTAGTTATGTGCATCTCTATAGTCCAACAGTCTGTGGTCCGACAGTTTCCATAATCCGGCAGTTTAGAATCATCATCATTATTTTGTGAATTGGCCATAAAGAGGGCACTTTCAATAACATTCAGGATTTAAAATCTGTCCTCATCACATTTATTTTGGCTTTAGGTCTGTCACTTTCTTACATTTATTGTACTACTGCCCTTGAAGATGTTGTCTAAAAGATCAATAATATATAAAGAATAATGCCAGTGTTAGTAAGTGCAAGCACATATCATTATGTAATGCTTAGTGAGCAGTTATCTTATGTTTAGAATAAAGTAGCTATCTAAAGTTAAGATAAATTTAGTAAACATTTAGAAAGGTCGTTTCTAAATGCACTAAGTGAGTACACCAAGTGTATATCACAGTCTGCAGAATTTTATTTAAGAATAGTAATGAAATTATCATTAGCATTATTATTAACTATCGTCAATAATTATTAAATATTATTAACTTCTGTAAAGTGCCATTAAATATTAATGATTATTATCAAGTGTTAAATACTATAAGGCATTAATAAATATTAATAATTAATATTGACAATTAATTATTATTAATCATTGCGTATGATTAGTTGTTATCTATAATTAATTAATATTTATTATTGGTTATTTTTTACTAGTTTTAATTATTTTCATGTCATGGAATACGCTTGGTGGAATCAACTGGACCAATATATATGTGGGACATAACCAATACATCGGAATTTCTCATAAGGCCAATTTCTGTTTTTTTGCTATTTCCTACGACTTGAACTAGCCACATCCGAAGATTGCTATGTTTAAGAAGTATAACAAGTACTATAAAATCAGCTTTGCCTTTGATTATTTTTGTAATACTATTTTTTTCAGAACATTTAAAGTAAGCCATTGTGACATCCGCTATGTTAACTGTATGAGATGTTTCCAGATGTTTTCATCAGAATGTAACAGTATAGCACCTTCATTTTGAAAATACTCTGCTTTCAAAATTCACACATCATTTCCGATTTCTGTTTCGGGCTGGTCAAAAATATGTGTTTCTTTCACAGCGCATTATTCTTAAATGGACTAAATACTTTCTTTCGTATAAGATTATTTCGTTCATCAGAAATATTTACTTTAAAAGTTTTTCCGGTATTAGTTTTGATAAATTTCCCATTTCGTGACATTATATTTATACTTTATTTCACTCACTTTTAACGTGTGCTAAACTGCGTGATATTATACTAATCTGGACAAAATTTGTTTTTTCATTCATAAGAATAGAATTTCTTAAATTTAAATTCAGAATATTTAGTATTATGGAAAAATATGTTTTAGGTATTCTTTTATAAAATATGATAGATTTTCCAAAGGTCTTTGTTTCATTAACACTAGAATATTTTGCATTATAGACCACAATTATCGAAACCACAACGTTTGGCACAAGCAGATAGGCTACAAGATAGGCAACGTTTTACATGCTTTCCAGTTATTAGCTGCGTATGGAAAAATAGTTATAAAAGGTTTCTAGATATCCACGATATAAATAAAAATACTCTTTCTGTAGTTGCTTAGTGGTTTCAGGAGAAATGACATTAAACTTTCAAACTTTCTCTGTAGGAGTACCAGTTATCGATTGAGTAACGTATAACTGTTCTATTATAATCTTACAAAATATGTGATTTCACATTTTAATATACTGATCATTGTCTATGAAGCGATTTTCAACCACAATAAGATATCACTCTTAATTACTAAGGTAACGAGAGGCCAAATAATCTTAAAATGCTTTCTCGTATTACATTTCATCATTTAATACAATTATCACATCTTTGTGCGTGCTTTTGTTAAAATTTTCATTCTTACTTATCATATACGTGAAGCCAGAAGAGAAAAATATTGAATAATTCTAACATAACCATACCGTGCAGTGAAAATGGAAAATGTAATAAAATGTTTTCTACACAATATATTCGGAAGCAGTCACATTTTTCTTATCTCCTATGTAAGAAATATATCTGAGATTCGACCGGTTACGAATGAGAGCCCTGTGTATGAGATCTTCGTCTACTGCACGGAATCCGCAAAATCGAATATCCAATTGCAATATGGTCTGATTTACATCCATGGCTTCAGAAAATGCTGAGCCTGCTTCCTAAAAAAAAAGAGAGAAAACTTTTTCAAATAAGCAATCACGTGTTCAGGCATGACAAACTTGCGGCCGGTAAGGGGGCCTTGACTTACTTTTCTGCGGCCCTTTATTCACACCCAGAAAATAGCAATACACACATAATTATAATATATTAATAAAAACTGGAATTCCACTGGATATCATGCTATTGTGGTGTCATCGTTTTGAAGTGTTGAGTCATTTATTTTACAGTAGTTGTCTTTGATTATTTATGGAAAACAATAACAAAACATGATTTAAAACAAATATTAATATCTTACGCGGAACAGTGCCGGATCATTTTATACATCTTATCATATCATCGTTCAGTTCCGTTCTGACTCTATTTTCCCCCCGTCGCGGGAAAAACAAACAGCAGTTTATCCCTTTAGGGAATTATAGTTGGAACACTATATATAATACAACGTTGGATGCTAAGTAGGACATTTGAGACGGTTTCTTTCCAAAAATATTTTCTCTGCCGACTGTAAAAATAGTTAACTCATTTGCAACTTTAATTACCAGAAATTCAGTGGGACCTAACATTAAAGTAAAACTTCAGTGAAGTGGATATCCCAGAAGTTTCGAATAATGCCCGTACAGTTTCCAGAAAACTAAAAAGTTTGCATTGTACATGATTTCCATATTCGGTGACATATTCCACAGTGACCAAACTTTCTCAGTTATGAGAGAGAACAAGTTTCCAGCGACATCCATTAACGGATATTTATTTGGCCTATATTCTGAAAACTATAACTCAAAAAGTATATCTTCATACACTCGAAGGCTGGTTGTAAAAAAAAAACAATGGGTGTTTATTTAATATCCGTTATTTCCTTATGTATTTTTCATTTCTTTAAAGCATTCGGTAACAATATAAGTAGCTATTCACTTTTACGTTTAACACATCATTAAGTATGAAAATGGGTTTTACATTTCTTGCGGTCTGCAGTCTTTTACACGGATGATTCCTTGGCTCACTTTTAGATACGGAGTTTTATAAGCCTCACATATATCACCTGGCCCATTACATACATGATTATATTAATTCCGGATTCATTCAATCATGCATTTGAATCTCGATTTATCCAATCATATATTATGAATTTGAATTACATACATAATTGAATAAATTCCGAATCTAGAAAAGGTCGTTATAAAGAATACTTCAATTCACTACGCTTTATTTAAATATAATTCGAGGATTATGAGAATTAGATGTGCTTATGTTAAATCAAAAAATGTTAATTAGCATATATTATTCACCATACTAGATTAAATATACTGTTGTTCTCTGCGGCTTCTAATTGTTGCTAAAACGAAATTCCTTAAAATTCCGTGTGTTCAGTTACATAAAACTTCTACAATTAAAACTTAATTAATCTAAACTCGGTGGCACAAACAGTCTTTGGCAGTGTGGTAACTGCTTTCTAGACCATAGGCTCCTGGGTGCCTGTGCACCTTTGGCTGGACAAGAGGTGAGCTTCCCCGGTATTTAGTCCGCAAGGGAACTTGGTACTCATTTTATCGACCCCCTCAAGGGATGAAAGGCTGGGTCAACCTTGCCCAGCCCGAGAGACGAACCCCAGATGTGTGGTGCTGCTGCGCGACGCGCTAGCCACGCGCTAGCAGGCCTCCCTTCTGCAATTAATGTCATGAAAAAGACAAATATCAGAAGCTGTAACTCTTGAGAAACGGATAAGGAAATTACTTATTCAGGGATGAAGGTTTCGATAATTTATTGACTGAAATATAATTCAGTCAGAATATAGGTTTTGAAGACAACGAAGGCGACGATACAGCGAAAATGTTTAGTGATTGAGTAGAGTAAGTTTAGTCGAATAATTAACTACGTACATAAGTGATTCGTCGGCTTCAAAGTGCTATACTTCTTAAAGTATTACGAATAAAAAATGAGACCACTTGAAAAAGAGTAGAACATTCTTCCAATTTTATTCATAGTATGTATTTTAAATTTTGAGTACCCTTGTAATATGAGAGATGTTCAGACTCAAACTTTACCTGCACGCATTATAACATCTTCCTGATGATAATCAAAGAAGTCGCAGTGCGGTCTTTTTGTTTCTTCCTTGTTGTTGGCAACAGAAGCACATAGGCACTGACGTAAACGTGCCGTAAGAGTGACACATCACAAAAAGTAAAGTTCGGGAGACTTTGGTGGACATTCGAAAAACTCTAGACAGCCTCACATGGAATGATACGTAAAACGTAAGCCATAAAAACTTGCTTGATGGTTAAGCAAATTTTCGACAACTTATATCATCCGTCATGTTACAGCATAGTAAACCGCTTCCACAAACCGCTGCTGCAATAAGATGATCCATCCCCATTCGTAACTTTTCCAAGCGCCGTTGAATGGAACTTTTTTCTTATGAATGATAAAATTTCAAGATATTCCATTCACACTTTAGATAATTTATTGAAAAATAAGGGTGCCTCTCATAGTAACTGACGCACAAGGTCATTAGATCTTAATCTTACAAGTCATGTGTAGGACACTTTGAGTAGATTTGTTGCAGGGCACCCACAGACAATGAATAATGCCCAGCAACTGGAAAGGAAGCTTATTAGAATAATGCAAAATATTGCCCCAATAATTTTAACCACCTCATTTTAAACAAGTAGAAACTCTACAAAGTAACCTTTTTGCTTAAGGGACATCATATCCCTATTATATGCTACCTTTGGCTTTTATTTTATGCATGTAACAAATACATCTATATGAAGGCTAGTAATGCTTTATAACTTTTAGTTGTTAAACACACCATTTAAGTTTATGAACACTATTTTTCATGTGAGGGTTTACGTTCAGCAGTGTGATGTATACTAAAACCCCGTATAGTACGACTGCCATTATTCATGCTGCTTCTGGTGAAAGTAACCTAAGTTTTGACACCAATATAAGTCACCTTTCATATGCTGACAATACAACAATATGAAAACTAATTTTCATCATTCACTTTGGAAGTGAAACAAAAATACGCTTTGCTATAATGTGCAATTTTCTGAATCATCTTCCATTTTAAGAAATAACCACACCTACAACACACAAAGACAAGACAAAAATGATACACTCATTTACCTGTGAAATGGAATGGAAAGCGTATGGTGAATTCCATCTTCGTTAGATAAGAATGCAACAAGATCCATTCCCTTATCCCAGCATTTTAACAGTTTACCTTCTCGTATAAATGAAAAACAATGAAAAGCGGACAGAAGGTAAAACTGTCGTTCTTGCATATTATATGATATTGTTTAATAGTATCACTTTCTATAATCATCTGCCTTTGAATGCTATACCGTCTTCAGTAGTTACGATTTGAGATGCATATTCCATTCGCAAACTATCAAAATGTTTGGTTATAGAATACTAAATTCTCAACTATCCCGGATTGCTGGCTACACGCTGAACTCCAACTTTTTTCTTAACTTTATTAGAAACTTGTGGGCATCCGAATTTGTTTCCTACACATAGACAACCAGTGGTCTTAAACTAGCCTTAATTTCACAAAATGCGCTAGTGCCTTCATACTCAACCTTTATTTTTACTTTACACTTATATTTGTTATATTATACGGGAGTTTAATTCAATTTAGCAATAAATAGGCTTTTAATTCCTCATTTTTAATTTTGGTACTCCTCTTACTATTCTAAAAATAATAATAACTTTTCTGGAATGCGCATTTTTAGATTAATCTATTCCACAAAGTTTTCATAAAGC
The DNA here is from genome assembly GCA_000611955.2 of Stegodyphus mimosarum. Classification (NCBI taxonomy): domain Eukaryota; kingdom Metazoa; phylum Arthropoda; class Arachnida; order Araneae; family Eresidae; genus Stegodyphus; species Stegodyphus mimosarum. Next base: position 210,654 of record KK115357.1, read on the forward strand.
CTGATGACGTAGTTTATTCGAAACTCGAACTCAAAATTTCAGGAATTGAAACTTTTCTAATCTAAACCAAAACCTTCTCTCAGTCAGCCTCCATATTGGATAATTGTACACTTTTAACTTCAGCTCTCCTGCACTCGCTTGCTATTCTTCGGCCTAGCTGGACTGCAGTCTGTTGCTTCTTTTTTACTGCAAAGTTATCAAAAAATGTGAACATTCTGAAATAGGCACAAGTAATGTGCCAAGTTCTTTGTGGCCACTTCTTGCTCTTCATTACGATTCAACCTTCTACGTTTTACACCACCAATATTGCAAAGTTTTTGTCTCTTTTTTAATACACACATATGATATATATGTGTATACTATTATATATATATATATAATATATTCATAATGAAAGTAATTAAAAGTAAATTAATAAGCCCAAGACTTGCTCTAAAGCTGCAAAGTAATAAAGCAATAATTCACTATAAATTATAATAAGAAAACTCTCCATATAACATCTCCAAGCAAGGGAAATTCAATTTAAAAACATCATTGAAAAGGTATTTTTCAGAATTAAAAAAAAATTAATAGAATTTTCAGTCCTCCTTGCTTTAAACACATTTAAAGAAAAACTTAAATCTCAAAAATGCCAAAATCAAAAGTAAAACTTATTTAAGTATTGAAAAACCAGTTATTGTTATTGATAGCAGATTAATCGACTTACGTACTGCATGCATCAGGAAGTTTCCAGAAATAATCCAAACGACTATACGAAATTAGAAGATACTAATTATAAAAGTTATGATGAATTCTCTGGAGCCAAGGACAGAAGACCGCGAATGCTATATTTAAAATGTAAAATCCTTCTATACTAAGAACACGTGAATAAATTTTGTTCAAAGTGTAAACAAATAAAATAAGTTGCATTGTGTATTAGAGATGCAATCTTAGAGGCATGATTTTTGTTATTATTTTCATTTATCTTAATTTTAACTGTCTATAAACTTATTTTGGAAATTAGGTTTTTGTTACCCAAATCTTATTCGTGTATTATAAAAGAAAATCAGATTTAAAAGCAAATAAAACTGTTTTTAACGTATTTTAAACATTGGGGTATGTGATACTCCATGCGTCCACTCTAGTAACTTTTTTTGATGCGCCTTCCGCCGGGTTAAACTGGGAAAAACATTAAATTCTGGGACTCCAATATAAATTTACAACAAACAATAATCTGTTAATCTTCCATTTCAATAAAAACTCTAGAAAATTAATACTTACTGGACTTAGGTAATTCTCTGCTATGTTCAGATTTCTCAACGATTTTGATGTTTTGACAACATCCCCGAATGCCAAGCCAGTTCCACTTCTCAACTTATTTTTTGAAATATCCAAGTCATCAATTGTCCTATTATTGGCCATAATTTTAGCAAGAAATATACCACCTTTGTCTCCAATTAAATTGAGGGATAAATCCAATTTCTTCAATGTACTATTTTCTGACAGTCCAGAAGCAATAACTTTGACTCCCTCATCAGTTATGCGGTTATATTTAAGGATTAAAACTTCAAGAGGACATTTTGATATCAATATTTTTCCTATCCATTGGCAGGTGGCATCATTTACAAAATTATACGAAAGATTTATTTCTTTCATACACGTGTGATCGATGAATAGTTTGCACAAAATCTCAATTTGAAAATTTGGAACAAAGCCATTAGAACATCTAAATTTTTCAAGCTTTTCCAGCTTTCGGAGTCCTCGGAGCAGAGAATTAAAATCAGCGATTGATAATTGCAAAGTTTCAAAGTCTAATGATTTTGGAGGAAGAATGAAAGTGAATTCTCTAAGTTGGTGCAATGTGCCAAGTACCAAATCTAAACTTAAATATATTGGCCTTTCGGGAGCCGCTATAAAATCATCTAAAAGTTCATCAAAGTTCTCAGAAGAAATATCTACATTTAGAACATTTTCAGGGATTTTGTTCAGTTTCATTATTTTTAAGCGGTAAACGTAATCCGAGAATATCTTTAAATGTTTCTCCAGCTCAGAAATGTCAGACTGATCAGGTATAAAATCTTCAATTAACTCTTCAACAGACTTTTCGACAAACATTGTCTTCCACTTGTCATCGAAACGCCAAACATCATATCCCGGCCATTTTAGCAAACATTTTCTTTTCCAGTAAGTGCCTTCTTCTAGATTAGATAAACTGTACTTGAGAGGAATATCCAAAGGCAAGAGATCTATCATTCTTCTTTTCTGCTCCTCAGTGGCGCTTTTCATCAAACTTGCCAGTTCAGGACCTGCATTTATAAATGATTGGTTATGATTTCGTCTGCAGTATAGTTTCGCATAAAAATAGGAAACGCTTTTAGGTATCCGACAACATTCTAGTTGTCGATTTTGACAAAATGTTTCAAAACAATTTTAATTACTGCAATTTAATGCTTATATATTAAGCTTCCCAAATTAATTTTTATTTTGTCTCCCCAGTCTTTAAAAGCAGAATTATTACTACGCCGTGAACCAGAAGTTTCTGCTTAAGGACCCAGAAGCTGATGTCTAAAGGTGAGCGCCACCAAGGAAGACCACTAATTTGGCCTTAGCACAGTGTGCGTTATCTTCCTAGAAGAAAACATCTACTCTCTGTTCCACCCTGTGCCGGGAAAGCAGCCGAATAGACTAAGAGCCTCATAACGTTTACATGTACGCTTGGGTATTGTTGTTCGGGGAAAGAATATTCTGTTAGGAACTACTTAAAAGTAAGCAAAGAAGCAATCAAAATTACAGCCCCTTATTTAGTTAGTTAGTTAATTTCTCCTTCTATCCTTTTGTGTTGTCTTGCAGTTTTTATTGGATGAATGTTCTCTTTCTGCATGTAATGGTATATTTTGAGTTACCTTGTTTTACTTTATTGCTAGTTTTTTTTTTGCCCGGAGCTCTTGCTAAGGTGACCCGACTTCAGGTGATAAAATTTATGTTTTGTCATCTGCCGTTACTGCTATGATTTGGAGGAACCGCGGGTCGCTGGCAACTGTCGCTTGGGTTTGAGAGAGGGAGACCCTTTTAAGATCATTTGGTCTTTTAAAGACTAGGCGGATCGGGCCACCCCGCATTTAACATTTCACAGGGCTGTAATATTTGGTGGCAACAGTTTGAAAACTGAATCAACCCAAAATGTCAAAACGAAATTAATAACCCGTCTGGGCTAACGCCCTTTGGGCTAAAACTCCACTCAATAAACGTGCCTTAATTTACTAAGATATATTGCATTTAGAGGAAAAATAAATGTATAAAAAGTATTTGTGGAAAATCAAATCGCGCTACTGACGCAGTAATTTAAAAGAATATAAAAGTGTTTCCAAAAAAAAGAATCATATTTCAATTTGACTTTATTCCCACAAAACAAGATAGAAAGAAGCACAAAGAATGAGACTTATGAGACGGCTTTCTCGATAGAGAGTGCCATCGCAATGCTCATTAATTTGCAAAACACTAAACCAAAGACTAAAGAAACAAAAAGCCTTATGAAGTACAGATAATCTGCATAGTTTGCTGCCTCTGAAAAAAGTGAACTAGAAAAAAATGCAAAACGTATTTTGGAGCAGCGAGACCGATAGAAACATCAAGCGTCTGCTACCTAAAATTATATATGCTATAGGATCATGCTTTTAAGATCAACCAAAATGGTATCTATACTATATCTAACCAAGCGGAATCAAATGCCATTTCCGTTGATAAAATGTAGTAGAAAGAAAACATGATGTTATATAAACACAACTTGAGGGGTACGTCAGAGCAATGACGTTGTAAATTAAAACGTAGTCGTCATTCTCAACATTACTGATTACGTATGTATCAAAATCTGATTTGCATTCTTCTTCGCAAATTATCCGGCACTCAGCAACTTTATATCTTGAAGCAGAAGCTTCGGATGCTGCAGTCATCACATAGACAAACGATCAAAGTTTCAATTAACTTATTTGAGAGAAGAAATATACCTTTTCGTACACATTCATTCCTTTGAATGCAATATTTAACTATCAGCTTCTTGTTTTATGTTCGATAAGGCTGAAGGCATTGTGTTTCTCTGCCTAACTGTATTATAATTAGATATGCTATATTAAATATAAAAAGTAGTGGAATATTAGCAATATGTCAGCAAACCTATTGAATTAGAAGCTTACTAAATTAAACAAATTTAAATAGAATACTGACTTTGGGCTGTAGCAATTTTCTATATTTCATTTAAAAATACCTAGATTCTATTTTCCTGGCTGGAGGAAGATCAACTACTACCTAAATCAAGATATTCACTAAATAAATAGAGAAATAAGTAAAAATTAGGAAGATAAATCCATTTTTAATAGATATGTTATGCTATTATAACTATGATAGCATCAATAATTTTTAAAAGAAAATTTTATTCTTATTTTCACTCAAAATTGAAGAGATTGTTTTACACAAAATCTGAAGGGAATAAACACATTCTTTTGGCTTCCTCAAGAAGCTGTTACAGAGAATCTAATGAAATTCAGTGAGGATCCAGATTACACAAAATAGCGATTTATACTGCGCGACCATGAAAAGTATTTGAATAGGCTTTATCATAGACACAAAAACAACAACCACATTGATGGTATCTTTCAGAATGAACAATGCTCATTGTGATGCATTAATTATGTATTAGTATGCTTTAATAAGTTTATAGCAACTGCAGAATACACGTAATGTGTAACTACAATAAATAATGTGGCAAATACAGAACTATAACAAATGATGCAGCCAAGTAAATGGAAAGAAAGAGACTGGATGTTTCTCTCCGTTGATAAGGAACATCCCCTTTGTGAATTAATGAAAATTACAGACTCGACTGAAACACGTTTACTAGTTTATGGTGATGGTAAGTGCTAAGCTAACTATGTCCAAAGGAATATTATCCTCTTCACGTATGTATGGAAATAGGGTAAACTGCTTCTACGATTACGAAACCATAGTGTCATAACTTGTAGAGACATTAGATTATTTCGAAGTAGGAGACATGAGAAATGAGCAATACCTTCGCCGGGACTCGAACCGCAGACCTCTCGAATATGCGCCGAGTGTGCTGACCATTACACCACGAAGGCATGCTAAGAAGGCGGGAGAAATACATTATAATCTGACTTGAGATAAGAACGAATTGTATACGTTTATAGTGAACGTAATGTGATCCTTCCAACTCAAATATCTTTATTATATATTTAATGCAATAGCAGGCAAATTTTGCATATATTTACTTGCGTTATGTAGATGGATTGAATATATTTGTTTTATTCTAATATTAACTCGAATATATTTTATTTTAGCTGCTAATTTACTATTATATTGGATGATTTCATACATAAGGGATTTTTTATGCGTCTTATTCTTTAGATGACTATAGAATTATATTTAATTAAACGTTACCATTTTGTACTTGTATGCTAAAGCAACATCTTTTAAAATTAGAAATATACTCATATTTTCATTTCTTTGAATGTAATAATTCAATGAACCCTGTAAAATGTCAGAAGTAATTGTTAATAATATCTGATTAATCCAGATAATCATTATTCTACCAGAGAATATGTGTAGATAGAATGAATAGAAGAATAATCATTATTCTTCTATTCATTCTATCTACACATATTCTCTGTAATAACAATGCTGCACCAAACAGGTAGTCAGAAAGTTAGTGTTTCATTGCTAGAAAAAGAGCATCCTTTTTGCAAGCTAATGAAATCGCTACTCTTGATTGAGATTCATTAAGGAATCTATGATAGTGCAAAATACTAAGCAAATTACGTATAAAGAAAAAGACATTTTTTTGGAGTGCATAATGTAAATAAACTTAAATTTTTCATACGGTTAAGAAAGCAGATAATTCGTTCCTAGCTTGATACATCCAATTACACATATACCGCGACACTCTTCGTAGCATGAATGTAGAAACGGGAAAATTCAATATGGAGCCTAAAATGAGTCTAATGAGGACTTCTGGTAAACACACTGGCTGCGGAGAGAGTTGTCATTATCGCCATAGCTGAAAAGATATGGCGGTTGAGGTAATTGTACCCATATTTTATCGCAGCTGTTCATAAACCCTGGATGATTTTCGGTGGCGGCAAGCAAATTGAAATTGCCCTTTATAGTACATCTCAAGACATTTTCAAATGTGGAAAGCTAGCTGGCCGAACATTTTTGTCTCTTATCAAGCTCCTGTTGAGAGGTATAGTGCATAAAAAGAAGTTGAGAATCAACTGTGCTTCTAAAATGCCAAACATAGGGCTCTGAGATCTCCTATCTGTACCTTTGAAGCGTTGAGAAGCCTTTGTCAAAGGTATGAAGTACAGCCATCCAACATGGATCCTGGCCGTACCACGATATTTCCGTCGCATTAGTGGTTTCTTTTTCTGGGGTTTTCCCAGATAAAAATTCAATGTCTAAGCTTAACGAAATGCTCGGAATGCGGATTCTCTGAAGCTATTTCCTAAGTTGTTACTTCCTATATTATACTATATGCACTCTGTGTTATGAAGTGTGAGCAAAACATAAGCTGTAAGTTTACTGGCAAATGCCCTGTGACAAGAAGTCTTCAGGAAGCAGTAAGATATAAAATTATGGTTACATTGAAAGCATAGAACTCACTAGGTAGCTATTGGTTGAAAACGTTTCCTAGCTCCTTGATTAGATTTGAAAAATATCGATTTTGTTTAGCATCATAGCTATTGGGCGCTATTGTCGAGGCTTTTTGGGTATAGAAACAATCTCTTGAAATTGTTTCCATTCTCAGATGGCACTAGACACTACACTAAGTTCAGCCAAAACTTCAAACTCAGATTATGAGATGCCTTGCTTTCATTCTACCGATAAATCTACACTTCATTCCGCCATTTAAATGTTAGTGATTGGTCATTTTGCTATGCTTTTGAAAACATTAAAAAAATTTACAATAGACACTATGATGACTTCTGATGTGTACGAAAGGAGAAATAACGATAAAAAAGATCACGTTTTACATTTACCATTATCGTAATATCTCAAGCTGATACGTGTATGTTTGCGTAGTCGGCACTACCGTTATTAAAACATCATTCGGCGAGATATATTTCCAATTTTAGTTCAATATGTTTTGAGAACTAAAAGAAATGTGCTTATTACCTTACCATTGATCACCAATATATATGCAAAGACTTTCTGGGCTCACTATGATATTTTTATTTAATTTGGCCTAATGTACGACATTTCATTTCATGCACATTTCGTTTTGGAAATTCTTGCATACTATCAAACTGCAAGATGTTTAAATTCTGTATAGTAAAACTATAATGTTCAGTGTACCTGTCTGTTTATTGGTAAACATATGTTTCAAGTAGAAAATAAAATAACGTATTTTTTATTATGGATTTATGCTGCTAATTTAGGATTAATAATTTGAAAAGTTTAACTAACCTCGAACTGACTGAGACGCATCCACGATGATATCGCTTAAATTTGGAACAGGGCAACGACCCCATTGTGGGTCTTCAGATTTTATGTGGCGCCCTTTCTGACACAAAATATCTCCTGGTAGAAGATATTTCCGTTTTGTCTCTTGAGGTTCGCATTCTGTTGAAGGCGTTCTCGTAGAAGTCAAATCCGTTCCAGAATCTGTCCATTCTGTTACAGTTTCAAATTCCGTGTCTTGGGCTGTTGAAATTTCATTGTCAGATGTGCGATCGGTTGTGTCATCCCACGTACTATAGAAAAATAATTATGTTCTTCGTAAAAGAATGAACTTCTTACTTTAGTTTGTTCTTAACACTTTAAAACTATTTGTAAGTTTTGAATATTAGACCTAGACATCAGAATTTAAAAACGAATATACTGCTTTGATATCCTGTACGGAATGACAGTTCTTATGCATTTAAGAAATGCACTGCATTTGTGAATGTATTTACATATTTTTCGTTTTTCTTTTCTTTTCTTTTTTTGCTTTGTTCTGCTCTTTCATAAAATGTTCTGATTTCTCAAATTTCAGAAGAAAAGCCTTTCAACTATCTTAAGCTAAAAATCTTAAGATCTTATCAGAGAGTCTTAAAAGAGCATAAGAGAGTTAATGAAATCTCTAACTGTCATTAAGCCCGGAAAAATATCAATATTTGGAAAAAGATGTGTAATTGTATAAAGATTTCGAATTATATGAACAGAATGTATTTGGAACACAAGTCATTAGGTAATCAAGCAATGTTTCATCTACCGTTTCAAAATAAAATAACATCATTATTCGCCATCTTAATTAAACCCACTATTCAACACTTGACAAAAATTAAAAATGGGCAAAAAATTCAAATTATTGCATGCAATGTTTGCTGCTGTATCTGGTAGCTCATATCACTTCATTGACGGATGAAGATGGATTTTGACAATCCATTGATGATTGGTTTGATTTATTTTCATTATAACCAAGCACACGAATTCTCTTATAAATGCAATGACGATCTGTATGTAAGTTTTATGGCTTTCGTTACATGTAACATGATAGCACGCGTTTTGGTAGAAATGAAATAGTTGAAATCATTACGGATGCAGTAATTATATCGAAATAACTCATATTATTATTCTTTAATATTTTATTTGATGAATGTTAATAAAATATAACAGGTTCCATAAATTATATGGTGTTTGCAGACCTGATGTTCGAACAATATGGTCAAAATTTGTTTGAAATTATCTGAACGTGAAACATAAACACAAACAAAAGGATTACGTTTTCTAAACAGTGGGTTCGATTTCAGTGAATTTGAAGCAAACAAGAACTAAGATAAAGAATTATGATTATGAGAATAAAGGTGCATAATTGAAAACCATTCATTTCAATTTTCATTAATTTTTTTAGGAAGCGAAATGATAAGTGTACTTATGATAACGGTATCTTGATTCTGGATGAAGCGTTTACATTGACTTTCAAGAAGGTATTTGCATTGATTTAAAATGGAAATCACGAATTTATTCAGATAAGGTGGTATTAAGCATTTTTTGACAAACTCAATCAACTACAGCTGGCTCAAGCTTTCATGAAATATTTAATGATTGATAGCAAGTAAGATAAATGTTTTCTCCTTTCAAATTTTTATATAACTTAATTTCTTTTAAATTATATGAATATATGATTTTAAAAAGTTAAAGTATATTTGCGTGCGTACTGGTTCGTAATAGACTGAATACATAAATCTTATAAAAGGTTAATAAAATTTATTCTTATCAAAAGAAATATAACAGAACGCTCGGATATTCCTCAGAGATATTCGTACAAGTGTTCACTATATCACGCAATGTAATCAGTAGTTATGCTTCAAACTACTAAAAACGTTAAAATACAACGCTATGCAAAATGTTATCGAAAGAGAAAGCTAATTCAGATATCTCAGTTCAAGAAGAACTAAAAAAAATCGTAATAACAGTAACTAAACAATTCACTAAAACGCTTTCTTCCCGGTCTTTTATACATTTTAACTAACTGCGCGAGATCTTTCTAGTACTTTCTGCTTCTCGAGATTTCTGGAAAGCAAACGCGGTGTCAAATTACAATTTCAGTTAACATGGCGTTCAATTACATTTATTCAATTTTGATATAAATTACCTAGATAAACTTTTACTCAATGTTAAATTTGCTTGCTCCTGTATTTTTACTTTTCTGGCATAGCTCTCTTTTAAAATTTGTGTCGCCCTGCATTACACGGGGAAATGCAACAATTTTAATTATAATTCTACTAAAAATATCTAACTAAATGCCAAATTCATAACAGTATAAACTAACTAGGAAAATTTCGAAATTCTGCTAAATATACAGGGTGTTTATAAAGTCTCAGACCCATTTTGATGTTTAATAACTCATAAAAAATAAAGATAGATTGAAATTAATAACATAAAGGGTTACATAGACTCAAAAAGTTTCATGACTTTTGTTAATGAACTTCCACGTGTGTCCTCTTCGTCGCACGGAGAATATGAAGTCGATATTCAATTTCACGCCAGGTACCGGCAAGCATGTCGGCATCCACAGAGGCTATTGCGGTTGTAATTCTGGTTTTTAGGTCATCAATGTTCGACACTCTCCTCCTGTAAACATTGTCCTTGACAAATCCCCAAAAGAAAAAATCTAGCGGCGTTATATCAGGTGATCTGGGTGGCCAAGGAATTGGCCAAGGAATTTTTCTGTAAAAAAGAAAGGCCCAGTGACTCGGTCGTGCATTAGTTCACACCACACATTAACCTTTGGGGAATCCATTTGTACCTCACGGTATTCATGGGGATTTTCAGATCCCCATATGCGCACATTATGGCGATTAGCAATGCCAGAAAGATGAAAGGATGCTTCATCGGAGAACATTACAGAAAAGTACAGATATTTAGACTGGAAAATGAAATTATCTGAAATTAACCACACGCGCAGAAGATATTTACAAAAGTAAAGATATTCAAACCTGAAAAGGAAAATGTCTGGGACTTTATAAACACCTTGTATTATGCAGTATCAGCAAATAAATCAGCAGCAGCATCAAGCAATAGAAGCAGAATACACTGTGAAGCTAAATAAATATTTCGTCTGTTTAGCAACAAATATGAAGACGCTTTCTGAAAGTAAAGTGAAATGATAGCTAATTGTTCAAAAAAATGGCAAAGTCCAACATTATTATCCAACTGAATCTGATGCGACCTTTTCCAGATTCTCACAATCGTTGCTAAGTTAAAATTAAATAGGAGATACCATTGTGATTAATGAAAGACAGAAATTTTTCTTGCCCAGAATTTATCGATATTTGGAAGTTTGTGATAATTCATAATTGAGAAATTATGATTTCACTTTCAACAGAATCTATACTATTAATAACTGTTGGGGTCTGGCTTTTTGTTTGTTTGTGGCATTATCTCATCCGGAATGGCGGAGATATGAGCTTCGACAGAGGTACCTTCGGATTCCAAATTTCGTTAGAAGCTATTTCGACCACGCTCATCTTCGTACGACTTTCATTAGCCGAGGTATTAATTAAAACTTATGAAAACGTTAAGTTTCTCCCTCATTTCTGCGAGTGGCAACAGTCTATCACCCTGGATATAAAACTCTGCTTTATTTCGAAAAGCGTAGTCACTGCTCGCTTTCAAATAGCAGAGTCTGTTAATAAACATTTTGTAAGGTTTTACAAAATATTTATTAACATTTAATATATTATTCCGGATTCCAAAATTTCGTGAGAAGTCATTTCGACTACTTTCATCTTCGTACGACTTTAATCAGGCAAGGTACTAGCTCAAAACTCTGAAAACTTTAATTTTCGCACTCACTTTTCCGAGTGGCAGCAGTCTTTCTCGTTGAATATAAAAACGATTTATTTCGAAAAGTGTTGTCACTGCTCGCTTTCAAGCCGTAGAGGTCTGTTAATCAAATATTTGCAAGTTTTACAATATGTGAAATAAAAATAGCATTCTCAGATATTAAACATATTATTATTATTACTATACACGGTCATATTCTGATGTTGAAGAAAGCACTCGATTGCATGTGACGTCACTGTATGTCGAAAATATTTCGTTAATGTCAGCATTTTAGATAGGTAGCTGCTTTTGGCACCTTTCTTAGTTTAGATTAGTACAGGGTGGTTACAGTTAAAGTGACCCTATTTAGAGCCCTGTAGAACCCGTTCTGCCCATCGGATTTTGATGAAACTTGGTATACACGTTATATGAACTACGGAGAAAAGATTTCTGCAATAAAAAAATAGTTCACATTTTGCCCACCAGATGGCAATTTTCAAAAATTCCTTATGCAAATTAGTCAAACCTATAATGAGACTTGCTGTCAGAACCAGAAAATCATTTTGTGTGCCTTTGCCATCGTTAATCATGCCCTTACAGAAGACATATTGAGCTTTACAGTTTTATCAGAACGGCAGCAATAGCTTAGTTGCATTGCCTGAATATCGTCGTTTAAAGGGATTGCGAAAAGAGCCTATGTCGAAGAATGGTTTGAAGAAGATGATCATGAAATTTGTTTACTGCAGAAATCGGTTCTCCATTGTCCATATAACATATTGTTGCGAAAAATTCGGCGGTTGCCCCTGTATGTAAGCTTTCCGGCATAGCACTAGGGTTGCCATAAAATAGTGTATGGTAGGGTTGCCAGATTGGCTACTTTATCGCCCATTTGGCAACCAAATTGGCGATATCCCATGGTCCAATCGGGAAGCTTCTAGAATAACTTCCTGTCGAGATATTTCTCGAAACGTGTGGAACTTGAAAAGCTATATAAACCCTTGCGTTTCTGAGATTGCGAGTTAGTTGCGAAGAGTGTGATTAAAGTTGCGAGAATTGTGAAGTGTTGCGAGCAGTGTGATAGTTTTGTGAACGGAAAGCGATTGAGATAGTGTTTCGCCGTGAAGCTGCCTTTACAGTATAGCTTGACAGTGTATTGGTGATTGTTCCACGGTGTTTATTATGAGTTTAGTGTTGCCGTGAAGCTACCTTTACAGTTACAGCCTGAAGCTGTGTTGCTGATTGTTTCAGTGTATTTATCGTAGATTTTCGGCGCTTTTAAAGGTAATTTTGGAACTGTGCTGTAAATAGTGATTCTTGTAAATAAATTGTGCTTTTTACTGTTCTGCATCGTGTTTTCATCGGATACTCTCAAATCTACGAACCCGTATAAATGCAACAATATATTCGAAATTTTATCAAAATTCAGTAAGTAGAAAAGGTTCTGGTGGGTCTGAATAGGGTCATTTTAATTATAACCACCCTATATAATTGGCAAGATATGTTATTACCACGTTTTTCGTTAACTGATATTGATAAAAACTTGTTATATTGCATTAAATTTAAATCATGACGCCATACGCATTATTTTCAAGTATCAAAAGTTTTTGTTTCCTGGTTTGGCAATAAGGAATATTACTTACGAATGGGTTATTGCTTCGAAAGGCTGGCCTAATTTCATTTCATATTGAAATATTTTTATACATTTACTTTTCAGGGGTACATAGAACTTATAAACCTTGCTTTGGCTGCAACCCGCTTATCTGGAGGGCTTGCCCGCTAGTCATATTATAACATATGAAATGAGATCGGTCACACATCAGCGTTCGTCTGCAAGGCAAGAAGTAATCTTCCCATTAATGCTGTAATCAGCTTTGAAGTATGGAAATACACATTATGTGCTTAGGAGTTATCCTTTAAGATACAGCAATAAAGGGCGCTCTTCTGTTATCAGGACCGGATTCAGAAATGCATGTATGTATGCATGTATCTATAGACGTATGTATTCATGTATGCACGTATATGTACGTACGCACGCATGTGTGCGTATACACACACGCATACACACACATATACATATATTTCTGAATTCGGTCCCATAACTGAAGAGTACTCAAAAAGACATTAATTGAAATTAATAAAATAAATACAATGTATTCCATGAGCAGTTTTAAAAGCCCAGTTAAAATAGGCCTGTGTGAATTATCCAATAAAATTCAGCAAAAAAAAGCAATTGTTTGCATAAATAAAATAAAATGTTGTATATTCTATAAATATTTTCTGAAGTTCTATGAAAATAGGTGTATTAAAATATGTCTATTATAACAGGAGTCCAGAAACCCTCTTGCGTATTGTCTCATGTATAGTAAACGACTAATTATCTATCATTTGTTGTCACTTTACATTTTGAACAACTACAAATTGCCTAATTACCGCACTATATGAAACTGAATGAAAGTATTTTTTAATCAATCTGATCTTTCGATATTAGTGTTGTACATGCATCGAAGTTATGCTACTCATATTTAATTTTTAAAAATTATTTTATACTTCAGCTTATATTGTGTAATAGCAATAAACAATAATGAAACGTTACTATTTTGCTTTTACGTGTGGTGTGGTACATGGCAACCGAGTCTCAATTAAAGAAAAGTACATGTACAGAATTTTAGCCAAATTTCACGGCGGTATAACATACATAGTAAGTAAGTTCAAAATACTTAATTCAAATAATTTTCGTGCAGTGAATAAAAACTGCAGAGCAATGCCTTACTGCGTCCTTTAAATTTCAAATTAACGATTTCTGTTGAAGATGCTTATAAAACAAATTCAGGTATAGCACAACATAGAAAGTAAAACAAAATAATAATAGTCAAATCTTAGTATAATTGACTTTTAGTAACTTACTTATCCGTTTCAGCAGTCTCACTTTCTTCATCTGACATGGTGATGTTTAATTAATGTGAAACTACTTTTATGTCCAGTCAATTAATTTTGAGAGGCAGCTAATTATCCTAGAAAACATTAAATACGATAAAAGCGAATGCAATTTGCAAATGACAATACGCACGTAAGTTCTTGGTATATAATGATTCGCAATAAGTAACGATAATACTAATTGAAATGGAAAATTCCATTACTAATTTTTATTACGAATTTCCAAAAATTGTTTATATTCTAGAAGGAAAAATTTGTTATATAAGGCTATAATATTTTATATATAAGCAAGGATTTTTTTATTCATTTTAAATTTTAGATGAACACGAATTGCGATATTTTGGTAAAAGTTCCCTCATTTAATAACCAACAGTGATTCTCAACCACTGTGCAGCGGCACTTTTTTGCGCCTCTAAATCCTTAAACTGTGTCGCCAAATTTTAGAAATGTATATAGTAAAAATTATAATGGGTTTAATCCTAATATACGGTACACATGAGAATTGGTGAAATTCTGTTTTTAAAACATTAATAAGCTCGCCAGTTGTGGTATCCAAACCAATTTTGGTGTCCTGGAGGAAAGCAACAATTCGGAGCATTTTCGCGAATGCTCAGTATATAATTTAAATTGAGAAGTTCTGATTGGTGCAGATGGGAAATTAGCTTCCTTATCAGACATTTTTGTTATTTTTAATAACATCAATTCAAGTATGCAAGGCCCGAAAAAAATATATTAAACTTAACAGATAAAAGGATGGTATTCCAAAAATAAATAACTTTATGGAAGAATAAAGCTCAGGGAAGCAATTTGGAAACGTTTGAGTCAGTCCTAAAAGATTTTAATAAAACCATTCATAAAATTGTTATTGACCATTGTCAACATTAAAGGAGAGAATTATTCATTATTTATTTCCCAAATTTAGACATAAACAAATTGATGGGGCTCGTAATCCATTTGTGAGGACAAATACTTCTGTATTTTAATTAAATTCGAGTGTAGAGGAAGAACTAATTTCGCTTTCTAATAATCGAGATTTAATTTCAAAATGTTCGGAAGAATCAATTAATTCATTTTGAATTAACGTTAAATTCGATTATCCCATGATGGCCAAAAAAGCTTTAAAAGTATTATTACAATTTTATACATCTTATTTGTGGAAACTCGAATTTTCAGTATTAACCAATGTAATAAATAAAAGATCGAGACTGTTAAATGTAGTAGACGATATAAGAGTAGCATTGTCATTTTTACGACCAATTATAAATGAAATTATCAAAAAATATCAAGCTCAAATTTCTCATTAAAAGTATTCTTATTATTAACTTTTAATTAATATCTTAATAAACGTACTGCTATTATTTTAGTTTACAGTAAAATTTATTATCATAAACTATTTTACATAGTGCATTACACTGACTACCAATAAGTATTTGGACACCTGTGATAGAAAAGAAAAACTAACTTTATTCAAAATCAATAGTTGGTAGAACCTCCACGAGAGGTAATTACAGCGTGGACCCTCCGGGGCATACTTTCCACAAGTCGTTGTATGACAGCTAGTGGTATTTTCTTCCACTCGGCTTGGAGAAGACATAGAAGTTCCTTCACCGATTTTGCACGGGTAGTGCACACCTGAATTCGGCGATGCAACTCGTCCCAGAGGTTCTCGATAGGGTTCAGGTCTGGACTCTGGGATCGATAGGTTTCAGGTCTGTCCATTCGATGAACTCCATTGGCACTATACCAAGCCTTAGTTAACGTCGAAACATGACAACTGGCATTGTCGTCCTGAAAGTAACAGGGCTCCAACCCGTAAAACTGCCCCAACGTAGGAAGTACATTGTCATCCAAAATAGTGCAGTAGGCATCGGAGTTGAGCTTACCATGAATGGGGACCAAGGGTCCCAGCCCATACCAGGAGAAACACCCCCAGACCAAAATTCCACCTCCGCCGAACTTGACTGTTGGCACAATGCATTCTGGCAGGAGACGTTCTCCGGTATACGCCAGACCCAGTCCTGTCCATCCGAACGGTAAAGGGTGAACCTTGATTTGTCACTCCAAATATCCCGTTTCCACTTATCTACGGTCCAATTTCGATGTACTTTGCACCACATTAACCGAGCAGCGCGGTTGGACTTTGTGATCAAAGGCTTGTGGGAAGCAGCACGACCATGAAAACCAAGCAGATGTGCTTCCTTACGGATGGTATTCATTGAAACAATACTCTTGGATGCCTGTTGAAACTCCTCGCGGATGAGGGCCATCGGTTGGGTGCGGTTCTTCCGAATTTCTCTGGACAGCACTCGTCGGTCTCTATCTCCCAGTTTCTTTGGTCTGCCGACTCGGGGCACATTCCGACAATCACCGCTCACCTTCCACTTCTTTAATCACATAGGCCACTGTCGATTTTGGGTACTTCAGATCGCTAGATATGTCCCTTAAGGATCGGCCACATTTGTGATACCCGATAATTATACCTTTCTCGAAATCAGAGAGCTCCGAACTGTGAGGCATCTTGCATGCGACTAAAGCCGATGCTGTTTCCTACACGATATATACCGGCGGAGTCCGTGACGTACCTTAGGACCGCATATATCGTCATTTGCATAGGTGTCCAAATACTTATTGGTAGTCAGTGTATAGGTAAGTAAATAACTTATCTTTTTTCCTTGTGTGCCACCAAATTTTGAAATCGTTAAAAGTGTGCCGCGACAGAAAAAGATTAAGAATCACTGCTGTAGAGATTGGTATTCGATCCCCGCAGTTGCAAGATGTCAAGTGAGTCGACAGCCAGTCACCAGTCTGCATATCATACTTAGCGACCAAATTTCGGATTGCTCTTTGATTAACTATTATGTTCCAAAGAAAACAAATTTAAATAAATTTAAATTGGTTTTAATTTCCTCAACAAACTGATAGGCCATTTGGATTTCTTTCACTGTGCCTCGAATACGCTGGACTTTGTAAATATCAGTGAAATTCAGAAATATCAGTGAAATGCACTACTGACGTTATGTGATCGTAAAGAAGCTACAGATTTCACAGAGACTTTGATAGCCAGTTTTCGGTACTCTCACCTGGCAGTGAGATCTCAGAGGCAAAGTGATACAATTTTGAAAAAGCTTATGGACTGAGGCCCCAAGAGGGATTTATTGATTGATCTGCTACGAGCAGGATAATTCCTTTCTGTACGCCAGAATAAGCAACAAAACTGTCATGCGTTTTCATGGTTTTGTCAATATGTAAAGTGAATATGAACTAATTTCCTTGAGAAAATCCTTTACAAAGGCATTCCTTCTCTGAAGCAAGTAACACACCCATCCTTTGCTACTATCGAACATTCATAGCCATATGCAAAAATAATTTTGTTTTCATTCATGGTATACCAAAAAATAAGTATTGCAGCATAGTAAATTGGAAACTGAATCCGAAACACATTTCCTGTGAAATGGCATATAATATTCCATTTTTAAAATTATGATATGAAACATTTGCATCCGAATTTAATTTTTATTTTTTAATTTTTGAAGGAATTAATAAAAAACATACATACACCTTTTCTTCAATTATTTTAGAATCATATACATATCTCATTTTATTTTTTCAGTAATTATAATGATTTTCGGTGCTTTTCCGTTACGCACCGGCCACACATTTTTACACCTACGAAAGAGAAGCCAAACACAAGCGGACACATATCGATAGTGTCATCTGGGCTATCGTTACGTGTGCGTTTGGGTGTATCTATATGTAGAGTTAAAAAACCCGCCAAAGTGCGTGGCACGTGCATAGCGGAAAAGTACCCGATTTTCGATTAAGTATAATGATAAGATAAAAAAATAAGATTAAAAACAGATTTTTGATAATCTATTAAACATTTGGTTTTATAATGGATTAAAATTTCTTTTCTCTTGGGAATACATTAGATTTTAATCATCGATAAAAGAAAAATCTATGAAACATTTGAAATCCAATGCATTACATTAATAAAAGTATTTCCTTTCAGAAAATATAACTGAAAATTCCTTACTTGTTTAACATTGCTGCATATATTAAGAAACTATGGCTAAACGCTTAAGCAATTGATTTCAAAATTATTAACTTTCATGTAAGCATTTACAATTTTGATTAGTGCTACCATTTTGTAATTTCATCTGAACGTAACAGCATGAGCAAATTTTCAAATATGATTTGAACGCCGAAAAACTCGTGTCAAGTGCTAACACTTTAATGCTGATTTTATTGCCTTAATATTTGAAAATAAACGAATAAAATTTAAAGCTATGCAGTTTCAAAAACAGTTTCTGTTATGTTTTGAGCAAAATTTCACTTATGTGAACTTTATTTTTCCGTTTCCGATTCAAAATATTTCGTTTATTTTTTAATTATTCCGAAGTTTAATAGCACTTCTGAAATTAATTTTCAAAACATATTTTTACGCTTGGCTTATCTCTCATTTCATGTATTCAAATTTTGTTTCGTTGTTTATTGTTGATATGCAAACAGACGACATAATGGTTAGGAAGCCTGACTGCGATACCAGTGAGCCCTGTTCGAATCTCGGAGAAAGAGTGCATGTAAAATTGAATGTCTCTTCAGTGCCTCCACAATAAAATGGTCACCATTAAAATTTTAATTTTCAAAAAGAAAAATATTACTTTACTAATTAAAGTGATACTTAAGTTAAATTAACTCTTTTGAAACAAAAATGGCAATAAAGTATGTCATTCAGTGTAATATATATATATATGCATGACATGACAAGAAGATTCACTTTGTACGTTAGAAAACAAACATTCAAATTGTTCTTAAAACTTGCTTTTTCCATATAAAATGGCTTTCTGCACTTTATTTCTGCTCGAAAACGATTCTTCGATACGTTTCGAAATGGTAACGCACATTTTCAAGGCTCCCAGTGACAGGTACTGAGAGCTTCAGTCGGTAAAAGGAATGCATTTTATAGCATTTGCTTTGAATTCTTTGAGGAGTCCAATTTTTTTCACTTTCTTCTTATATCTTTCCATTATTTTAATATAAATATTGAAAATCTAAATTTTAAAATGTTTCCAGTTACTGTTTCTAAGATATTAATTTCTTTTAGCCTCAGTTTTGTCTTTATATATATCACACACACACACACATATATATATATATATATATATATATATATAGTTACATCTCATTTAACAATAGCATTTTCAGCTAAAATTGAAGTAAACTCATACAGACTATATCTTGAGCTCTGAGTTTTAATCTCTGCTGTATTAGGTGTTTTTTTAAGACAGATAATACCCATTTTTTAAAATAATATCTTTATAAATGAGTAAATTTTAATAATAAGTAAATCTGCATTACATTTATCGTAGTTTTGATCTTTTCAAGAAAAGACTTTGAGAAGAAGAACTGATACTGTGGGATATCTTAGAAAGTGAATTAATATACATACCTGACATTGCAACCTCTATTTTCTTCTAAGTAACATTTATATACCATTTAGACTCACTTTTATAATGTAGTGATGAAGGACTTGTGAGTAACGTGTACATTCATATAGCATTTACGTAATACTGGAAATAAATGCCAGTATTTCTTTACCTTTGCTTTGTTACATAACATTACGACCGTTGAGCGCGCTATGTTCCAGTTTTGCAGATTTCTGTCCTACTGATGAAGAGGGACTTGAACTTGTTTGCCCTTCAAATTGATTGAGACCTTGACTAAATCTACTCCAAACACAAGGTTGTTGCTTTGCTAATTTTATAAGAATAGTTTCAGCTTAGACGGAAAAATAGTTTTAATAGACCAAATAGTTTTTTAGCTTTGTCCTCAATACATTCAAGTTTGGAAAACAAAACATTTTTTATCCTATTATTACCTTATATTCTATAATTTAGATCAGCAGTTCATTTTAAATTATGTAATTTATATAAGCTGAATCAAAAGTATTGCTTAAAACATCATTGGTCAAGCAGGCAAGGATCATTGGTCAAGCATCGCGAGGCGGCGATGTAGAAATGTTTCGTTTTCTGGGCTATATTTAACAATAGATTTATTTCGAAATCCTAAAGTTGTATTAAATGTTTATCTTTTCAAGAAAATTTAAAAACATACAAGTGTTTAAGAAAAATATAGATTTATAAAATTAATTTTAAAAAAAGGTCTGACAGCTTTCAGAATTTATATTACGTCCGAAGGGGCGTCATTTTAACGTTTCGTGTGTCACCTTTATTTATTATATATCATGTTCTTCGCACTTAAACGACATAAAATTCAATTCAACAGCAATATGACAAAATAATTTAAAAAGAGTATATCTTTAGAGTTTATCTTATATATTTTCGATACACTGCCTCGCGCGCTGGAGATAAAAAAAATGTATAGTGTTACCATTGCTCGCTTTCAAATCTATGCGTTTGCTAATCAAAAACTCGTTAGATGTTTGCAAAATATGAAGCATATAATAAAACAAATTCGAAATTTGGGCTTCCAAACGCCCATATTCGAGTGGGGGAGTACGTTATACAAAATTTGATATGTCTAGGTACCGTTGTTTTTTCATAGTGCGAGAAACATACATACATTCATGCAAATTTTTCATTATTTAATTTCTTTAAATACAATGCAGGGTCCTAATATTTGGTGGCAACAGTTTGAGAAGTGAAACGCCGTTTAGAGTGAGTCTTCCCTTTTTCGGGTGACACAGACTGTTCTTTCATCCATCGATGGGGAATAGCTGATATGCTTTGCTTTTTGTTATCGATTTTACGAAGTCTCGATGCTTCGTTTCCGTTTTATGCGGAATTGTGGTAAGGTTATATACAGAAAAGTTTGCAGAAAGGTTTTTTTTTTTTCTTGTTTCATACGAGACTGAAGGCAATGCGAATAAATGTCTATGATATGGTCAATCGTTTCTATTATTCGAATTAATTCATCGTGAGACCTTTATAAAAGTCTTAATAAAAATAAACTGGCTCATATTGTTTGTACAATGAGCAAAGTATTGATGTACTTAGTTTTCTTGTTAACAAAAAACAGCAATTGTACATCTAATGAGTCTAAAAATAATGAAAATTAATATATGTCTGTATTGTTGCCTAAGCAGAAATAATGCATGATTATAAAATAGATCTTAGAATCTAGTGATTATATATGTACGATTTAAAATGGGAATTATGTATGGTAGAATACATGAGAAAACAAATCCTGGAATTTCATTTATTTAAAAACTTCGTAATCGATGAACAACGCCCATTTGCTTATCGATGGTGAAAGACAGTCTGTGCCATCCGAAAAAGCGGTAAACTTTACAGGGAAACAAAAGCAAAATGCCAAAATGACATTAATAACCCTTCTGGGCGAATTGCCCCTTTGGACTAAAACAAAACTTAGAAAATAAACGCACTTCCATTTTTCATGCATTATATTAACACTTACTCCAAGAATACGCATGAATAATTTTTGTCTTCTTTTGTACACTTAGGTTTTATTTTCGAGGCGAAAACCTTGTCTACAACTCTCATTAACGAATTCATAGGATCTTCTCTTTGTAAGCTAAGAAATTCTTTATCTTCTCGTAATACACTACTCATTTCCTTCACACCTTTCCGGGAAATGTCAAATAACTTGAACAGATCACCTTTTCAAATCTGCCGTTTCACATTTGCTTTACCCGTGTTTTTTTTCTCTTTACCAAGATTTTGGTATTCTTTGTACAATTTCTGCATACTAGCACGGATTTCTTCTCTTTCTTAATAGGGAAACTAAGGTTGTTCACACACATTTTAGACGAATTTCATTGTATTTACAGAATTATTTTAAGTAAACTTTTTGTGTTTTAAATGTTCTCTAGTTGATAACCTTATTCTTCACCATCTTTCTACACCGTAATTTTCAAGACAATAAAGCTTTTTTTAAGTAGCGTTAGAGGTAAATTATTCCAATACTCTTGAACGGCTTTCCAATGTCTAAGGAGGGTTGTAAGTCTAAGTATGGACATTGCGGTTTTTAGAAGTCTAAAAGCTCAAAAATCCGTGGATGATACATCAGAAGATATAATAGGAATATGAGTGAAGGTTATGGCCTTGATGCACGTTTCTTGCTCCATTTTGTCCAGGAAATTAACAGTGGATTTTGACTTGCGGCTGCTTGCTTTGTCTTGATGCATTTCTACTGATGGATGGCTTTGTGGGTAAAGAGAAGCTATTTTACATTTGAAACAATCATAAATCCCTCTGAAAAATTTGATTTGAACCGTGCTCTAAGAGTTTTTGCTTGTCTTCGATTTTTAACGCGGTTATTTAAATGTACCAAGATTCGCCTATTGTGACAATAATTTTCTATTTTTGTCTGGATAATTGTTTCTCATAGAGATTTCTGCAATACATTCTACTTTTGGTAAAAGACGATGCACATTACATTTTTCGTCTTTTTAAGACTCAAGTCATCATTAATCACTTTGTTTACAGTTGACACTGAGCATTTTAATCATTATGCAACTGTCCTTTGACTTCAAAGAATTTTTTAATATTAAAGTTTTTACCTTTGTAACATTCGAAACATTGCATTTCTTAGCTGGATATGCATTTTGGACAATTGTTCTCCTTGAAGCCAAACTCTGACGGTCTTTCCCTTTCTTATTAAAAAGATCATCTATCGTTGCTTTAGATACCGAAACATCATGGCTTCTACAGCATTTTTTAATAACTAAGTACAAATAATTTTCTGAGGAAAGAGCGCAAACACAGCCTTCCGTACATTGTTGCTTTACAAGCATCATTTTGCATGAAAGAAAAATTATCAAATTGTAGAGGATAATTTACACATTCAAAAATATAGTTGCAGTCAAAAGAAGTTTTAAGACTAGTGTTCGTTTACAGTAATGCAAAGTTGTCTAAAAAACGTGCGAACAGACTCTGTATTTGACTGCCTCCACACTTCTTGTAGTTTAGTACTGCTAAATTTAGTTGTATCCGAAAGTGTTTCTTTCATTTTCTTGCGATAGTAAATAAAAACTAAAACTTCTATGATGTTCCTAAAGTAAAACTTCTAGCACTATGACTAAACGTAATGTGATGTTCCTTAAGGGAGCCGAGCTCCTAAAAACTCACCGCAAGCACCTTTTGTACCAGCAAAATTCATCTTTTGGTTCCCATTTTAAAGTTCAGTTAGTTGAAAAAGATGAAAGAAATGCATGAGAAGCCCATTAGTACAAATCACTTCAATATTAGTAATTTCTCTAGTTTGAGATAAAAGTGATCAATGCGTGCAACGCCTAAATAATACATAATTTTCCTGAAATTTGGCATATGTATTTGTTACATCACAGATACTTAGGGCTTAAGCAAAGTCATACGAAAAATCACATTTTGGAAAAATAAAACTCTCTAATATACAGCAATATAGTCATTAGTGTATGTTCCTACGTATCTCCTACATCATAATAACTTGTCAGGACTTAACATTCTGTGTGTATTCTTTGAGAACATGGTAAATTCTGTAAAGGGTTCTTATCCTCAAATTCTAAGTCCTGAACTGGAACAGGGAGCGGAAGGTACGCTATGTTCTGATGCAACTGCTGGGCTGGAGAATAACTGCACCTGAAAGGGATTTGAAATCCTCTTTTATTAAATCACTAGTAAATACAAAACTTCCCAACTCGGAAGAGATACAGAACGTAAAAGACCGCACTTTGGTCGAACTTAACAATCAAATAAATTTAACTAAATTAAAATAGAACTTAAATTAAACTTTGCTTCGCAGAGCAATTCGCGGAAGTTGGCCTCTACCGAAAAGGGTGCGTAGCAAGGTATACTAAATACTACCGCACTTTAATTTGTTTTACAAAGCAATCACGTAGTAAGCACTATGGCTTATAAATTTAAACTGCTAGCTGGTCAGGCGAACGTTGAGCGGAATAACCGTGATCTGAGGCAAAGCTCTCACACACCGAGAGGTTTCTACCTCTGGCTAAAATAGTGCTTGGCTGAACTTCAAAAATTAGCATAAGCTAAAAACGCGCGCTTCTTCTGACAGGAAGTTGAAACAGAGAGGATATAGAAAATATTTAAATTAAAATAAAACTTGGTTAGTTTAACTAAAACCTTACTTACTTCCCGCCAGAATTGCGATAGTTGAATTACTTTGGTCCAAACGGACCATGTTGAAACTCGCAATTCTAAATAGTCGAAAATTTCACTATTCTAAACTTAGGTCAACTCTTACAAGGCAATATATGTTCGTGTAAAATACAGACGAAATTTTCTGGAACAACAATCTTCAACATTTCTGTTAACACGTCTTA
>KK115358.1:2031-14480 GCA_000611955.2 Stegodyphus mimosarum
GCTATGCATAGACCCCCTGGGGATACATCTTCAGTAGAAGCGGTTTCGATTTATCTCGATTAGAACTGCCGTAACGGTCAGTTGAAATTTTCAATGGTATCCCTATGTACTGCGATGCAGCAGTTTTAACATTAGGCTCTAGGGAGAATTTTTTTCTAATTGAGATACAGCGATGAAACTGCGGGGTGCACAGACCCCCTGGGGATATGCTTACAGCGAAAGCGGTTTGCATCTATCTTATTTAGAAATGGAGTTCTGGTAACGAAACTTTTGACGTTTTCCCAAAATGCTTTTCTCGAGCTAAAAAACACTTTGGGGAAATTTTGAATAAATCCGAAACTACTCATCCGATTTGGATGATTCGACCACCGGTTTGTTCGTCTCGCGGTGTACATTACAACCATATATCTGGTTTTAAAAAATTCCGATCGGGGGCGGAACTTTTGCCCCCTGAATTGGGACCATACGGCCCCCCAAGGACAAGGGCAGGGGGGTCCGATTTCGATGCGGTTTCGTTTTTTGAGAATCTTAATTTTTTGTGATTTTTCCCTAAAAAGTTGCGCCCCCCGGGGCTACAACCCCCCAAAACCCTAAATTCTTATCTCAGGATCTACCGAACCGATTTGCACCAAAATTTATACAGTTATAGAGTGTACCGAGACCTGTCGATACGCGCAAGAACGAGGTCTCTGGGTCGACCAGGGGGCAGTGCATCCTTGAAACCAGGGGTCAAAAAAAAAGTTTTCGCTATAAAAAAAATTCGCCCACCGTTGTCTTCCTCTCCTCGAGCGCTATCGCCTGGATATAAAATTTTTGTATTTAGGCCGAAATCGACCCCAGTTACGGCGTTTTCAAGATATTTTTCTTCGTAAAAAAACTAAGTCCAGCGATAAATACGCTTAACTGCGAATTTTTTTAAAAATTGAGATACATCGATGAAACTGCGGCTATGCATAGACCCCCTGGGGATACATCTTCAGTAGAAGCGGTTTCGATTTATCTCGATTAGAACTGCCGTAACGGTCAGTTGAAATTTTCAATGGTATCCCTATGTACTGCGATGCAGCAGTTTTAACATTAGGCTCTATGGGAGAATTTTTTTCTAATTGAGATACAGCGATGAAACTGCGGGGGTGCACAGACCCCCTGGGGATATGCTTACAGCGAAAGCGGTTTGCATCTATCTTAATTAGAAATGGAGTTCTGGTAACGAAACTTTTGACGTTTCCCCAAAATGCTTTTCTCGAGCTAAAAAACACTTTGGGGAAATTTTGAATAAATCCGAAACTACTCATCCGATTTGGATGATTCGACCACCGGTTTGTTCGTCTCGCGGTGTACATTACAACCATATATCTGGTTTTAAAAAATTCCGATCGGGGGCGGAACTTTTGCCCCCTGAATTGGGACCATACGGCCCCCCAAGGACAAGGGCAGGGGGGTCCGATTTCGATGCGGTTTCGTTTTTTGAGAATCTTAATTTTTTGTGATTTTTCCCTAAAAAGTTGCGCCCCCCGGGGCTACAACCCCCCAAAACCCGAAATTCTTATCTCAGGATCTACCGAACCGATTTGCACCAAAATTTATACAGTTATAGAGTGTACCGAGACCTGTCGATACGCGCAAGAACGAGGTCTCTGGGTCGACCAGGGGGCAGTGCAACCTTGAAACCAGGGGTCAAAAAAAAAGTTTTCGCTATAAAAAAAATTCGCCCACCGTTGTCTTCCTCTCCTCGAGCGCTATCGCCTCGATATAAAATTTTTGTATCTAGGCCGAAATCGACCCCAGTTACGGCGTTTTCAAGATATTTTTATTCGTAAAAAAACGAAGTCCATCGAAAAATACGCTTAACTGCGAATTTTTTTAAAAATTGAGATACATTGATGAAACTGCGGCCATGCATAGACCCCCCGGGGATACATCTTCAGTAGAAGCGGTTTTGATTTATCTCGATTAGAACTGCCGTAACGGGCAGTTGAAATTTTCAATGGTATCCCTATGTACTGGGATGCGGCAGCTTTAACATTAGGCTCTATGGGGGAATTTTTTTCTAATTGAGATACAGCGATGAAACTGCGGGGGTGCACAGACCCCCAGGGGATATGCTTACAGCGAAAGCGGTTTGCATCTATCTTAATTAGAAATCGATTTCTGGTAACGAAACTTTTGAAATTTCCCCAAAACGTTTTTCTCGAGCTAAAAACACTTTGGGGAAATTTGCGAATAACTCCGAAACTACTCATCCGATTTGGATGATTCGACCACCGATTTGTGCGTCTCGCGGTCTACTTTCCAACCATATATTTGGTTTTAAAAAATTCCGATCAGGGGCGGAGCTATTGCCCCCTGAATTGGGACCCTACGGCCCCCCCTGGACGAGGCCAGGGGGTCCGATTTCGATGCGGTTTCGTTTTTTGAGAATCAGCATTTTGTGGTCTTATCTATTTTGCATTTTTTAAATCTAAAGTTTTTTTATTTAAAATCTGCAAAAGCTTAGGTCTGAAGCTGTGTGAATTTTTGAACTTTCACATAACAAAAATGCAACTACTTATCACAGTTGATCCTGAGATACTAGAATATATCTTATAGTGTACTTATTAAGATATATTGTAAAAAGAGTGATATCCTCCCCCCCCCCCAGTTGGTATGGTGGCTGTGATGCTGGCTGCCATATTGATAGGCTTGGATGTTTGTAAGTGTAAAATATCTTTGTGCCATGGGGGCACTTAAAATACATGTTAAGTTGAAAGTTGAGTGGTTTGATGGTGCAAAAAGACAGGTGAGAAACTTTTAAACCCATCTCCCAAAAGATTCTCCTTGAAATTTGGGGCATAGCTGGGCAAAGTTTATATTGTTACCTATAAAGTGCCTAAGGCCCATGACAACAAAAGATATAATCCTATGCTTCGTAATAAAATTTGAAAACTTTTTCTTGTTTACTGTTAGACAAGTGAGATAAGTCACAACACAACAACTCCATCATGTGCTTTTCAATGTCTGTGAGAGAGTTAAATCGTTACTCACATTTAGGACATAAAATGGATTCTTTTCATTGCTCTCTGCATGAAGTATATTTGTAACAGGGAGCAAATTACTATCCTTCTTACCATAACAGAAAACTGAGTTCTCAACAGCTCAGTTCGAACTGACATTTACTACTAAACCTTTTATTGTGATAAACTATAGCCAGAGGCTCAATAAGGAAAGCCTTCACGCCAATGGTTTGTGCTTCACAAAAAAGAACCTGCCAGAGTTGGTGCAAATATAACTGGATCTAAAAGAGTAGACAGATATTCTCTTCAGTCCAAGGTTTAATTTAACTACATTTATATCCAAAACTAGGCATGAATGCAGAATATTTCCTCCAACTTTAAACCATAATATCATTATAGTGGTGCAAACATGATAGTATGGGAAAGAAATAATTATTAGCAGATGCATTTTTTGTATATGTTTAAGAGAGAATTTGTGGCTGCCCAAAGACTTCAAGATGAATTCTCATAATTCTATGCAATTTTTTCCTTTATGTACGAAAATGTATGCCCACATTCAGCAAAGTTGTTTGATGAATTTCTTGAAACTGAAAACATCAAGTGAATAAACTGGCTAGTCAGATATCCTTATTTGAATTGCACATTTAAAGGACATCACTGGAATAGCTGATGCAAGATACTCTTGTTTGAAATCTGAACATCTTCAAGACCTCATTGGTGCAAGACTGTAACTTATTCCTCAAAATTCTAAGTTAACCACTTTAGTGAGAACATGAAATCAAACTGTGATGTATGTATACAAGTTAAGGAAACCTATCTTCTAATTAAATCAAAAATATTCGCTTGTATCCTAAATGTTTATATTTTAATTTCTTTTATAATGACATGCACATTTTTATAATGTTTTATATCATATACACTCATGGACAAAAAAATTAGCGCACCAAGAAATAATTGCAGGACCGTAACGAAACTTGCAATAAAGGTACATGTCGGGGAGATATGCAAATGATTAGAAATGCAGCCTGATTGTGCATTACGTATAGCCGGTAGAGGGCGTTGAACGTCGTACTCTGTGGAGTATAAAACAGGTAATAAAAGCTTTGTTTGAGAGTGCTGAATCATTTACAAAGGAAGAGCTGAGATAGACATGTCATTACGCCGTGTTTGAAGACAATATGAGCAGTTGTCGCAGTTTGAGAGGGGGGAGAATCGTCGCGATGATGGAAGCTTGGTGGTCAGCTAGGCGAGTAGCACGTCAATTAGGCCGCTCTGATTGTGTTGTGAGGAGGTGCTGGGACCAGTGGACCCGAGAGATGTCATGTACACGAAGACCAGGCTCAAGACGCCCTCGACAGACCAGTCGTGGAGAAGACCGCCACATCGTAAGAAATGCACGCGTACAGCCAACTGCTTCATCGGCCGCCATCCAGGCACAGGTAGCACCTTCACTAGGGGCCCCTGTGTCTTCTCGAACCATACGAGAGTCTTCTCGAACCATACGAAGGCGCCTGGCGGAAGGACAATTGGTATCACGGCACCGATTACGTGTGCTGTCCTTGATGCCCACCCATAGACGCCTTCGCTTGGAGTGGTGTCGAGCACAAGGAAACTGGACTGCATCGGAATGGAACCAGGTCGTCTTTAGCGACAAATCCAGTCTCAGCAGTGATGACAATCGTGTTCGTGTGTAGAGATCCTGTGGTGAACGTCTAAATCCTGCCTTTGCTGTACAGCGACACATCACTCCCACAGCTGGTGTGATGGTATGGGGTGCCATTGCTTACAATACACGGTCACCCCTAGTATTGTTCCGTGGCACCATGACAGCCCCGCGATATGTTCATGAACTCCTGCAATCACATGTGTTGCCACTCATGCAACGGCTCCCAGGAGCCATTTTTCAACAAGACAATGCAGAATTGGTTTTACACCAAAAGTAAAAAAGATTTCATTTGCTCTACTCTTTATGTTTGTTTTACTTTTGGTATAAATATATTTCCTTTCTTTGTAGAATTTCTTTTCTCTTGATGATGAGGAACCAGCACGTTTCCCCTCAAAACTGATAGAGTCTTCATTCTACTTTGTCTAATTATATTCCATTCTTTGATAAAATATATGTTCTGCTTTAGAATACATTTGAAACAATTCATTTAAAATTATTCTTGTTAATAATAAATATTATACTATAGTATATTACTAGAAGTACCCAATGCCAATTAAGATAGATTGAGAGTAATGCATCTAACAACAGAGAGAACAATACCGCTGTAATCCTTCTCTAATAACAACGCAAAAACTACAATTCATAGTCATACATTTTTCAATCTGATGCGATATGGAACCTACATAAAAAATGTCCATAGAAAAATGAATTAATTCTCTCTCATTATATCAGCAACAATGGCACGAGGTTTTTAATTATTTTCGTCTTTCTAATCAAATGGTCGTAAAAGCTCATCTAATATTTCACCTGTATTCAATTTTTGTCGATTAAATGCGGCAAAAAATTAATCACAATTGACAAAAAATTAATCACAATTGATCAGAAATCAATAATGCGAACAAACACACACACAAACAGACATCCTTCTTTATATGTATATAGATTTTGTAAAACTTGCAAAAACTACGATTTGAAAGCGAGCAGTAGCAAGACTGCTATAATAACGATGTTCAGTAGCAAGACGTTTTGAAATTAAGCATTTTTATATCTCCAACGCGCGACACTGTTGCCACTCAGCAAAACAAGTGCAAAAATTAACACTTTCAGAGTTTTTAATTAATACTTCGGTTGATTAAAGTCGTATGAATATAGGAATAGTTGAAATGGCTTCCCGCAAATTTTTGAAATCGGGAATAATGTATTTAATGTTTAGCAATGCTATTTTTATTTCATCATAAAACTTAGAAATTTTTTATTAACAAACTCTACAATTTGAAAGCAAGCAGTGGCAACAACTTTCGAAATTAAGCAGATTTTCATTTCCAGCTTGCGAAACTGTTGCCACTCGGGAAAATGAGGACGAAAATTATCATTTTTCTGAGTTTTTAATATCTCTGTTTTTTTTTTTTTTTTTTTTTAAAGAAGAAAAGTGGACATCAACCTTTTTCAGAACCCAGAAAAGAATTGTAGAAAGTTTGGTAACAATAGCTATAGTATTGACCTAGTTATTAGAGAACAAACACACAGATTTTCTTCTTTATAGATTGCATCCAGATTTAATATAAATTTAAAAAAAAATAATGACAAATTTACAAAAGGAAAATTATGGCCATATTTCACAAAAATTATTATAAATCTATCATTTATATATTTTTAATAAACATCTGCCATATTATCTTCCAGAAATTTTTTGTACAAAGCCATGAATTTAGCAACAAATGCTTCAATGTGATATATAGCTTTGCTTCCTTGTTGCAATCGATGTTCAAAAAAAGCAGCCAGTTGTGTCACTTCTCCTTTTAGCTGCCCATCACAGTTATTTACAAGTTCCTTCAATAAACCCTAGAAAGGAAAGAAATAAAAGAACAAAAGAGTGAATAATATATTTTGTTAAATAAATTCTCTTTTTAATAAAAATGTACAAAAAATCTTACTTTAAATATGACATCTGTAGGTATAAGATGGGAGATTAATTCATAAATCCTACCACGGACTTCAGAAAGTCTAAATTTAAAAATAAATTATATGATGAGTAATTGCAAATTTTTTGCAAGAATAATTTTATAAAAATGCATAAAAAAGTTAATGAATATTATCATAGACAATTTTTAAAGGATTATTTCATTTAATTTTTAGATATTTACATATTAGCTCAACCCCCTTAACAAAAGTCACTAAATTTTCAGAATGTGATACATTTTAGCAATCATACACAAAAACAATTTTTCCATTTTAAAAAGCAATGTCACCATTTTCATATGCATTCTTTTTATTGTATTCCAAATTCGAACATCTTTAGAAGACAAATTGTGATTCCCTCGCACCTTAATTTGAAAATATGTGTGTCTAGGATTTGCCCTCAAAGGAAGAAACTGCAGTAAAACTTTTGTAGGAACACAATGTTTCGCTGAAAAAATGCTAAAGAGAACAGTCGTTTTGAATCTTTTTTTTTACTGACTGCCACAAAATTTCAGGGGGGGGGATATCAGTCACCTTCACTGTTTAAACTAAACGACTATGGGTTCCCAAAACAATTTAGTTTTCAAAATTCTATCCTGTAAAATAGTATCCTTCAGTAAAAATTTTACAGCAGCTTGATTATAACAGTTGTCATTGTTAATAAAAAAATTATACCAAGAATAATTATAATGATGAGTCATGTCTTTGTTCTTAATTATTATAACTAAATCATCAACATTCAATAGTTGTACTGCAAAACGTTCTAAAAGAATAAAAACTACAGAAAACAAATCATGTTAGTGCTTTAGATGGAAGAGAACTATATTTATAATAAATAATTCTTAATGACAAAATTATTTTAAAAATTTAAGGCTATGTTAAGTGAAAGGTATTTAAATAAAAGGTCCAGGAAAATAACCACTATTTGGTTTCACTGATCATTTCATTTTATTGATTTTACTAATCTACCAATACTCTGCCAAAAAACAGGATTGCTTCATTAAAAAACAGTATATTGTATTTAATTTTGGTCAAAACCTTCTGTCATGCAAAGGTATTAAGTAGCCTACTGCTTTTAATCACCAGCAAATTGCAATATTTAGACCTAAGAAAACCAAATATTTTCTATTTCAATATCAGCATCATATAATTGATCTGCATCTGATACACTTATCAATTCAAAAAAAAAAAAAAATACAAATGAATTGATAAATATTTCGCTGATTTTTATTATTCCGTTGAGGGATTTCTGTACTTCCCGATGTCATGCATTAAAGATGTTTACAATCTCTCATCCTTTTTGGTTTTACGATCATATAAACACATCAACTCAAAACTAAAAGATACAGCAACTTATGTAGTCATTTAAAAAGTGCTAGAATAATTTACTGTATACTTATTAATTGGCGATGAATTGAAAATGTTTATATTGAATGTAGAAAATGAATGTTTCAAAATGATAAGCATTAAAAAGAAAAAAAAGTGAGTATGTTAATGGTAGATCCTCCAAAAAATAAATGCACTATCAAAAGTGACAAATTTTCTATTTTACTACATTTAATTTAGTTAACCATCATCTACTGTATCACATTTAACATAATGTTATGAAATAATATTCTCTGTATAACATACTATCCTTAAATTTAGTAAATACGTTATAATAGATTATACATTATAAATATTTGTCCCTTTCAATTAAAATTATCTTAGTTTTTGATTTAATAAAAACTAATTAAGATCTGTATCTCAAAAGAAGAATATCTTCCCAGTAGAATGTGTATATCAAAAAATAGTTTTACATTAACACTTTTTTTAAAATTAAAAAAAAAAAAAGACCTAAAATAAAAATTCCTTCTTTTTATTCTTATGTTTTCATAACTGAAATATGATTTGCCCTTAATATTTATTTAAATATCTGTATGATAATTAACAATACACTCATGAGCCTAATCTCCTGAAAGGCACATATGTCACTATTAGCAACCTAGATATACAAAAATCATAAATCCACCAATGCCACTACAGTTCTATGTGAAACCATCTCAGTCAATTGCCAGGGACTAAACCAAGAAAGAAACTGCTTCAGTAACTTTTTCTTTTAATGCTTGATCAATGATAAGCCCCAATAGTGGAAAACAACACATTACAGAAAATTACAATAAAAAAGAAATTGCTTTAGCACTAAAAGTCATGGGATAAAAATGCTTGGAAATGAATGTAAATTGCTATATATCATAAAATAACTCTCTCAATACAAATGGTTAATATAATATTAAAACAGAAAATTGATTATCATACAAATCTACAAACTACACTATGATTTTATCATTCTTTTTTCTATGACACTTACCTCTTAGGACTTTGTTCTTGGACAATGAAATTAGCTGTATCTCGAAGAAAGATTTCCCAGTCTGGCTCCACAATTTCTTGATCTGGGGAAAATGGATATCTGAAAATAAGATGAAAAATACACATGCACATTGAAGAAGATATATATATAGTATATGTTGTGAACTTTGAATCAAATATAGCAAGAGTAGCCACAGCACAGTGATCTGCATGTAGCTCTCAGAGGCAAAAGGTTCTTATGCATATGTATAAAATATGGTTAACTACTTAATGTTCAAAAGAAATTCATCACATGTTGCAGGCAAACTGTCACTGAATGATTGTTATTAGACGTTTCTTTCCATCTGAAGCATGTTTATCTACTTTTAATATGGACTTTTGGCTTTTCCATGTTCTAGCCGCACCTCTTGAACTGTGATGACAGAATTCCTAAGAATGATAGATGTGATTGATATCAAAGTCTTGTATTCAGAATGACCTTAAATGATAACCTTGAATACTTGCAACCAGGATGGTGAATGACGGCCCTGACTGCAAGTGCTCCTTCTAAACATTTTGACATTAACTTGTTTTACGAACAGTGAATTCAGTTTTGTGAACAGAATTGTTTTCATCACATTTAGAGCATTTTGTAATTATATCAGCTGTGATTAAAAAAAAAAAAAAGATACCCATGAATAGTTTACGAACATTAAAGTGTGCAGCAGATCATAGTAACAGAACTGCAAAAACTCAACTTATAACATGATCTCTATACATCAATGCATAATACATCTACAGAGGATGTTTACACATTTTTAGAATGATTTCAGGATCTTTTAATTACTGTTTAAAATCTAAAGAGTATTTTTAAATGTTCAATCTGATAGAATTTTTTCTTGACTATAAGTCTGCATCATGATTTCCATGATGCAGACTCGTAAAATTTCCAAGGATACTGATTTTCATTCTTATTCCACTACTTTCCAGAATCCATCAATCGTAATAGGTTTGTACTTAGCAAGAGCCCTTTTCAAGCAACCAAAGACAAAAGTCTAGAGGTGAAACAGCAGAGAACTTCACAAGTATACATGGAATGCCTGTATGTCTAAATTTTCTCAAAGAAAGTACTGGTACTTCTTGAAGTATGGCTTTTGCCTTTAATTGAAGCAATTACAGCAGAAATATATCTAAAATAAATATTTCACTTTCCACACAGTGAGCTCATATGAAAACTAAATGACTTACTGTTGAACGCGGCATGCTTCACACATTAAAATTGCTCTTCTTAAATTACGGTTACTTTTCTCTGCAATTCTGTTTGCAAGTTCTGGAGGTATTGAAAGGCATTCTTTGCGACATATATTCTGCAATATCCCTACAATCTATACAAAAACAAAAAAAATTTCAGTGAATTTATATAATAACAAATCAAATCAAAATTATACCTCTAAAATAGAAACTAAACTATTCATAATTATTGTTGTAGTACTGTTGTATGCATATGGGTTCATAATAGATCAAATACACACAGGTCTGATGATAGACTAATGAAATTTATTTTTATCAAACAAAACACTTCAAAGTTCTGGAATTTTCACAGAAATTCTCGTACAGGTGTTCACAGTATCACAGAGTACAATCAATAGTTACACCTCAAACTACTAAGAACATTAAACACAATGCAATGCAAAGCGCATCTAAAGAGAAAGCTAACCTATTGATATCTCAGTTCACACTGAACTAACAACTCGCAAGAGCAATAACTGAAAGCAGATGCTCTTTTCGGCCTGATATAGATTTCAACTGGCTGCTGAGATATTTCTAGTACTTTCTGCTTTTAAAAATTACTGGAAAGCAATATGAGGATCAAGTTATGGTTGCAGCTAATTGTAGTGATCAATTACAATACCTATGACGGTGATACGAGAGCTAAACAAAAATGTCATGAAGTCTGATGACTTTTGGTGATTTCTCGCCGAACTTGGCAATGAAAATTAGTTGCCAAAACTATTGTCAGCTTGGCAATATCTCACCAAATTACTGAGATACCCCATTTACTCAATGTTAAAAGGACTTGCCCCTGTATTCTTACTTTTCTGGCATAGGTTCTCTGTTTATATTTTTCCCGTTAGATTACACAGAAAAATACAAAAATTTCACATTTAATTGCACTGAAATTACCAATCTATGTACAAAATTCGTAACAGTATTTTCAGAATTTAATAATACACTTAAAATCCAAAGAGGAAGGATTAGTTGAGTACGTGCAAAAAAAGTGCATTTTTAAAATTAAAAAAAAAACAATCTTAAATAGAATATTAATTTTACAGAACATTTGCACATTACTATGCTATTCTGTAAAGAATTAATCACTTAAAAAGATAAATAAATAAAATAAGTAATAATAATTTTGACTTTTCTAATAAATTCCCCTAACAAATATCTTTTCTTTTTTAATATAAAGTCTAAAATCCTATTCCTATGGATTTATTTACAAAGAATGCATATTAATTCTTTTTATCAAGTATATTTTTCTTCACGTTGATTTAGGCATGTACAGGTCATGAAAATATGCCATAACAATAATGAAATTTCATATTTTAATTTTCGAAGCTTAAAAAACTCTTAAATAACATACTGTAGAGTCATTAGGTTATTTTGAAGCAGAAGACATGAAAAATGAGAAATGCCCTTGCCAGGACTCAAACCTGAACCTCTCGAATTTTCACTGAGGGTGCTACTGTTACAACATGAAGGCATGCAATGTAGGGAGCAAATACCTTATATAGTCCCCCTTTTAAAGAGCAACTGGGAATTAGGGGCCCAATCATCAAATCCTAGTGGTGAAAAATCATCATCCACCACCTTTTTAATTCGAGCACCACTGTAGAGTCTTATTTTGAAGCAGGAGACATGAAAAATTAGCAATACCCTTGCCGGGACTCGAACTTGGACCTATCAAATGTGTGCCAAGTGTGCTACCATTACAACACAAAGGCATGCAGGAAGGAGAGAGAAAATACCTTATAATATAACTCATAATATGAAAAACATATTAAAAAATATGTTGCTCTGAATCAGTCAGACACATTTCAGATTAATTATAAATTATTTTTTATGCATTGTAGCTTTCAGGTTTGGAAATATAAGTAAAAAAACTTTTAAAGCAAAAAAATAAAATATCAATATTTTTAAGATATAAATATACCTCACTGTGTGTCGGTGCTGCCACACGAACACCCAAGCAACGACTTCGAATTGCAGGAATGACTTTACTACTTGAGTTGCAGCAAAGTATTATGCGGCATGTTGCCATATATTTCTCCATAGTACGTCTCAGAGCATGCTGTGCATCTTTTGTGAGCTTATCAACTTCCATCAAAACTACCACTTTAAAAGGATAAATCTGCATTACATTAATTAATCGTACTTCATTAAAATATTACACTGCTGGAATAAATATAATTTCTTAAATGGTGAAAAGTGAAAAGAGGGGGGGG
>KK115358.1:14518-34603 GCA_000611955.2 Stegodyphus mimosarum
CAGTTATTTGAAATGTTTGTCAAATTAATTTTAGATCTAATTTA
Organism: Stegodyphus mimosarum; assembly: GCA_000611955.2. Taxonomy (NCBI): domain Eukaryota; kingdom Metazoa; phylum Arthropoda; class Arachnida; order Araneae; family Eresidae; genus Stegodyphus; species Stegodyphus mimosarum. The sequence goes on from KK115358.1 coordinate 14,563, forward strand.
TTTAGTACTCTTAATTTTCTCATTGGTTTAAATAATAATTAATAAAATTAAAACACATATTTCTTTAAAAAAACATCTATTGTTAAATAATGAAGAATCTGTATGTATATATGTAGTTCCTCCCACTGTGGAAACTTGGCAGTCCTAGGGCCACCAGATTTTGAATACATGTAGTCCTGCTTCCAAATGTGAGCTCTTGAAGCCCAAATTTTGAATTTTTTTTATTTATTTTATATTTGTACAAATTTAATAAATTCTTTATCAACAAACTCAGCCATAAACGAAAGCAGTTATTAAAACATTTTTATCTCAAGCAAGCCAAACTGTTGCCATTCAGTAAAATGTACAATATTTTTTTTTTCATTTTTAATCAACAAATTAGACTATTTATAAACAATATGTTGCCACTGCTTAAAATAACATACTTTTTACCTTCCACGCACCAATCTGTTGCCATTTGAAAAAACATAAGACATTTAATTTTTCTGTTACTAATTAACAAACTAAGCACGTTAAAAGCAATAAAATACGTTACAGATTTTATTCTGTGTAACTAAAAAATTGTCCTTGATTTTAATACGGGGGGGGGGAGAAAGAGTGACAGAGAGATTGTTTATATTAATTTATACAAATAAATAAAAATTAACTTTGTTCAATGATACAGTGAAGATTATCAAACTTTTTCTGTAATTAACAATATTAAAATTAAATATGCTCATAGCATAAGCAGGCAAATAGCAAATATTTCTGTTACTTATAAATATATGATGTTAATTATGAGCTGAAACAGTCTAGTTGACATGCTCGAACTACATTTAAATATAAATGAAATAAAAAGTACAGGAGCTATCGCAGATGACTTTGCCTACAAAAGCTTTTGTACTTTTATTAACTTCATTTTGACTGTATGCCCCAGTTAATTTTTTAAACATATACTTATCTGTTTAATAATCATACACTACATAAACTAAATCAAAATTGAAAATAAATTATTGCTAAGCTACATAAAATAAGCATGGAAATAATGTCCAGTATGAAATAAAATTGAAAATATGACTGAGCTGCATTAAATAAAAGTATTAAATTGCATCTAAGAATAAAAAATTATTTAATTAATTTAAGAAAAAAATTTATTCCAAATAAAAAGGTATTCCTTAAATAGTTTATCCAGACTATAGTATTTTCGAGGTTTTTGAGCTGCTAAAGAAAATACTACTTTTTACTTAAATTCCACTCATTTTTTTACATAAATCAAAATTCCATGCATTTATAGAAAAGCAATAGTTATCATTTTTATGCTTGCATGCATAAGAAATGTTGATTGATTCCTAAATGTTACTTGAAAGCAAAAAAATTTATAAAATTTTTTATAAATAAATTTTTTCCTTAAGGGGAGGGGGGAAGAGAGGAAAAATAGAAAAAGAAGTAAAAAACATTAAATATTTGATGACTCCACTTTTATACACGCAGATAAATCTATGTACATTGGTGCGCAAAACTTAAGCAACAGCAGGGTTTTTTTCCATAACTCCACGAGAAATCAACTGAGAGACATGAAATGCAGAAATGAAGGAGAGTATTATGTACGTAAAGGATGACGAAAGCATCGGAGCTGAAAAAGGAATACAATGCATATGGTATGGAATCAAACAAAAACAAGCTTTATTGAACGCATAGTATCGTGACTCATGATTGTCTATCCAAGAGGAAGAACAACAAGTAGATGTTCCTTAATATGGGATATGCTCTCCCCTCACTGCAATGGTTGCTTCGCACCGTCTCCGCATACTCAGAACCAGCTGGTGCAACATTTCTACAGGGTTGCCACTCAAACAGAAGAATGAAATTCCCTGACTTTTCCAGGCATGTTTTAAGAAAATTCCAGTCTATCCGCGTAATGCACTTTGGCTGTGCTAAGAGGTAAATTAATTATGGTACCAACTGAAAACACAAAATTTGCCAATTACCTATGACTTATGTACTATCCGAAAGATTACTATTATAACTATAATAGGAGTTGTTTTCTCCACTGGAGAATTGAGATCAGAATCTGCTCAATGTGGATAAAAAATGTCTTTTTTTTTTCCCCCGACATTTTGCAGCTAAACGAAAGAAAGAAATCTATTTAATGATATTTTTAAATAAATTCAGGTATTTTATATTTATTTAGCTGAATACATAAGCAAAAAATATGTGCATTGAATTTTGTGATGTTATGTTATCATACTGCTAGAATTAGTTTCAGAATTATGACAGAGAAAATTTCCTGAAATTTGAAAGCATTATTTACTAATAAATAAATTTAGGGGGAAGAAGCAACATTAAATTATATGAATAACATTAAAATAATTAAAAAACTGAATTACAATAATCAACAATATTTTGGCAAATATAGTTATATTAAATGGTTAGCCTAGATGACTAATTACTATTTTTTTATTTCATTGCAAAATAACAAATAAGGCATTTATTAAAAAGAAAAATAAGTATTTAAAAGATTTTACGGTAAAATCCTAGTATACACTACGGCCTTGGCACGATTTTGAAAATTGCCGCCAACACCGAAATGGCTTGTTTACTGCTCATCATAATGTCGCCAAACACCGTGAGTACCGCACACAGAGGCTATTCTCCATGGTACCGCTATACTAGGATTAAACAGATTTTGTTTTATACAAGAATATGTATTTTTTTTAGTTCAACATGCACTGCACATGCGCGAGTCTTTCGATAATCTGTTTAGAGCTGCAAAAGTTGGCTCTATGCCAGCTGCGCGAGTGACGCTAACGCGCGCCAAGAAAGTGATCGCTCCCGATGTTGGCGCGCAAAACTCGCTTTTTTGGGGGATCGCTGTATGAAATTCCCTGACTTTTCCAGATTTAGACTAAAATATTTGAATTCCCTGACTTTTTTGGTCAATTTTCGAATTCCCTGACGTTTTCCGGTTTTCCAGGTAGCGTGGCAACCCTGTTTCTAGCGGAAGGAGTGCCCATTCCTCAATCAGCATCTGTTTGAGTTGTTGAGTGTTGTTCGGAGGATGTAAGCGAGCTGCAATGCGTCTCCCCAAAGCATCCCACACATGTTCGATGGGATTCAAATCTGGAGAGTATGCTGGCCAATCCATTCAAGTGATATCTTCACTTTCCAGTAGCTCCTCAACAGCAAGAGTTCGATGTGGCTGTGCATTGTCATCCATAAAAATTAAGTCTGGGCCAATGGCACCTCAACAGATGCACATGGAGAAGGAGTACCTCCTCACAATAGCGATCCCCGGTTACAGATCCTCTGTTGAAAACGTGGAGCTCAGTTCGCCCGTTCAGCATAATACCTCCCCAGACAAGAACTCCAGGACCACCGTTACGGTGTCTTTCCTTGATGTTACTGGGATAAAACCAGGTCCCGACCTCTCTCCAAATCAAAACACATTGAGAATCGCTTCTGGTACTGAAGCAACTCTCATCCGTAAAGAGAACAAGACTCCATTGATCACTTGTCCAGTTTTTGTGCTCTCTTCATCACTGTAAATGGTGGCCAACTTTCAGCGGGAGGCAGCGTTCAGGACGGCGGGTGAATAGGCCCCCTTTGTGAAGGCGTATGGTCACAGTAAACCCTGACACCTGTTGCCCCGTTGCTGAGCAATGGCGCTTGCTGACTGCTGTCGGCCTCTTTTCGCCTGCAGGACGATATATTGGTCATCCCCTGCAGATGTCGTCCTCGGGCGGCCACCACCAACCTTTCTAACAGCTATACCTGTGGTTTGGAATGCTTTCCAAGCACGCGAAACGACACTTTTGTTGATTCCGTACCCTGCAGCTGCACTGATGACAGTATACCCCTCCTCCAGGTTTCCGATCATTCTTCCACGTGTGAAGTCGTCCAGGTGATTTCTTTTAGCCATATTTCATGAACTGACTCACTGGCAATTGCAGCGATTATGTTGAATTGCGTCTCCGTCCTTCCTTTTATTCTACCGTTGAGCTGCGCACGCCAACATCACACGTTTTGTGTATGTTCACGTCGCCTCTGACGTTTCGTTCCTGATATTTGCATACGCATGACGTTTCTACTGACTTACGTGTTCATTGTACTGATCTCCAGACCTCCTTTTCTGCAATTTCATGGCTATCTGCTAAATTTTTACACTGTTGCTTAAGTTTTGCACATCAGTGTACATTCGTTTTGCACATCAGTGTACATTCAGATTTGTAACACAGCATGAGAACAGACAGCAAGAGCTGAATGGAGATGGAAATAAAAAAAAAAAAAACCTTTGAATTCTCTTTGAGTGTGACTGTCAAGCTGATGAGTCTGAGCAACTGTTTTGATAAGTTCTTGTATTACCACACGATCATAAATGCCAACATCACTGAAAAAATCATTTAAAGCTATATTAAAACAAAATAAATAAATAAAGCATCTAAAGATCTATAATTACACTAAAGCAAAATACATGACATTAGATAAAATTAAAGAAATAAATGGAAGAAAAAAAATACCTTGCAAAGAAAATGCGCAAAAAAAAAAGAACAAAACATGGAGAGGAAATGAAATCAAACTTGACAGAAATAATGTAAATTACAGAACTGTATATACAGTACAAAGTCCGAGATTCGGACATCTAGTAGCCAGACTAATCTAAAATCCGGACCTCAAAGAAACCAAACTACTTTTTAAGGTCTTTTTTTCTTTCTATGTTTTATGCATCGCATTTGATTTGTTTTCCCCTATAATAAAACATGTGAAGAATCTCGATTCTTAATTTAACTTCAGTGTTAATCATTTGCTATTGAAGAAACAATCATTTTAGCATAAATTTGTGTGATCAATAATTTGACTATAGCTGCATATATTTACCCGATGCCAACCTGGCGAATCATTATTTACTATATTTTGCTTTCATCACTCATGTTTACTCAACACATGACAACTTGAGAAATGACTCATGTAGTGATGCCTAAATAATTCTTTTATATTAGTAACTAAATAACAAAGAGTGTGGTAACCTTTTCTGTTGGCATTATGCTTAGCGATGATCACACATTTAAATTAAATGTGCTAAGGAATGTTGACGAGGAAAAATTTAACAAAAATTTCTTTCCATATGCTAAAAACAGATTTTGTTAGTGATACTCATTGGCTAAAAGATTACATTTAGTGCTATTTGAATTAAAAATAACTGATTTGTTATTCACATAAACCCAGAGCCGACACCAGAGCTCGTATGGCCGCACCGGGCAGCAGAATTTAGAGAATACAATTTTTTTTTAATTTAGAGAAACACCAAGCAACAAAATTAAGAGATGGCAAAATTTTTAGAATTTAGGTAAAGCAGTAGGACCCAAAATTTAGAACTTAGGGAGGAGCTCGGTAGCAGTATTTAAAACCCACAATCCTGCATCAGACGGTAAGATATCTAGTGCTGGCCTTCAATAAGCCTCAAGTATATATGAGAATTTATTTATTCAGGACTCAGGTAAGCCTTAAGCATTTGCCAGAAATAGACGCAAGTATAATAAATAACTAAAATAATACAATTCAGGATTAATTGTCTCAGCATGTGAGAGACGCTAAACAAAATTTAGTGGAATTTGTCTTTCGGCACCAATTTCATGATACATAATAACAATATGTATCGTGAAAATAATATATAGCGGACGCTATTAAGCTAGGTTAAAATTATACTTTACTGATTCCAAGTAATTTCAGTGAATATAGCAGATTACGCTGCTCCTTAACTTTCTGATTTGATGCAGCTTATTATGCTTTGCAGGCTGTTATTGATACAGCAATTTTATGAAAATTAAAGTTTGAACTTCCAATTATGTTGAAAAGAGTTTCTAATTCTGGAGCTGTAACAGGATCTACAAAGCAAAAGCATGTTTCGATGTCCATTAAACAAAAACTGAAATTGCTACAAAAAATGGATAAAGTATATCTGTCTCAAAATTATGCAAGGAGTATGACACTGGAAAGTCAACTGTATATGAGATAAGAAAACGGAAAAAGGAACTTTTTAAATTTTTTTGTGGATTCCAACACTCCATTCACAATGAATAACAGAAAAAACTATTTGTTATGCCAAAAGTGACAATCACAACAAAGTGATGATTAAATGGGTCAGATGGCGTTGCAGCGAGGGCATGTCATTGACTGGTCTAATGCTAATGGCTCAAGCCAAAATATTTCATGAAGAAATTAACTTAAAAACTCAGTGCACATAGTCAACAGGTTGGTTAACCAAATTAAAAATTGCCATGGTATAATGCAATTAAAAATTTCAGGTGAAAGAGCTTCAGCTGATACTGAAGCTGCTGAACTACTGGTAGATGAATTCATTGAACTCACTAATAGTGAAAATTCATCTCCAGAACAAATTTACAATGCTGATGAAACTGGTCTTTTCTGGTAATATGTACCATGAAATACCTTGGTAACCTTTACAGAAAAGGCTCCAACTAGTGTCAAAGATTCCAAAGTGAGACTAACAATTTTATCATGCGCAAATGCTGCAGCAACGCGCAAATGTAAACTTTTCATAATCGGAAAAAATACACGACCTCGAGCATTGAAAGGAGAAAAGATTTTCCTCGTTATATATCGTGCAAATAAGAGAGCATGAATGACACAAGCGTTAATGAATGATCGGTTTGAAAATCATTTCATACTCGAGGCTCGGCAACATTTGAATTTGGCTGGTTTACCTGATGACACAAAAATTGCGCTGATTGTAGACAACTGTTCGGTTTGTACTTTGCTTAAAGTTTTAGTGAAAGATAATCTATCTGTATTATTCTTTCTTCCAAACTGTACGCCCATCATTCAGCCTATGGATATCAGAATAGTATATGCGCTGAAATGTAAATATAAAATAGCATTTTAAAATCTATGTTAAATTTCTTGAATAAAAACAAGTCTATTCAAGAATTTAAAAAATATTTTAGCATAAAATCTGCTGTATTGAACATCGTAAGATCCTGGAAGGATGTGTCGCCAGAGACTTTAAAAAATGCCTGGCATAATTTATGACCAGCTACTATATTTCATGATAAGGATGATGAAGATGATAGCCATGAATTTGAAAGTTTTCGGATATCGCAAAATAACGGTGAAATTTTCCAATTAATACATTTTGTAAAGAAATGTGGAGAAGTGGTAATAAATGAAGATCATATAACAAAAGTTTTTCATTGTGACGACAATGCCCCAATCATAGGTCAGTTAATTGACAGCGAAATCAGTAGTATGGTTCTAGATCCAGAAAATACCATTACCAATAGAGATGACAGGGTAGTTACTGAAAATGAAAAAATTTCGATAGACGAATTAGTCAGAATTCTTGACACAGCAGTTACAGGACTTGAACAGTGGAACTTTGTACCCGAACAAGAAATTATACCTTTCTATAGAATTAAAGAGAAAGTATTAGCACAAGAAACGAAGCAACTTAAACAACTTACATTAAAAGAAACGTTTAATAAAGTAAATAAATAAATATTAAGTTTTTTTTTTTATTATTATTTTTTATTTTTTTATTTTGATACCCTTTAGATCATAAATGCTTCACTATTTGATAAATCGCAGTTTCATGCTTTCTATTTTATACTTCTCTATGCCATTTTACTAGTGATGATCTAATATCTGGAAAAATCCCAAATCCAGGATAGCAGAAGTCCAGATCTTGGACTTTGTACTGTAATTATATATTAATAATACAGAATATTGAATAAAAACAATGAACTTGTTTTGCTCTATATAACATGAGATAAGACAGTTCTTGAATAAAATATTTATTTTATAAATTAATCTGCAATTCTTTCAACTCTTAATATAAAAAAATATTTGTGCGACTTCTAATTTGTGTTGAACTGACAATTTTTGTATATAATGAATTTGAGAAGATACATTAGACTGATAAAGGTTTCCTTGTTTTAATTTAGCAGGAATAAATAAAACTAATTTGCTGGATTATTTTTTTTTCTTATCAAAGATATATAAACATAATTCATCAAAACATTCTTAAAACAGTTTTAAATTAAAACCAACATTTTATATTAATCGATATTTATGTTTGAAAATGATTAACTAACAGTTTATGTTTATAACTGGTAACATACCATTTAAAAAAAACTTCTGATAAAAACTATTAATAAGTCTAAAAATCAATAATAATCAAAATTTACTTTAATATTCTTAAACTAAATTTACAACCAATTGCATATCAAATATTATTCAATTAAATGGCAATGTTCAGCAGAATCGAGTAAAATATAGTATCATGCAAAATCCTTTAAGTAATTTGATTCAATGCCATAGACCTTAAGACATCTCACTAAAACCTTTAAAACTACAGGATACAAACACTTCCCACCTTACAGTGTTCTGTTCATCTAAATAAAATTTGCTCAGAGTCAAAAAGAAAATAAACAAATGGCTGTGCATGATGCAATTTTGCCTATATTTTTTTTTTACACCAAAAAGAAGAAGAAAAGAAAAACCAGTTCAGAAAAGTTTAGATGCTTATTTCCTTAACACACTTCAGAAATTGGTGTTACTGGTCCACCTAACTTGCAGCTCCTGCCACCTCTCATACACCTCATCATCACAAATGTCCTCTTTATTTGATGATGAGGCTTTAGAGGACATATCATGTTAACTCACCTTTACCCATATTAAGATCTACTAATCCTTACCACCATTCACATACATACCCCAACAACAACAACCCAAAGTATATACTGTACAGTAAAGTAATACTTTATTCATTTATAATTTTTTAATTATAATATACTATACTTAAAATATGTTACTTTAGTATTTTTAATTGTTCTTTTGATAGTATTTATAGGTCTTATCTTACGAACATTGTTGGGAGGTATGTGTAGCAAATCTAATAACATTTTTAAAATAAATTAATGACATGAACAGTCATTTGAAATTAACTCATTCGTAAAGTGGGGAGCATCTGTATTGAGAACTATCAAGAAATTATGAAACTAACAAACAAAATTTAAAAATTTTACCTTGGGTTGACTTCAATGTGATAATTACTTGCTATTGTTATAATTTCTACTTTTCTTTTTGATGGTGTTTCAAAGATTTGATGCTCAATTTTCATTTTTTCAACACCAGCACCGTAAAGCTCACGGAGTAAGCATATTACTCTAGTTTTCTTCCCAGCACCTGGAGGGCCGTACAATAACATATGAGGAAAATCTCCATTATTAACCTACGAAAAAGTAATAAAATGTCTTTTAATAAAAGGAACACTATGACATAAAATTTTTTAAATATAATTAAATTATTAATAATAGCATAAAAAGCTTTGGTAAAAATATATTTACGGGTGGCCCTTGGCGATTTTTGGCGGTACATGGACACTGAGTTCGTGCAATTCTTTGACTAGTTATTTTGGCTTTGTGTAGCGGAGGTCAAAGAATTGCACAAACTCTGTATCCATGAACACATAGACTTATTTTCACCTAGAAAAAAAATTCAGAGAATTGCACAAGCTTCACATTGCACACTCCCTTGACATTGCCCATGTGATTGATGTATTTTCACTTAAAAAGTCAAAGGAGCAGATAATTCTACACTAGAACCAAGCAAAAATTATATAATTTCAATAAACTACATTTTAAATCAAACAATGAAATAACATAAAAAAGGAAATTCATCTTAACACTAAACAAAGGAAATAGATCTTATTTAGAAATTTATGTGTCTTCAGTCAAACACAATGCCTTAACAGCATCCAAAAACTTTCTACGGTGAAAATGCGGTTTAGCGCACTGCTTGGCGATTTTTTGAAAATCGCCAATTCGGCGCGTTTCTGCGAAACATCTTTGCAATTCATTGCAACCTTCCCGACACGCTCCGCGAAAACCTATTGTAAACAAAACATACAATTCTAAACCATAAATTAGTATGGAAACTATTGCCACAAAAATATAATAAAATAATATGCAAAACGAACATTACGATCATTAAAATATTCGTCAGTTACCTTTAAATTAATTATTTACATTTTATGTTGTAATACTTACACATTTTATGCGTTACATAACCTTCCCAACACGCTCCGCGAAAACGTAACCAAAATGGCATCCCAGAAAGAAGGAATTTTTTTTAAAAGGGCATTAAAATTACAAACGATACCATGTACACACCGTTCCGTTTTAACTTAAAAAAAAAATCTGAGAATTGCACAATGTAGGCAACGTACACAAATAAACAAAATAAGCTAGAATAACGAAAATAAATTACAAGAAAATGCCATGTGCACAGCGTTCCTTTTAAACTTAAAAAAAACTTCAGCGAATTGCACAATGTACGCAACGTGCACAAATGAACAAAATAAGCTAAAATAACGAAAATAAATTACAAGAAAATGCCATGTGCACAGCGTTCCTTTTAAACTTAAAAAAAACTTCAGCGAATTGCACAATGTAGGCAACGTACACAAATCAACAAAATAAGCTAAAAAAACGAAAATAAATTACAAGAAAATGCCATGTGCACAGCGTTCCGTTTTAACTTAAAAAAAACATCAGCGAATTGCACAATGTAGGCAATGTGCACAAATCAACAAAATAAAATAAATTGCAAACGATACCAGCGTTCTGTTCTTCAGCTGAGCCAAATTATTTCAATAAAAGGCAACAAAATATAAAAATTAAGCAACTTGCACTTCCAATAAAGTAATAAATGTACATGTACATTCACTCACCTCTCTCAGCATCACAGCTAAATCCATACCGACTCGGTATTTAGCGAAATATAAGGTACGAAAATAGCAAACACTCAACACAAAAACACCGCATTCAAAGAATACAACGACAACTGAAATAACTACTTAAATTAACACGTAAGAATTTCGAATAAACCGCTACGTCATCTCACATTACCCATAAAACCGTTCTTTATAAAATAGGACATACGCATGCGCGAAAACTACATGTTTCCGTAGCTTCAAAATACCCAGTCAGTCATGTTCGCGGATATACGGAGTTACCCATGTTGGCGCGTTTATTGCTCATTCAAAAACAATCGCCGCTAAGCAGTGCGCTAAAGCGCATTTGGGCCCTTTCTACAATTATTTGAACTAAAATCTGTATATTGGCATCGCAACATAAATTCACATAAAAAAAGAGTAAAAAAATACTCCACTGTCCCGATATCCTCTGACGTTCAACCATACGCATTTTCTTCCTACAAACAACTACCTACAAACTACTAAGTAAACCTTCATTTACACATCAGTCAATTAATGTTTTTTCCCTTTCGTTCTAAATCACACAGAAACTTCCATACAGCTATTTACCATTTCGTAAAAAAATGTACAGCCATTTACCATTTTACCGTACAAATTTATCTTACCGCATTCAGCGATTTTACCATGTAAACCATAGAATAAGCAACGTACTTCCTAACCAACATCCAACGCACAAACATGCAATACTTACAAATCTTTTCCCATTAGTCAAATTCACTGCAATCATGTAATCAATTACATCATAATAGAATTTCCATAACATTCAACGACTCAGGTTACCATAAATGAAGCAATTTGGTAATAAATGAAACAACTTAGCGATAATCCAAGGGGCATCCTTCAATATACTTTAACCAGAGCTTTCTACCAGTGACATTATGTAAAAATTAAGCAGCAAATATTCCCTACCATTGCATATTTTTAAACTCACCAGTCTGGAATAAATAAAAACGTAAAAATGATAATGATAGCATAATGCTCAATGTACTTTCAAACAGTGATTTGTAATTATAAATTAATATTTCTCCTTATAAATCAGAGCGAATGCTTTGAAATTCAAAATTGCTTGTATTACTAAGTTGTTCTCCTTATCTAATAAATGAAGCAGCAATCGCAAGCAGTTTAATCTTCAGCATTCCCCAGATGATAAAATTATTATATATAATGATTACCGAATGACATTAAAAAAATGGGGTACTTTTGGAAAAAAAATAAATAAAATAAAGGAATGGAATGTTAATGGAATTTTTCATTCAAAACTGAGGTTACAGGAAGGTCTCATGTGCTTTTCCTAAAAATTAAAAAATCCATTCTAAATTTAAAGATCTATGTAAGTTTCGATGGATTTCTGTTAACAGGGTATCATCCTAATTTTGGCTAAAAGTCCAACTAGATGGTAACAATCCTAACAATACAGAAAACTTCAAGGGGGAAAAAAAGGAACTTATAGTAATAAAAATAATGTATAATATAATATAATAATATTATCGTATAATATATTTACTCATGCATTTTTCCCTTTTTTGCTTGCCTGCAGTTATTGTTTTTCACTGTTACTCCCCAGCCTTCAATTTATTTAATGCTGCTTGTTTGTGTCGTCTTGCTTGAAGTTGCTGCCATTGTCTCTTTTAGTCTGTCTTACCACATGTAATGAATGATCTTCAGAATCATCCAAAGCATTAGATATCACTTTTTTGAAGCTCTCCATCGTAATATCTTCATCAGTCAGAGCCCATGCAACCAAAACTCATGAGCAAATTAATTGGTAAAATGATAACAATCACTACATGGATGAACCAATCTTAAAATCTAAAGAAGCTCACTTTCTGAACATCTTAAGAATGCGGAAATTCATCAGAATACTTAATAAATTTCAGAATCTTGAGTTAAGGAGAAAATGCACAAGTATAGAGTATATTACAATTTTGCAAGATAATTATTGTTCTGGGTGGTGATGTTTATTTTGCAATGCAATTTCATAGATCTGGTTTTGTTCACCATTATTTATGACTCTTCCATTTGAAAGTTGGACTGACATTTATACTAACAACAATCATTTAATTCATGCACCACAAGAAAAATGTTGGTCATGTGTTACTGTATTTTCTTTTTTCAAAAATATGTTTACTCTTCTTGATTTACTGACAACTGAGGAAGATGAGAGCTATGAGTAGACCGAGTTATAATGTCTTTGGAACAAAAAAACTGATTTACCAATGACAGCTACTACATCATTCTTCAAAAAAGAGGTATTTTGCCATGCATTCCAATATACAAAAATGACCACAAAGTTAATCTATATATAAATGAAAGCACTTGGAAGTGCAACATAAAAAGTTGCAAGCAAAGGAAATGCATATATTTAGACAACTGGTTCAGTAGCTCCAGATTATTGTTTGTAACAATGTTACAATTTATTTACTGTTCAGTGGCTCCAGAATATTCTTTGTAACAATGTTACAATTTATTTACTGTTCAACAGAGGAACAGGCATTGATTCCCATTTTAATACTTCTATTATTATTATTAACAATTTTTGATTTGTCAATGTCTAAGGAAGATGCTACATCATTATCCAAGAAAGAGACATTTTACTTTATTTCAGACAAACTTGGCGATAGTCTTGGCACAATGAAAACGAGAACGCATCTGAAAATTTGGTACTCCTATATTATTGGGACCACACTTGTCTTTTACTAAACTCACCAAGAGGTTGATTCATGAATTACCAATGTTACTGTTTTTGTTTTAAAGTAATTATGTTACAATGCCTTTTCAAAATTGGTTTTTTTACATTTCAAAAAAGTAAAAAATGCCTTTTCAAAATTGGAAGAGAATACAAATTCTAAAGATGTAATGGCCATTTGCATCTTTATTATTGTATTTACCGTATGGATATGAAAATTTCAGACTTACCTAATGATGAAAGAGAATGAAGAATTATTCACTCTGAAAGAATATGTGCAGAAAACCGTAAAATGAAACTCTACTTCAGTTCAATGGAAGCATTGAAACAGAGATGTGAAGATATGAGAATAGAATAGAGATGCCAAGAAGAAGCAAAAAAGAAAAAAGAAAAGAAGCCGAGAGAGAAAAAAAAGGGGGGACTTGAAATAGAGATGCCAAGGAGAAAAAAAAAGGGGGGGAAGGGAGATTGCGTTCTCGAAATTGATTTGAAAGATTGAAAATGAGTTTCTTAATGGCAGTTCATTTCATTTATGCAAGGTATTTAGAATTAACTTCCATCGAATTTTGTTAGTATCAACTTGATATGAATCATTGCACTGTTGCTGACTACAGCAGTTACATGAAGGAAGTCTGTGGCCATGAAGTGAGTTAAAATAGGAGTTACTGATAATATTGTCAAAAGTCTTTTTCAATTGAAAACACAACACTGATTATATCCATCTGCCCAGTGGATGTGCAGCAAAGAAAATATTATCGATGGCAGGATACTCAGACTTTTGGAAATGATATAAGAGTAAAGAAATAAAATTTACTGGACTTATGTGTTATTTATTTTATCGATCCAATACTGGTTGTCATATACAAACTAGTGAAAGGGTAGTGCGAAACAGAGAAATAAATGTCAACACAGCAGTGACCGTAACCAGATTCTTATTTGAAGAATTAGATTTTTATTTTACATGGCAGAATTGCCATGTAAAATGTTCCAAAATGCAAATATTTCCAGACATTTTAAATGATATCTGCAGTTTCATACTTCCCTATTTATCTTAATTCACTAACCAAAATTCTTTTTTATTTCTTCTGCTTTCTTTGGCAAATTGTTTAATTTACATTAAAAATTTCTAATTTTATGAATATCTTATTTTTTCCTTGAGTTTTTCTTCCTTTTAACCATATCATAAATATTTTGGTGATTATTTCTATGCTTCGAATTTTTTGGCAAATCAGCTTTTCATGATATCTAAATCCAATCCCCAAAGCAAACTATACAGAAACTTTCATAGCTCATAATTTGTAGATACTGGTATCTCTCAGAAGCCAGAATAATTTTAGGCATTACACAATTCAATTCAAACATGCATCCACTGCAAAACACATTTTCTGTCATGTAATTTAGAAGTATAATCTTTGTATAAAGTGCAATTTTACATTCAGTTACATACAATTAACATAAATAATTGCAATAGTGGATACTGATTGAAAACTTAATAAGCGAGCATTTTTTTTTTCAGATTGATCGAGAATGTAAACTGGAGATAAATATAAGGGATAAATACAAAGACTTGTGCCAAATTTTATTATTCAGCGAATAATATAATAATTCTAGATATTTTTTTTTTCTTGTTTCATACACTTGCTGTATTCAAATTACAGCAAATTAAGTAATAATGTTGCTTCTTGAATTTTTTTCCCTTTAATTATGAAAGAGAATTCTATTAATATATAAAATTATTAATGTAAAAATTAAACTATTATTGTATAAAATCAAACACTTCTTCAAATTATTTAAGTCAAACGCTTTTAATAATGTATTTCTACTATGTGCATAACTAGTGATTTTTGCTGAAACTAAAAATTTCCCTGAATAAATAAAATTATATAAAAAAAAATGAACATTTAAAAGTTCTTTATTAAATTCACTCTAAATTTTATTGTTTTAATTCTCAGATCTGCTGTAAAAGATATAAACGTAAAACAATAATTGTACTTCTATTAAGAATACATAAATGCACTTTTTAATTCAACACACCTTTAAATTTTTTCATACATTCAGAACGAAAAAAATCAGAGTTGTTCTACTCAAGCTTTCAATAACTAATTTTCGAAGAGGGGTAAAAAAACTGCTAGAATCCTATTTTAAATTCTATAAACAGATGTGAATAAGAAAAAAAAGTAAAAATTTGTAAACCCGAACTTTTAAAGCAATCAAGTTTAAAACTCACTAATTTTTTCAAATGACAAGCTTGTTCCTTGTGATAGTCAAGATGTGACAATTGTTTAGGGCGATGTTTGTCTACCCAAAGACTCATTTTTTAATACCTTTCACAACTTTGAAACTATTTTCTTCACCACAATATTCTCACAAATAACAAAATTTTTGCCGCCACAGACATAATACAATTGTTGCCAATCGTAGCTGAATATTGTGTTTAAAAATAAGATGAGCATGTGATAAAAATAAGATGAACTCTGACACTTTCCGCTTCTATTTGAATGTTACTACAATCACTCATTATGAATTTTCTTGAAAGCATTTCTTTGTTTATTAAGATCAACTACAGCACATGTTTTCTGCGATTATAAAATTTAATAATGACTTAAAATTTCATTTCTCCAGCGGAAAAAAAATGTTAGGAAATCAAGGGACAATGATGATGTGAACAAGCTGTGTAATAAAAATAATATGATACTTTTTTTTAATAAACAAGTTTTGCATTTTGAAGTGTTAGAAATAGCTACTCGTTTATTCATTCCTGGTTATCAAAATGGTATTTCGTAATTTGAACAAATTAAATAAGAAATGGTTTCGCATATTTTGCTTCATTTATCTGTCTTTAAAAAAGACACAGTCGGTGTTTTAAAAGTTGTTGTAAAACTACTGATTTTGTGTTCTAGTTTTTATACTGTTAATTACCTTGCAACTAAATTTCCGTTTATACTGTGTACTTTGTATTGCAACTGTTACTTATTGTGTTTTTATAATATTAAGTTATTTTATTTCCAATTTAGATGCAATTTATGCTATTGTTTAGCCGACAAGGCAAACTGCGGCTTCAAAAGTGGTACGTAGCCCATCCAGATAAACTGAAGAAAAAAATAACTAGAGAACTTGTCACAACAATCCTTGCTCGGAAGCCAAAGATGTGTTCTTTCCTTGAATGGAAAGATTTAAAAGTTGTTTACAAGAGGTAAAGAAATTTTAACACATAATTTGCTTGTAAATAATAGTTAAACTTCAGCATTTAGTCTTTATTAGATTTATGCTAAAAAATCATGTATATTAAAATATAGCGCCTATAAAAAAAGTATAAATCGGAAAGAGGATTTTATGTTTGTTTACAGTGTTCCTTGAAGACGAGTAATAATTGACAACAATTCAAAAGACGTTGGATTTTAGGGTTTCCCTTGCTTCATTTTAGACTGCATTTTAAATAGCTTGTCCTGATTAAGAATTCTTTTATATCAAAGATTAAATTGCATTTTCCCTTAAATCCTGATTAGATTGCCTACTTTTTTTTAACTCCAACTTTAAAAGGTAAAGGCTTAAAGGAAAAAAAGAGGGAAAGTAGAAAAAGAAACAAGTAAAAAACATCAAACATTTGGTAGTTCTTATTTTATCTGTTCTATACAAATATATGCACATTCAGATACTTTTTTGAAGTGTTTGTTCATGGTATTATTCATTACACATATTTTTGGTTAGTCTATATTTAAAAGTACCCCTTGGATTATCGCCAAGTTGTTGTTTCATTTATGGTAACCTGAGTAATTTAATGTTATGGAAACCTTATTATGATGTCATTGGTTGCATGATTGCTGTGAATTTGACTGATGGGATAATATTTGGGCTTATTTATGTGTTGGATGTTGGTTAGGAAGTACATTGCTTATTTTATGCTTTGCACTATAAAATGCCTGGTGGTGGTATGATTAACCTGAAGGGTGAAAATGCGCTTTAGACTACTGCTTGGCGATGTTTTGAAAATCGCCAATTCGGCGCATTTCTGCAAAACGTCTTTGCAATTGCAACCTTCCCGGCACGCTCCGCGAAAACCTACTGTAAACAAAACATAAAATTCTAAAGCATAAATTAGTATGGAAACTCTTGCCACAAAAAAATAATTAAATAATATGCAAAATGAACATTATGATCATTAAAATATTTGTCAAGTTTAAATTAATTATTTACATTTTATGTTGTAATACTTACACATTTTATGCGTTACATAACCTTCCCAACACGCTCCGCGAAAACGTAACCAAAATGGCATCCCAGAAAGAAGGAATTTTTTTTAAAAGGGCATTAAAATTACAAACGATACCATGTACACACCGTTCCGTTTTAACTTAAAAAAAAATCTGAGAATTGCACAATGTAGGCAATGCACACAAATAAACAAAATAAGCTAGAATAACTAAATAAATTACAAGAAAATGCCATGTGCACAGCGTTACTTTTACACTTAAAAAAAACTTCAGCGAATTGCACAATATACGCAACGTACACAAATGAACAAAATAAGCTAAATTAACGAAAATAAATTACAAGAAAATGCCATGTGCACAGCGTTCCGTTTTAACTTAAAAAAAACATCAGCGAATTGCACAATGTAGGCAATGTGCACAAATCAACAAAATAAAATAAATTGCAAACGATACCAGCGTTCTGTTCTTCAGCTGATACAAATTATTTCAATAAAAGGCAACAAAATATAAAAATTAAGCAACTTGCACTTCCAATAAAGTAATAAATGTACATGATAAAGTTCATGTTAAACTCAGCATCACAGCTAAATCCATAGCGGCTTGGTATTTCGCGAAATATACGGAACGAAAATAGCCAACACTCAACACACAAAATACAACGACAACTGAAATAACTACTTAAATTAACATGTCAGAATTTTGAATAAACCGCTACGTCATCTCACATTACCAATAAAACCGTTCTCTATAAAATAGGAAACACGCATGCGCGAAAACTACATGTTTCCATAGCTTCAAAATACCCAGTCAGCCATCTTCGCGGATATACGCAGTTACCCATGTTGGCGCGTTTATTGCTCATTCAAAAACAATCGCCGCCAAGCAGTCGGCTAAACCGCATTTGGGCCACCTGAAGTTTCTGTACCCTTAGAATGTTTGGGAATGAAAGCATTGATTAACTGGTGTGTAAGTGTATATTTAAATGGTTTTGTTCACCTCTCGGTAAATTATGCAGTGAGATTTAAGATTTGGAAACTAGAGCTCATATCAACACTATGGAAGGTATGTGGGGTGTATAAAGAATCTGCATGTACGTTCCTTGCATTTCGAAAACACAACGGTACCTAGAGCCATCGTATTTTGATTAACACACTCCTTCCTCTGAAAATGTGCATCTGGAACCCAAATTTTGAATTTCAAATTTTATGTTTCATATTTTGGAAAATTTTAAGAGTAACAAACTCAATAGTTTGAAAGTGAATAGTATTATCACTGTGCAAAATAAA
Source organism: Stegodyphus mimosarum (assembly GCA_000611955.2). Classification (NCBI taxonomy): domain Eukaryota; kingdom Metazoa; phylum Arthropoda; class Arachnida; order Araneae; family Eresidae; genus Stegodyphus; species Stegodyphus mimosarum. Next base: position 33,517 of record KK115358.1, read on the forward strand.
ACATTTTTATCTCCATTGCACAAGACTATCTATCGGAAATTCTAAAGATAAGCTGTTCTTAAATATTTTAACGTGAAAATTTGCAGTTACATAAAAATTTGATGTAAAAATTTTATCAAAGGAATAAAAAGGTTTTAAAATCAACGGGGAACAATTATAAAAAAAAAAAAACTTCTAAAGTGACAATTAAAAATTAATGTAATATTTATTTTAATGGAATTTATATACTTTATATTGTATTATAAATGTTAATACGTATTACTCTTTTTACTTTTAATTATTATTTATGCAATTAACACTCCAAGTGGCATGGGTTTTTAGATATGTCATGAGGACATGTATTTAAGCAGTATTTATTAGCTATGTTTGTATAATTATTTATTTTATTCTCTATCATAAATCTACATTCATTAAGATGACATTTATATTATTAAAGAAGTAAGAAATCGAATTATCTTTAATTATACACTAATATATACAAAATCACAAAAAAAATCCCATGCTCATAAAGCTGGTAATGGCACTCAGAGGTTTAATATCAATATTGGACTGTTATTAATTATTTTATATGTTGCATGTGATGATTGTATTAAGTAACTAGCTGCTGCGCGGCCAGCCTTCGTCTGGCTTTTAAGTGTACCGGGAAAATGCCTAAAGAGAACACCAAACGTTAAATTTGAAAACTGCACAGAATTTTACTCTGCATAACAATTTTATCGAAAAAGAAACAAAGAACGTTAAAAAAATTCAGTTGAAAATGCATTACATATAAAAAGCATACAATGAAATAAGCAATATCCCTTAATACAAATATTAATCATCCTAATAAATAAATTAACCAACTTCCTGCTGCCTTCTCTAGACAAACATCCAGTATCCAAGAGAAACATTAAATTTAAAAACAGCACAGAATTATCGCCCTCATTTTTCCGTGCTGATATCAGCAACAATGGCTGCGTGCCATTGTTGTTCTTATAATGAGAGAAAATTATCAATTTGATACTATTTCATCTTGTCTAGATGCATCTTGTGTACCAGATTTCATAGGCCTGGGTCTATTAGCTTACGCGCAGTACGAACGAAAGAC
>KK115358.1:35405-47071 GCA_000611955.2 Stegodyphus mimosarum
AAAAAATACAAAATATTATTATTTTTCCAAAATTCTTTTTTTAAAAGGAGTCGAAAGGATTAAAGTTCAACGTGTCCAAAAATCAAAGGAAAATAAACAGCCCATTTTTTAAAATAAGTTTTTTTTAAAAAAATTCCACTGAAAAGGTGTTAAGCTCACCTTCCTAAATAAATTCGTATTTAATCGATTTATTGAAATACGAAATTTATTTTAAGTTCGTAAAATAGCTAAGTGTCTACGCTTCACGACGATGTAAAAATGAAATGTATAGAGTGAAATCTCGCTTTCCTGTAGCCGATTATGTCTCAAAATGACGCGATTTGGTCACAAAACATAAAATAAAAAAAATTCGAATTCGAATTTCGAAAAAATGGCTTCAAGGTGCACTGGCTCTCATGTAGATACACCTATGTACCGAATTTTGTGGCCCTGGGTCTATTAGCTTACTCGCAACACGAACGAAAGACACACCCACACAGACTCTTTGTTTTATTATATGTAGAGATAATGTATCGTGTTACATGTTTAACCTCTTTATATTTTTTTTTCCTTCTCACTATAAATAAAGCAAAAGAAAAGTATTTCTTTTATTTACTATAACATCCTACTTTTAAAATGTCCAGGTCAGCAAAAGGTGACAACTCTGAGTAAAGTGAATGTAGCACCATCTGTCGGTACCGAAATAGTAAAGAAACATAAAAGTTTAAGATATTAGAATTTTAAAAGCATTAGGAAGGACCTAATTGGAATTAATATCATTAGCTAACCAAGATAAAGTTTGTGAATGTTAAAAGCTTCAATGAACTGAAGAAGCTTTATAGATGATTTTCAAAGACGAAATTTCATTTTAGATAATTTTCAATTTTAATCACAATCAAAATGTAATTGGAATGTATCTGTATCTTAAACAAATCTGGGCTCTACTCTGATATAAGTCCCCGGTTGCTTCCCGGATAAATGTGGTCGCCAAATGTGGCGATATGTGTTCTGTGCTGTGTTTTGGTGGGATTTGCTTTGTCCATTAAGCACTGATAAGAGGTTGACAGTAGGACAATAGCCACTAATGTTATCAGAAATGCGATAGTCTAGAAATGTAGGCATGTACCCGTTTACCCAAGAAAGAAATATTGATGATTTTGATGCACAAAATAACAAATGTATATATATAATGTTATCAGAAATTTGTTAATTATAAAATGTTATCAGAAAATTATGTATGTAAGTATATAATACATATTTTCTCCGTTAAATGATAAAAAAGAGGGGTTTTTTTCCCCCTTCCTTCAAAATTCTAGTTTGAATAAACTAGAAATGCTAATTCAAACTAAAAAGTGAGTGATAAAAATTTAGTTCAGATTAATAAGGTACTCTTAACATTAATTCCATTGCAAGTTTTGGGGGCCTTTTGGATTAGTTTGAATTAACCAAATTTGAATTAATGAGCAACCACTGTATAAGTTAATAGGGAATATGTAAATGAAAAATTGCCTCCTAGGAAATGTGAAGTAAAATTCAGATAGTAAATTTAAAAATTAAAACTAGAGATTATTGGTTCCATATAAAGATCCTGACATTTTAAGAGGCTCCATTTCATGCTTAATTTTGTTTGACTTTTCAACATCCCAACTTTTCTATAAAATCAACAATGATTCTCTTGTTTTTATTGTTTAACCCTCTGAGCATTATGACCGGCTTTATCCGGTCATCAGAAGTTTTGCTATTTGGCATATATTAGCTTATAATTTAAGATATTTTGCTTTCTTACTTTCTTTAATAATGTAAATATTATTTTAATGAATGTAAGTTTGTAAAAATACAGACTAAATTAAATAATTATTCAAATACAATTAATAAATGCTGTTTAAATACCGGTCTTCATGACAGATCTAAAATCCTGTGCCACTCAGAGGGTTAAATTTACAGTTTAATTAATTAAAATTCTAATTTTTGATTTTCACATTTATTATTTGAATTTTACTTTACATGTACTAAACAATAATTTTTCATTTATATATTCTATATTAAATTAAATTTTAAATCCTTGCAGCAATAGTGTAGGATTTTACTTTAAGTCCTTCTAAAATAAATTTTGAAATTTTTTAATTTAAAATTCTTGTATTTCTTGACAAAACTAATAACTTTAATTTGACAATGATCCTTTTAATTCCTCATTTTAATTTGCTATGTCCCCTTTCTTTCTTAAAATTTGAAATTGTTTGTAATAACTTTCTGTACTGCGTCTTTCAAAATTAATCCATTTTGTACTTGCATGTGTAACCCTCCTGCAATCCAATTACAAATCAAAATTTCAACAAAGAATCAGCTCTGTAAATATCACTGCTACTATATGCCTTTTTGCCCACTTTGTTTGTTGCTGACAAAATACATTGCTTAGTTCTACTGCTTATTATTCATTGTCTGAAAAATGTAAGTTTTACAGAATTGTGAGGTGCATATCTTATCCATAATGATAATATGTGAACGTGTTTGTGCTTATCAAGGGTTCCTTTATTACAGTATAAAACTGTGTTGAATCTAGGGCTGCCTCTGAAAGTTTTTCTTCTCCATTTATATCATCTTATATATCTATGCAACTATCTTCTAATCCTCAAGTTATTCATAGAATTATTACACACACACACACATATATATATATTACATACATATTGATTTAATGATAAATAAGTGACATTATTGTTCATGATATTATGTAGATTTGATTTTTTCATTCAGTACATATAAAATTTAACGATCAATTTTTTAGATATGCAATTTTTTGAATTTTTTTAGATATGCAAGCTTGTACTTCTGTTGTGCTGTTGAGCAATGTGATAATGAGCTTCTTACTTTGGAAATCATCCATCGATATGTGGAACTCCTTGATAAGTATTTTGGAAGTGTAAGTTTCAAGGTTGTTGTTTGATTATTTATCAAAACAATACAGATTTATTTATAGGTATAGGTTTTATTTTTATAACAATGATGCCAAATTAAAATACTAAACAATGAAAATGCATAAAGAAAGATTGATTTTGGCAAAACACTCCAAGTAGATGTGTGTGCAAGGTCAAGTGGTAAGCATCTTAATGGTCATTGGCAGCATATACCAACTTCAACCAGTCATCTCTGAATGGTTTCCTTTGATACCAGTGGATGCTTGGAAGGTGGTAAATGACATCAAATCGATGCTAGCATTGTTGTTGGTGCGGAAGTGGCCGCTCTTATGATTGCACAATCCTCGTGCTCATTTCAGTTCCTAGGACACCCTGACCCTCTGCAAAGGTAGACAAGCCCTTCCGTGATCCATTGTCACCAACATTGAGCAACTACCATATCTCTCAAACTGATGTGGTGTCCGATATCCATGTTCAACCAACCTGCTTCTCTGAGATGCACCATACGCCCCTTCTCAAAATCTGACAACTGTTTATTCTGCCACCAGTTACATCTAGTCACAATACTGTCCATTGAAGCTGAACATAATCTTTTGAATAGGCCTACAGCACATGCAATCATGCTTTTAAACTCTCCCAACTGTGCATCTCATATGCTCATAGCTCATAGCATATGTTGTAATTTAAATCATTTGTATGTCTAATCAGATTACATTCCTGCCTAGTTTCATGATTGTGGCTCAGTTTCTTTTGGGTACGTATATTTATTTATTTATTTATTTATTTTTTTTGACAGAGTTTATTTGGTAATTTCGGGATAAGCATTTTAATATAAGGGTAGTGAATCAGTAAAATTAAAAAGTGCAAGAAAGTTATTAATTTATTTAACATAAAACTCTTATTTTTTATCAAGAAATCCTGATGTAATTTTTTTGCACTATTCTTCCCATATGCATTGCAGCTGTTTTCACTTAAAAATACATAAGAGAATTGATCGAATTCTGTATCATGCACAAATTTTGATCAATAAAATTTAATCATTTAAGAAGTAAGACCTCATGGTATGCGAACTATTGTATTATATTCTGCTGTGTAAAATTCAGTATTTTTGAAGAAATGCAACTCTCTTTTTTATCAGCCAGAAAATTCCACAGTCTCTTATAAGGAAAACAATGTTAAAGCAAACACTAATCATAAAAATGACCATTGAATTTGAATGTGGAATTCCATATTTGTCTACTGTATGTGCACACTTACCTGGATTGCTGCATAAATACATTTTTATGAAATGTCATGTGTTGTGTATTTTGATGATATAGTGCATTGTCTCATAAATGCAGATCAGGGGGTGCAGACAATCAGAAAGGACCATATCTTTTTATGTATTTTTTATGTTTTCTGTTAACCATTTTCTGTTATTTAGAAATTTCATTGTCAGAAGCTGGAGCTATTGCCAGAGGTCTCTTTCTTTTTGGTGTCTGTGAAGTTTAAGAAGTTAATAATAAGTTATTATCATAATTCACTTTCTCACTGAAAGCAGTACTGATATTTTCTTTACCCTTTACATTTTTGTTATAAAATTGCCTGAATTGTCTATAAATTCCAAAGACAAACTTTGCTGTAATTCATATTTCGAGATGAATCCTTTAAGTTCTTGTAGTTGTTCCCTTCTGCACTTATTTCCTCTTAAAATGTTAGATCAAGGGGAATGAAAACCTGATTTGAAATTTTTTTGCATCTTGTGAAACTCTTAATTAAAAATCCAGATAATATTTCATGATGCTTTTGTAAGCTTACAAGAAAAGTATCTGAGCTCTTGATGCAGCTCAGATCAAAATTCTGTATTATGAAATTGAATGTAAATCACATTTTCAAAAATGATCCTATGCGTAATTGCTCTTAAAAAAAATATTAATTTTTTAGCATTTCCCTAAGCATAGAATGTAAAAATAACAACTAATATTAAGTAGTTAACTACAGCTAATTTTTCCATATTTATTAATGTATTTCAGGTTTGTGAATTGGATATAATTTTCAATTTTGAGAAAGCCTATTTTATACTTGACGAATTATTACTTGGTGGTGAAGTTCAAGAAACCAGTAAGAAAAATGTCCTAAAGGCTATAGCAGCTCAAGATCTTCTTCAAGAAGTAAGTTTACTCATTTTTTTTCTTTTCTTTTTTTTTAATGAAGTTCATTTATATGTATGAATTTTACTTTGATAGTTTTCCATCTTTGATTTTAAATTTTTTCCCTTGAATGTTTAGAATGTAGTATAATCTTCTATGTAATGAATTTAATGAAGAATTTTGTTTAAATAGTATTTTCTGATTATCTGTATCTCTAATTTCAACATTTTGGAGCATTATCATGTTTTTTGCTCATTTTCAAATTTGCATATATTGTTACTTCACATGTTTACTATGCACATGGCAGCAGTATGCATGTGTTTCAGTACATATGGACCCATATGCTTTATTTTTAACTTTCCTGAGCAGTATCCACTTGTTAAAAATGTAAACAATGGCCATATAAGTTTTTTTCTTCACCAAATTTTTTGGTTCCTATAAAATGCCTTTATATATATATATATATATATATATATATGTAATAATAAATGCAAGGAAAAGACAGATCACCTTTGATGCGTAATAGCAATATAGGATAGATCGTAGATCTATATTGAAGAGGAAGAATTCTGATTGTGTGGTGTGCTAATATGTTGAGTTCGTTATATCTAAGAAACTTGGCACTCGAAGCGGTTTTAATTCCATTTTTATTTTCCAGTGTAAATTTGTGGTCACAATCACTTGGCACTCTACTCGTGCCTATTCAGGAACATTTACATTTTTATATTATTGCAATAGGAAGCACACAGCGAAATTACGTCCAAGAAGTGAAGAGAAGAGAAGCTGAAGTTGAAGTTATCAAATAAGGAAGCACACAAAGAGAAAGGTTTTGGTTGGGTTAAAAGTTCCAGTTCCCAATTATTACATCATCAGTGCTGCGCTGGACCATGCAAAATGAAATGATCTAGAAGTGATGCAGTCCAGAGAAGTTATTATAGCTTTTAGAACAGAGAGGGAGAATTAAAGGGAATTAAGGGTTAGTTTAAATTATAATTTTGATTCACATATTTTTTATCTTACATATATGTCATGATCCTTGACCAATTCATCTCTTCGGGTTCGTTTTCATCCACTTATGAATGTTATTCGTCGACTCTATTCGCAGAAATAAAATTCGCACACTTATGCAGGTTTGACTATAACATGAACTATATTTTATTGAAATATATAGATATTCTTTTCACAAAGTATTTTTTTCACAATTACATTAAAAACGCACAACTATTACATTTAACCTTTCAGTTCTTTTTAATAGTAACACATCAACTTCAAACTTTAGAATACAAAAAAAATAAATTCAAAAATGTTTCACACGAGCCTCCGTCTTTCTCGCATGAAGCACGTTTTCTTCTTCTCGTAGCCAGATTTTGCTTTCTCTCCGCTTTTCAGATAGACAGTTTTTTTTTTCACACGAGCAGGCCGTTGGCTTAACTGTTCTTTCATCAGGGCTTGGTTGGTAGCTTCCTCTTACCGAGCATGTGCATGACACGCCCCTGCCCAGAATGAAATTTGTCCTTTCTTTAGGACGTATTTCATTAATCAATATCCAAGCAAATTTTCTGTACACTACTTTTACACAATACAAATCTCGTACAATATTAAATAAAACAAAACAGAACAAACAATATAAGATACAATCATACAGAAAGCAAAAAAAAAAAACAAATTATATTACTCATATTATATCTGATCCAGACGTGAGAGAGCATCAGCACTTTGGTGCTGCATCCCTGGCCTATGACTAATTCGCAAGTTCCATTTCTGCAATGCCAAAGCCCACCTCGTCAATTTTGGACTTCGAGGAGTAGTTTCGTTCAAATATCTGAGAGGATTGTGATCCGTTATAATTTCTACCTGAGCCCCATAGATCCATTTATCAAATTTATTCAGGCCAAATAAGACTGCCCAAGCTTCCTTCTCAATGCTTGCCCAATTTTTCTGAGTTTGAGAAAGCTTTTGGCTTGCAAATGCAATAGGACAATAGTTACCACTCTCGTCTCTCTGGGTTAAACAGCAGCCTACCGCCAAATTGGATGCATCACAATGGATCTGAAATGGCTTTCCAATATTTGGTGTGGCCAGAGATGTCGCTTGGCACAAAGTATCCTTTAATTTGTTAAAAGCATTCTGTTCCAACTCCCCCCATTGAACAATATTGGCATGCCTCTTCTTAGTCAACTCTGTCAACGGTGCCGATATTTCTGCATAATTAGGAATATAAGATCGATAAAATCCCATTAATCCTAAAACCGATCTCACATCTTTTTTTGTGACTGGCCTGACGAGTTTTCTAATTGCTTTGACCCTTTCTTCATCAGGACCATGCTTGCCTCCTCCAATTATATGCCCCAAATATTTGATTTTTTTAGCTGCAAAAGCACATTTGTCCAAACGTACAGAAAATCCTAATTTTTCTAAGGTGTCCAGGACCAGAGAAATGTGTTTCAAGTGTTCCTCAAATGTTTTCGAGAAAATCACCACATCATCTATATATGCCTGAGCATAATCGCTATGACTCTGTAAAGCACGATTCATTTCCCTCTGGAATGTCCCCGAGGCTCCTGATAAACCGAAAGGCATTGTTCTCCACTGGTACACTCCATTAGATGTCGCAAATGCAGTCAAGGGTTTGCTCCTTTCATCCATTCGGATTTGCCAATACCCTTTTCGAAGGTCGATGCTTGTCAGCCAGTTAGCTGCACCCGCCACAAAAACCAACTCCTGCATGTCCTTCATGGGAAATGTTGGAGTTTTTGTAACAGCATTCAATGATCTAAAATCTATACACATTCTAACTGTAGCATCCTTTTTCACCACACAAACTATAGGATGAGCAATTTCTGACTCAGAAGGTTCAATTAATCCTAATTCTAGTAACTCACGTATCTGCCCATCTACTGCTTTGCGATATGCCATAGGTATTCCATAGCAGTGGGGTTTCTTCCTAATAGCAGTAGGAATAAGTTCGATCTTGTGTGTACCTACTCGGGCTGGTTGCACTGGACGTGTAAATAATGTTTGGTATTTCCTCAGTAGCCCTAAAAGTCTACTCCTTTGGACCGAATCTAAATTAGACATTTCTAATCCTTCCAGAGATTCAGAAAAAGTTTTTCCTCCCTTGTTGACAGGTGTAGATTCAATTTCGCCAAACTCTTCTTCTCCCTCCAAGATAACATTTACTGCTTGAGATCTAACTACATAAAGTCTAATCTTATTCTGATGAACATGCCTTTTGGTTCCATCGGGCATTCGTACTACAAAAGAGTGAGGACTTTTCTGTTCCAATATATTTGCAGGACCCTGCCATCTAGCGTAAAGCTTATTATTAGAATCGGGAATCAAGACTATCACCTTATCTCCCACCTTAAACGTTTTTACGGTAGATCTTAAATTATGATAGTGTGCTGTCCTCTCTTGTTGAATTTCAGCTGTGAGCTTTGCCTGCTCCGCTGCCTTCTCAAACCTAGCCTTTAGATTTTGTAAATATGTATAAACAGGAGTTGCATCTAATTGTAAATTTTCATGTTTTCCTGTCCATGATGATTTTAATATCGACAAAGGTCCTTGAGGTGTCCTGCCGTACATTAGTTGAAATGGAGCCACCCCAGTTGTTGAGTTGGGTACTTCTCTATAGGCCCACAACACATAAGGAATTTGCAAATGCCACCCCCTACCTTCTTCTCTGATGACATGATGCAACATTCTTTTTAAAGTACCATTAAATCGTTCAACTAATCCATTAGATTGAGGATACCCAGGGGTCGAAAACTTAGGACTGGCCCCTATTCGTCTCTCAAATTCTTGAGTCAAATCTGCTTTAAAGTTTGTTCCATTGTCACATGCAATTACATTTGGAATACCCGTTCTTGAAAAAATATGTAATAACTCCTCACAAGTCGACTTGGCAGAGAGGCTAGTTAGGGGTATTGCTTCTGCCCATCTGGTATGCTGATCAACTAAGCATAATATATACTTATGCCCCTTAGAGCTGGGAGGATCAATCGGACCTATCACATCAATGTTTACAATTTGGAAGGGCAGATCTGGCCTCGTTACTGGGGTGATTGGTGTCCTATCAACAGTTTTAATTGGTCTAGTCAACTGGCACTCTTTACACGCCTCGCAAAATTTCTGGACGTCTAACCTCAGACCTTCCCAATAGAAAGAGTATCTAATTCTCTCCACAGTCTTCTTTACCCCCATGTGGCCACTAAACACCGAGCAATGTGCTAACTGCAAGACTTCCTCCCTTCGACTCTTAGGTACAACTAATTGTCCCACGCTTTCCCCAAGAATTTTGTCCTTATGAAAGAGAAAGTTATCCACTGTATAATAATTCCCCTTTCCTTTTTGAGCATTCTCCCATGCTCCTGCCAGAGATTCACAAGTCTCCTGCTCTCTTCTAAAAATATCCGCTGTACATAGTCTTCCTGACTGAGGTTCTTGGCTTTCACTTGATTCCACCTTTTCTTTCTCATCGAGATTCCTTCCCACACTAGTGTTTCTTTCTAGTTTCCCTGTGTTTACCTTCACAGACTTTTCATTTCTCCTAACCTCTAGGATGTTTGTGGTTTCTTCAGGTAAGTTCTCTACCACCTCACCTGTGTCATGTAACTGACCCCCTAACATGGTGAATACTTCCGGAGGAAGCAACACATCCTCTGCTAGAGATTCTGCAACTGCACACAAAATCTCTTGATGTGTGACACTGGAACTTTCTCCTACAGTGATACCCAGTGGAATGTTTACCAAAGGGCATTTAACAGCTGGACCAAATATACCCTTCAAATATATGCTCGATCCTTCCTCCAGTTGGAGATTTTTGGTTAACTCCTTTTTAACCACCGTAATTTCTGTTCCTGAATCAACGAGGGCCTCCCCTATTGTTCCATTCACACTAATAGGAACCCTTTTCAACTTACACAGCTTATAGTTGTTTACATTCCCTGGCTTCCCCAAAGGATCCACACGAGCTACCACAACTTTGTCCGCTAGGATATCATTATCCTGACCTTTTTTTACCCAGTTTACCCTAGCTTTATCCTTTTCCTCATTTCGGTTATACTGCCTAGAACCTTTAATCTGAGGACAGTTCCTTTTAAAATGCGAAGCTGAACCACATACAAAACATGTTAAACCTTTAACATTCCCTGTGTTTTTCCCTATGGTTTCTGACTCATGCCGACCGCTTCGTCTCTCTTCGACCTTAGGTTTCTCACCTATTACCTCATTTAGCATCTTAGTTTCACAAGCTTCCCTACGTACGTTGTAGGACTTCCCTTTAGCCGCAAAGAATATGTCACACTCCTTTCCAAGCTCTCTTGGCTTGAACCACGAGTCTCCCTGCCTTATACCTATGTGTACTGCAGTTTCTGTATCAAGGGTCTGGTAGATTTTGTCCGCTACCACCAACTGATTAAGACCTTCAAAGTCTGTCACCCCCCTTGATTTCACATAATTTTCCCACATGGCAGTAACTCTAGTAGAAAACTGGACAAAGGTCTCTTCTGAACTTCGTCTTGCTTTCCTGAAATTCTCCAGGCATACCTGAGGTGACGGTTTGAATTCTTTCAACACAGTTTCCTTTATTACTTCATAATTCCCATACTTATCCTCCCTTATCAATGTTAATAAATTTGCCGCTTTATCTCCCAAAAGGTAAATCAAAATTTTGGCCTTATACTCATCAGGGACACTTTCATTGATATAAGCTCTTTCTAAACTGGAGAAGAAATAGTCCCAGCCATCTGCTCTACTTGGAACCTTTACTGTCAATAACCTGATTGTTCTCGTTAACTCTTCTACTGATCTTTCCTTCCCATTCTCCCCCCGTTCGGGTGTGGTACTCCTATTCAAGTAACGATCCTGACAATCTACCTTATACTTCTCAATGGCAATCCTCTCCTCTGCCTCTAACTTTAGTTTATATTCCCTTTCTTGTCTGTCGCGTTCTTCTTTTCTTTCTACTCTTTCGCGTTCTTCTTTTCTTTCTACTCTTTCGCGTTCTTCTTTTCTTTCTACTCTTTCGCGTTCTTTTTCCCTTTCTTCCTTCTCCTCCTTTGCCTCCCTATCTGTAATGATAACACTCAGAAGGTCCTTTGCTACCTGCTCCTCATAGCTTTCACTAGCAAGAATTTTTTCCCTCAAGTCCAAAATTCTAAATGTAGGCAACACTTCAACACCAAACTCTTGTGCAAGGGCGACTAGATCAGCCTTTCTATGTTTGGTCAAAAATGACATTATGGGACTTTATGTTCAACTTAATTAAAATAACAGAAAATCAAAACTGAATCTCTGTACTTAAAATTTTACATCAAGTCTTGAACTTCTAGTGAATCATAAACACCTGGTATCTGCATTAAATATGCACAACATCCAAATATTCAATCAAATAAAATAAAAAAAATTAATGAGTATATATAAGCAGTCAAAAATTAATGAATGCATGAGAATTAATGCAATCATATCTCTTAAATAAAACACAAGCATTAGTTAAATTAATACTCATTCACTCATACAATAAAAGATAAATGCACTTTCAAAGTAATTCAAGTATCATATGATAATCACACTGATAATTCCTGTGTTATAAAATACTTCTTTAAGTGTACCGTTATATTAACAGCAAATGTTTCATAAAAAA
>KK115358.1:54112-72911 GCA_000611955.2 Stegodyphus mimosarum
CAATCATCTTTTATTATACAAAAACTTTTTGTTAAATGACCAAGAGTATTTATTAATTATCAATGTAAATTTTATTGCATTAAAATCTGAAACGAATATATGGCATATTATATGATATGGATTCCATTGTTTCATTCACATATTTTCTATTTACAAGAATATGGAAGTTTTAATCTTAAGAAAAAAATGGTAATATGGCTAACGACAATAAAATTTCAATAGCTGTTTTCAGGGTTAAAAATAATTTTCCATTTGAATACATCAAGTTGTTGAAATCTACTGTGATCTCTTCTGAAAAGCCTTTTCACTTGTCAACAGATAAGTAAATTATGGAATTCATAGTTAATGTAAAACTTCCTAATTTCTTTAAATTTTATGTTCTATATATTTCTAAATTTTTGAAATTTGTGATTTCTTTTTTCTCATTTTTAAAATAAACTTTCAATAAAGTTGTGATAAATGTTTTTGCATAATTACACTTGGTAAAATGCAGCGATTCGCTCTTTTCTCTTTCATTCATCTGTGCATAGTGTTTGTAACTGTGTGATGTAACATGTAATTTTAAATAATTAAAGTCCATTGTGTGTTAGATATTTTTGTTAGTCACTATAAGGGGCATAATTTTTAATTTATTGTAATTATTTTGGTTTTCATAAATTAAGAAACAATCGCAAAATCATAAGAATTCAACATATATATATCGAAGGTTTCCTGCAGAACTGAAATAAAAATTGGTGAAAATATATGCTGTAACATACCTTATAATTCTGAAAAACATTGTACATGAAATATTTGTGTAATTAATTTTTTTAAGCATGAAAATTAAATAAGTATTTTGCTGAGGATCACAATATTCCCCCATAGCAACAGGACAGTATATCGCTATACTTGATGAAAGCCATCATTCCTGCAAGATTTCATAAGGTTTTTGGAACAGCAATATATCATATGCTCAGTAGTATTCAAATTACTCAAAAAGTCAGTTCATATGGAAAGGATTTTTTTTTCTGAGATTTTATTCCCTCTGTCTAGCAAAATGAATAAATCTATAACTTCTACATAACAATGAACATGTGGTGCAGACTTTGTGTTTTTCAATATCCTTGCTTTACCTTGACACACACATGAATTCTAACAAAATGACCATCCAAAACAGTGATATTGTATCTAATCTAAATACCTTTTTCATCGAACTTAGAAGAATGATAGTGTGTTCATTCTGTTCAAATCACAGATTCGGATATTCTCCACACAATAGAGTTCCAGTGCTCATGTATGAGTGCTTTGGAGCTTTGCCCATTTTAAATTGGTTGCTCTGCTACCTTGTACTCTGAAAATGACTAAAATTTATTTATAAAATCTTCACAGTGGAACAGTTAGTTCTGTAAACATGCAGCACAATATAAAAATATATTTAGGAAAAGAACAATAAAGTAAAGAACCGAACAGGTAAAAAAATATGTTTCTAATTTTACAAGTAACATATCTGATGCTATGTAAAAGTTAATACTACCCACTTTTTCAGAAGAAAAAATATGTATTGATGAACTTTGTCAGCTGTCTGATATGGTATGTGGTGATCTCAAATATGCAAGACAGTTTTACATCTATAAGGCACTGAATTAATGAGGTTTCGGTGAGGCTCACTAGGTTTGGAGTTTCAGTGCTACTCAAAAAGGTAATTTTACAACAGAAGATTTTGGTCTAGCAGCAGCATGTCTGCCTGTCACAAACATATTCTGTTGAATTCAAATCAGGGAGTAAGCAAGCCACTTTGTATACTCGGTTCTCGAAACTGATTGTGGCTTGATCAGATCTTTGCAAGGTTGAGATACCTATCTGTATTTGTCAGCCAAATAATAAAACCAAAGATATTGTTTATGTACTTTACTAGCCATGATCTTCCTTTAGTCTTTCGTCGTATTTTTGAGAATTTGTTTGAAAATTCAGGAATTTATTTCAAAGTCTGTATGATGGAACTGCTCTTTTACTTCCTATCCTGATCTTGAAAGTCCTTTTATAAACCAGTAGCTCTTCACCTGTATTCACATATTAAAAGTAATATTTTACAATCATAATTACAGCTTTGATATCTCAAAATTATTTTCTCAGGGATTTACTCTTTTGAATAAGATGAGATAAGATTAAATTCAGTTTTACATAATATACACAATTTTGAAATTTCCAGTTTTTCATTTTTTCCTTAATTTATGGAAACCAATTTATTGAAAAAGTTATATTTTCTTATACTGAAATTTACTATATTCTTTGGATTAAAAAAAAGATTAAGCATTGAATATGTTTTTGATCTTGCTAACACTTCTTTAAGTTTGTGTTATCAAGTACCTGAGGTTCTCTCATTAGATTTGAACCCTTTTAGCCCTGTCCGAAGTCTGGCATGTACTATTTGCTATTCATGTATTGCAAAACGCACACTTAGTTTGATAAATTTAAAGGGTTAAAAACAGCTCCAATAAAAAATTTCATTAATTATATATATATATATATATATATATATATATATATGCAATGGCCTCCTCAGCCGAATAGATGTCAAATTATTAATAATGAATGCATATGATTTCATAGTGCAGAATGAATCTCATTGTGGCTGGACACATATTTGCACAAAAACATATTTTTTTAGAACCTGTATGCAAGTTCATCATGCTGACACACATATGCACAATAACATATTTTTTAGAACTTGTATGCAAGTTCTTGTATGCTTAAAGGGTTAAAAAAATTTCATTTACCAGTATATTTTCATTACTCGTATTGTTCTAAATAAATGTACAGAATATTATTTTGTGTTCTCAGATAATGTTTATATATGTATATATTTGTTTTGAGTAATAAGTATACTCCTTTATCTGTAAATCAAATTTTAAGCAAAAATTTGTGTCATTTTCCATTCCATATTATTTTATGAATTATTGGTGCTCTTGATTGCCTTCAAAACCAAAGAAAACGAAGTATTGCGAATGAAACTTCAATACTTAATTATATGGATAAATGTATTGCATGAATGAATATTAGAATCTATGATTATCATCATCTGTTGATCCTTTCATGATTTGTGAATCACAACCTTATTCAAAATGAATTGCTGACAGATGTGATTGATCATAGAAGCAAAAAATATAGTCATGATAAACACTGGTACATGATAAAAACTGCCTTTACTTTTTCTTATTTGTAGAACAAAGCGTAATTATTAAGAGACTTCATTGGTTTATAGTTTCAATTCAAATTTTCCCTCATTTGTAGTTAAATCTGTTAAAAAAAATAGAATTTTTTTTCTTTTTACTCTGATGACAAAACTTTTCACTCCAAATTCTAAAAGTTTAACATCTACATAAATTCATATGTATTTAATATATATATTAAATTTGAGTAATAAACTGTTTCATTATTTTATAATTTCACTAATAGCATTCAAGAAAATTATGTACAAGTTTGATAAATAGTATTAAAAACTTATTCTTCCATCTCAAACTGTCAATACAGGTGCTAGATTTGCTAATTGTATTTTTAATCTTCATTAAATATTCTCTTATGAATTTGTGATATGTTTTGTCCTGATGTGATTAGTATATTTTAAAGTTTTATGAAAATATATTACTCTCAAAAATCATCTTGTAGTCTTCCCTTAGCAAGTACGTATTGTCTTAGTTCACTGCGTTATTGTTGTGGTATAAATATCTTGTGATATTTCATGGAAAACGTCTCCTCCTGTTGTTCTTTCATTCCATAAATTGTGCTAGTCATTTGATATATTTTAAATAAAATTTTTGAAGCATGAACTTGTTGATGTGAATGTATTTTTCTTTTTTTATAAATGGAAATGTGTATTTAAGATATGTGTACTACTATCTAAATGCATTAAACATTTTCAAAACAGTCTTTGCCAAGTCAATTTCCTTTTTTTTTTTTAATTATCCCAACATTGTGCTAATATTAGTGGTAAATTTACACTTATATAGGAGGAGACACCACAAGGATTTTTTGAAGACCACGGTCTTGGATAAGTTCATCAAGTTCTGTGACATTAACAAAGAAATTCTGGAAGAAATTCTTACAAGAATGGGGGAAAAACTTCCTACTTTGTAACAGTGATGTGTTCTCTAGGTATGCCAAGCAGCCCTATCTACTTGTTAATAGCTTACTTCAAATTTCTGCACTTCATAAATTTTGGAAATCTGAATTAAAATTATTATGCAAAGAATAAAAATATTTGATATATGGAAATATTTATTGTAAATTGTTTGACTTCAGAGCATTTTAATAAAATTTGTTTAAATTGATTGTGTCTCAGTTTCATGTAAGGATAAAAAAACTAGAGAACACATTACTTAAAAAAAAAAAAAACCTATTCATTACTGGAGGCGTTATAAATTAAGGGAAAGTTTTTTTTAATTAAATTAATTTCATAATATGGTTATTACTCAAATGCAGATCAGTATAGTAATGAAAATTTTAGCACTTAAACGGTAAAATATGTGTTACGACATAAAACTATATTTTGTTTTAAAGATAAATTTCAGAAATGCAATTTCAAATTCTGTAGATAATTATGTACACATGAATGCCAGACTGAATTTTAAAATGCTAAAAATTACATAAATGGACTGAGATTCATATTAAAACAAACTATAATTTATTTAGCACATTTTTTTTAAATTCACACAAAATAACTATAGTATTTTTTTTTAATACCATAAGAACTTTAATTTTCCATTCAGTATCCTTTACGTCCACGAAACCTCTGCCTATTGTCCAGCTGCAAAAGAAATATTTAATTATGAAAATATGTTATAGTCAATAAAAATATAACAGAAAATGTATTTACAGTACATACAAATAATTTACTTATAAAACAGATAGGTAAATAAAGCAACATTCAAGATGCAACAAATTAAGTAGTTTCCAAGCTTTGGGGTTCATTGCACATTTGAATGTGTCAAAAATTAGCTTACCTAACAGTTGCAATTAATTTTGTGATTATTTTTTAACTTAACAAATTCACAAATAATTTACATTATAACATTAAATAAGTGCAAATTTTATGATATAATAAATATTTGTTGTTGTCTTGTTTAAAATGTTTTGTCTTCAGCAAAGCACAAAATGCTTAATGGTCTATCTGTCTGTCAATACGTTTAATATTCAGTTCTAAAAATCAAATGAACTGAATGTCACTCCAAGGAAAATACTACAATATGCTAGGGTAATTGTCAAAGAAATCAGCCAATATAAGTATTCAGATTTGGCAGAAGTACAACCTTAACTTGGGATAGAATTTGAATAAAAATCTCAATTCTGAAAGCAATCTGACATAGCCCTTCTTTAGAAGCAAAAAAGTTTCCAAAAGAGAAAAAAAACGACAAATTCATAGCAAAAACAATACAGTGCTACCTATCAACAAATATAGTAAAGTAACATAAAAGAGCTAAGATACCAGAATTTTGGGAAGAAATAGATGTATAATTATTACCTTTTATTAAAGATAATACATTTTTATGAACGTAAAAGGCTTCAGGGGAAGCCCAAGTAACCAGTAGAAAAAGTTTTGTAGATAATTTCTACGGCATTCAAGACAAAATTGTAGTTAAACGACAAACTATGATTAGCTATAGAATTATTAGTATTTTCTTTGATGCAAATTTTTCCTTTCATCATCAAAGAATACTGAGCATAATGATAAGAATAAACATAACTCATAAAGTGATTAGTAAATAAATGTATAGGCTAGCATTACAAATGATATTTTTCTTTTGATCTTGATGAAAGATTAATAAACTTATTTGGTATGAAATGTTCTGATAACTTGCATTAACACACTCAAGATATATGTGTTTTGATGCCATTTTCATCAAAATCTCTCTCTTATTTATTTATTTGTAATAAAGCATCCACAAAATCCGATTAAGTCTCTCTAAGAAAGTGTGATACTAACTTAAATGACTTCTGTGAGATTAGACAACTAAAACACATGATGTTGACTGCAAATTATGCTATACTGGAATAATAATATTATTTGAGTTAATGCAACAATACATATTTTACAAATGCATTGCACATTTTCTATGTTGGCTAATTAGAGACAGAGATATCATTGCATTCATAGTTTTTATTTTTTGACACTTCAGTATTAAAAATTTCTAGAATATTTTTTAATTCAAAGTCAATAAAACTGGTAAGTTAAGCTGATTTCAAAACTGTGAGGTTAAAAACTGTTACTACAGGAAAAGAAAAGTGCCTCTATTCTGCCAGCCATTTTCTATAACAGTTGATCCCAATTGATACTTATTAAATTTAGATAATGAAAGGGCTATAATTTATTTATTATCCAAATTTATTTATTATCCTAATTTATTTATTATCCAATATAAATATGCATTATGCAAAGTATAAACACCCTATTTCAAACACTGGTATCCTTAGATATATGTTTCATACAATCCTTGTGTATTAACTAATACCTCCTGATGCACCACCAACTATCTGTTGCCACTTTTTGGTGATGAAATTTTTGAAACAAGCAGACTGATGAAAGCTTTTTTTTTAATTTTAGGCAAGCATCGTTCTGCAGTTGCATGAAATTTTGACTCTCCACAGCTCTTGAATATCAGCTTTGCTAAATAAGAAGGCAACTTCTCCAATCAGTTCCCATTCCTGTTCTAACCGTTTTTGTCAAATACCACATGCCTGGAAAAAAATTAGATTGCTTCTGCTTCATTTCTCAGCAAATATAAAGAATTCATGATACAAAATACAGTAAAAATTAACACATGATAAACAAATGTTGCCCTGAGAATTTTCCATGGAGAAAGTGTTAAAAAAAAGTGATGCAATGTAAATTTGCATTTTCTCTAATTAATCAGTAGTTGAAGGTAAAATAAAAGAAGCCATTCTCAACTTTGTTTTAAGAAGGCAGAATAATAAAACTATTCCTTAAAGAATAATCTGGAATAGCTTCTAAGTTTGCTGATATCTTGCAGAAATCAGAGTGGTATTTTGGTGATGCATAATTAGATACCAACAAATATACAGATGCCTTTAATAAAATATAATTTCATCAATCATGCCAAAATTAACAGTTCCTAGCACAAATGCTGCTACTGAAAAATTAGTCAAAATGCTATTTTAATTATATGCTACACTTTGAGCAAGACACCACGAATTCAGTTGTACTGAGATTATTGCTGATTCACATAAATGAGAGAATATAATGATAAAAAGAAATGGTACTTGTTATCTGATAAGCCGTAATCTTGCTCAAATTAAGCAAAGGCTAGGGTAGGTACTAAGAAAATCTGGGCAACGGAATGAATTACTTCCATTTTCATTAAATGATTATGGTGGTGATCTAGCTGATTTCTTTTTATTATGTTTGGTAAATAATGATTAGCTAGGCTAAATTTTTAGAATCTGAGGAAAGCACTGAACAGCAAAATTTTTAGAATTTAGTGAGGAATCAGGCAGAAGAATTTGAGACCCACAGAAATGGCATTGCACAGTGGTAGCTCTGATTTTATACAATGTAAATACTAAATTAGGAAACAAACTACCTCACCCCTTAGAAAAAGGAAGTTCATTTGAGCAGCATGTTTTTTTTATTTTATTTCATCATTTTATCAAGTATTTTGATACCGACATTTGAAAGTAATTACCTGTTATTCCGGTACTATGCTTCACAAGAATACAATCTGAATGAGCTAGGAGGTTTGTTAGGGGTGTCACATGAAAACCATCAACAGCTTTCCACGAAGGTATTAGGAATGAATACATTGTGATTGCAAATATGAATGCATTATAATCACAAATTGACGTTAAATGACCATAAGCTTAAAATAAGTCTTGACTTTCATAATAATGAAGTTGCCCAAGTTTTGTAACGTATGCATTGCATGGAATTTCGGGACATTTAAAATATACGGGCCATACATTGAATTTTTGTCATAGCCATGAAGATGCGCTATTTTAAAGTGCGCAGTGCATTTCAAAGCATCCTAAGCATGCTTTACGCCTTGCCATGAAGTGTCGCGATCTTCATCATCAGGAAAGTCAGGATTTATTTTTATGACCTTTAAATGTCAGTTTGCAATCACAATGCAAATTTATTTCTCTACTATTTCTGATCAGCTGGAGAACAGACAAAGATGCAGGAATGACAAGCTAATGCTGGGTGGGAAAAATCTTTATTTGGTGAAAATTTTACAATATGTGTACATTTCCAGTTTCACAACAAGCACTCAAAGTTCCACCATTATGCAGCCTTCACAACAGTCATGCACAGATTGTCAAACCCTTTCAAAAATATCTGGCATGTCGCGGATGATTGCAGCTGCCATGAAAATTCTTATAACGAAATTGATGTTGCAAGCAACTTGTAGACCACGGCTTTCAGGATCCTCCACAAGAAGAAATGTAATACAATTTTAAGCACTTTGTTTAATATAAACACATCCCTAAACTAATTTTTAATAGGTATGTTCTAATGGCTACAGTTCATAACTGCTCTAACAATGCCTTAAATGTTTTATCACAGCTAATGTGAAAACTGAATATGAATTCTGCCTTGTGTGACTCTAGGTAATGTCAAGTTACACCCCTGTGATTTTGTTTCACCATTTCACTGTTCCTCATTAGCATTCCACAGGCTGTAATGTATTTTCTATTGAGGGCAGATTGAAAATAGTATGCATATTAAAAAATTTAACAGCATAATACTGTTATATTTTAAAAGAAAATTTCCATAGCTGAAGAAATGTAAACCATATGCACATGTGCAAACTGGTAACCATTTGTGTCTCACTAAGCAAGCATATTAAGTATTTAGCAATAAAAAATGGTACTTTCTGACTATCTAAACCTCTTGCTGAAGTGCTCCTAAAAAGTACTGATGAGGCAATGCATCGTGTCTCCAAAAATTATTTATATGGCAACCCTTGATGTTGCCAAAAAAAATATATATGGTCAACCAGGTATGCATGTAGCAAATGTGGAATTGCTCTTCTGAAATTCAACACCCATTTTTTAATTAGTATTTTATCTTGCATTAAATTACATTTGTTTTTATTATAATGAATCTTAATTGTTAATATCTTGTTCTCAAACAATCATGGCCAGAGCACAGCACTAAGTTTATATAGTTCTTTGATATTCTTTTAGAAAAAACAGATCGCTGTGTGTATAGGAGTGAAAAAATATTGTAGAAAATGTTTTTTGAAAAAGTACCCTATTTTTTTAAATAAATTTTTAAAAAAATTAACAGCATTGGATACATCATAGAAATAGATGTAAAGCTAGCCAAATAAATGTTTCTCTCAAAAGCCGTTTACAAGATCACAATTTTTTCATGGAAGTGCAGATAATAAGAAAGTACTTAAAAAACTACTATATTTTTAAAAAAAATTGTAACAGATATAAATTTTTGGCAAGAATCCTGTTTTTGCAGATTTGTTAGGCTTAAAGTGTGAAATGTGAATAAAAATTCTTAAATAATTAAAATAATGTGAAAATGAATGTACTTACATAATTCAAACATTTAATTAAGTAATTAAAACATCTATGTGTGATATACACTGAATACATACTCAGATACAAAAATGTCTCAACTGGTTCAATGGGCTGCCACACAAAACAAAATCTCGCCAAAATTGCATGGTTACCAGACCAGACAAAAAACACTAAATCTGGCTCATCTGCACTGAAAATTTTTACTAGCCAAAGAAGCATAAACCATGTGCACACATACAAATCATTAACCATTTTTTCTAGCTAAAGTGAAAAGATGTCAATTCCACCTTCTTGCCAAGGCCACAACAAAAAGGAAGTACCATTTAATATTCCTGTATGTTATAATGCAAGATCCAAGATTGGTCTTAACTTAATCAACAGGGCACTTATGTATTATCACAACCACCATAACAGAAATTGCCAAAGTTTCAGAATATACCAAACTTTGGTAACTGCATGCATAACAATTATTCAGCCAACCACAGGCATGACAAATATTAATTTTCCAATGTTGCCATTTTCATATGCATTCTTTTGGTTGTATTCCAAATTCCAATGGCATTTACAGAAAATTTTATACATGTAATATCTTAAACTTGATTTGAAAATTTGTGCTTGTAAGAATTTTCTATATTACAAGAAAGATAAGTGAAATTTCTACAGAAATTCATTATTTTGCCACCAAATCCCTAAAAGAATAATGCTTCGAATTCTTTCTCAAAGCAATCGTTACGAAATTTCCAAGATAAAAACTCATTTGTCACTAGGCTTAAAGATTGTCTTTTCGAATATATATATAACAGAAACATAGTATATATAATAAACAAAGCAGAAACATAAGTTATATAACTTTTTACTATAAAAGTAAATGTTCTTTTTCTTCTGTAAAATTCATCAAACTGCACCAAGGTGGTTGCAATAATATGTAAGTACATCTATGAATGCAAATATAGCTAATTGATGTGCTTAAAAAAGTATTTAAACATTTTAAATAAATGTAATACCTAAGAAACTTCAATTAAATTCTGGTTTCTCCGAGGCATAAAAAATATGCAATGTTCATATTTAAATATACCTTATTAAAAGGTTACTTTTATCTAAAGTATTGATAAAAATATCAAATAGCTCAAATAATTAAAAATTAGTATTTTCATCAATACAAAGATTCTTAAATTAATGTAACAATAGTCAGGAATATAAAAGTGTAGAACTCCTACCAATGATCGTTTGCATTCAAAGTATAATGTCCGCATTGAATAACACTCTTCAGGGATAGAAGGATGATTAGATTTCAAGCACTGCCTGGGTGTTTGCTTTTCCTGAAATAAAAATTTTGTAAAATTAATAATGATTCCATTAAAAAGTAATGGTACTTTTCTGTTAGAGACACCACCATATGTATAAAAAACAGTATCTCTTTAATGGAAATGTACAGTGCGCAAAAAAAAAAGAGAGACAGACAGTTTTATATCTCCTGTTCTACTGGGCCAATTGACGAAATTCAAATTTCATTTTCCATATCTCAAAAGTGCAACTTATGATATAAATTAGATTTAGCTTTGTTCTAATATACATATTTTGACACAAAATCGGATTTTTTCTGAAACAACATACCAATTTTTTTCCATATTACGATTCTGCGACTCAAATTATGCCTAAATATTAAATTTTGTAAAATTTGGTGCAAAATTTACGGAGAAATTAAAAAATTTAACTTGGTGAATTTTTTTCTGTTTGAGCCAAGAATAATTCACTGGCGAACTTCTTAATATGTGGCAACCTATTTTCCTTCCCTTCCATCGTGCAGAGAAGGAAAAAAAGTCACATCGTTCTAGCCTTTTTACATTATGGATGAGAGAAAAAAAAGTCACCATCATTCTACCTTCAAATAATTTTAACAAAGTACGTAAACCACATTTTCGTTATTATCACTTTCGACAAATTTCAAAACGCGCTAATATATAAATTCACGTATATCTTCGGAAATTTCGAATAAAAAGCTCTAATTTTTTGCAGGTATGCTTAGAAATGCATCTACTTTAAGATGACAGTAAAATTTTATAGGTTATAATTCAAAATTTTTTTCAAAAAATTATTTAAAAATAAATCAAAAATGGGGGAATTTTATTTGGAATGAACCTAAATTTCAAACTGTACAAGTAGGAATCAAGTAAATGTAATAAAAAGATATCTTAATAAATAGATACCTAATTGAATTAACATTGAGGAGCTAAAATTTTGAGAACAAATTTTTTGAAAACTACTCGTGTGGGCTCTAGTGTAGAATTGGGTGCCCCTTGTTTTTTGGCGAAAAATTTTGTTTTGGCGATGAAACCCTATTTCTGTTTACCATGAGAGTTTTAACATGGTTTTAGCTTCTTGATTTATTTAATTGAAAATAAATCAATGTGCACATGGACAAAGTCAAAATGTGCAATGACTAGTTTGTGCAATTCTCTGATGTTTTTTTCAAGTGAAAATAGGTCGATGTGTACATGCACACCGAGTTTGTGAAATTCTTTGACTTCTTGTTTTGGTTTTGTGTAGCAGCCATCTTGAAATTGTGTCTTATTTACGCCGATCTTGGCATCAAAACAGAATCGCCAAAAAACAAGGGGCACCGAATTGTAAACTTTTACCCTCATGTGATTTTTACAAAACCTGGTAGTTTGGCATAATTTGAGTTGCAGAATCAAAATATGGAAAAAAATTGGCATGTCATTTCAGGAAAATGTCCAATTTTGTTTCAAACTACCCATATTTGAACAATGCTATACATAAATGTAATATATAACTTAAGTCGCACTTTCGAGACATGGAATACGCAATCTGAATTTCGTCAATCGGCCCAGTAGAATGGAAGATAACGAACTGTCCCTTTTTTTTTTCTTTTTTCCGCAGTGTACGTTAATGATATATAAAAATAATACAAATAAATAGCAACATGCTTTAATATTTTTCAGCAAACAATTTTCAGCTAATATTACAAAACCTGTTGCTTAGAGAGCCAAAAGTATAAGCATGCTTTATGACAGGTTAAAGTAAACTGAGTTTGGTAATCTTCTGTTATCGAGAACAGATTCAGAAATGTATGTGTGCATGCATGTACGTATGGATGTATGAGTTCATATATATAGGTATGTATGTGTATATGTACATACATAATATATGTATACATAATATATATATATATGTATGTACATACATAATATATGTATATACATACATATATTTCTAAATCTGGTCCTGATAACAGAAAGGTATTCTGAATTTATTATTATGATGATTCTGTAATGCATTTTCTCAGCGCAAATAGCATGCAAAGTAATAAACATCAAAGGTGTGGTAATGATGTAGTATGCAACCTATCGCTTTTAGTTAGTTATTTCCCACTTTTAGTTCATTATACTGCTCTGCTAATTATGCAGATGGTAATAATACTCAAACAACTGAAACATGCTGAGAGATCTTGAAGCTAAAGCGGTGAAAATGCGCTTTAGCCCACTGCTTGGCGATGTTTTGAAAATCGCCAATTCGGCGCGTTTCTGCGAAACGTCTTTGCAATTAATTGCAACCTTCCCGACACGCTCCGCGAAAACCTATTGTAAACAAAACACAGAATTCTAAAGCATAAATTAGTATGGAAACTGTTGCCATAAAAAGATAATAAAATAATATGCAAAACGAACATTACGATCATTAAAATATTTGTCAGTTAGGTTTAAATTAATTATTTACATTTTATGTTGTAATACTTACACATTTTATGCCGTTACATAACCTTCCCGACACGTTCCGCGAAAACGTAACCAAAATGGCATCCCAGAAAGAAGGAATTTTTTTTAAAAGGGCATTAAAATTACAAACGATACCATGTACACACCGTTCCGTTTTAACTTAAAAAAAAATTTGAGAATTGCACAATGTAGGCAACGTACACAAATAAACAAAATAAGCTAGAATAACGAAAATAAATTACAAGAAAATGCCATGTGCACAGCGTTCCTTTTAAACTTAAAAAAAACTTCAGCGAATTGCACAATGTAGGCAACGTACACAAATCAACAAAATAAGCTAAAATAACGAAAATAAATTACAAGAAAATGCCATGTGCACAGCGTTCCGTTTTAACTTAAAAAAAACATCAGCGAATTGCACAATGTAGGCAATGTGCACAAATCAACAAAATAAAATAAATTGCAAACGATACCAGCGTTCTGTTCTTCAGCTGAGCCAAATTATTTCAATAAAAGGCAACAAAATATAAAAATTAAGCAACTTGCACTTCCAATAAAGTAATAAATGTACATGTACATTCACTCACCTCTCTCAGCATCACAGCTAAATCCATACCGACTCGGTATTTAGCGAAATATAAGGTACGAAAATAGCAAACACTCAACACAAAAACACCGCATTCAAAGAATACAACGACAACTGAAATAACTACTTAAATTAACACGTAAGAATTTCGAATAAACCGCTACGTCATCTCACATTACCAATAAAACCGTTCTTTATAAAATAGGAAATATGCATGCGCGAAAACTACATGTTTCCGTAGCTTCAAAATACCCAGTCAGCCATGTTCGCGGATATACGGAGTTACCCATGTTGACGCGTTTATTGCTCATTCAAAAACAATCGCCGCCAAGCAGTGGGCTAAAGGACATTTGAACCGCTAAAGCTTCTACACGATATGTCGAGCACTACACCAGAAGTGATTCTCTGTTATCTCGCAGAAGCATGTTGGAGATCTGTTAATAAAAGTGATTTTTTTGGCCATACTGCATGACATTCGTAATTTATATGGCAAAACAACTCCTAAAAACAGTACTTTTAAAACCATTTTTGCTTCTGTTTTGTAAAACTGGAAGGAATTTAATAGAAATAAAAACTTAAAAAGGTATTAATTAATAGAATTATTTTCATTTATGTATTCTTAATTATGTATATTTATTTTCATCTTAAAAATAGCATTTTAGCGGTGCCATGTAAAAAATATATAGTTGAACTAAAAGCAGTTGATAAGGACCAAAACTGCTTATCAAGCAGAACTTTTAACTTGCTAGTAAATCTTTATTCAGCTGAATTTTGCAAATTATTTAATGCAAACGAACAAAACTTTAACAAAACATGAAATTTTCTCAACAATAAAAAAATTCCCACTTTTCAAAATAACTAAACCATAAAATCCCATTTGTAATTTGTCTACACTTCATAGAGTTATACTACTTCAAGCAATTAATATAGCTAATTTTTCTTCCCTCCTCCCCTTTTAACAGTT
The DNA here is from genome assembly GCA_000611955.2 of Stegodyphus mimosarum. NCBI lineage: Eukaryota > Metazoa > Arthropoda > Arachnida > Araneae > Eresidae > Stegodyphus > Stegodyphus mimosarum. The sequence goes on from KK115358.1 coordinate 68,925, forward strand.
TGCATATTACACTGAAGCAGCTTCATCGTTCCAAACAATTTCAGTGTTTGGAGGTGGTCACCTTAGAGAATATGACTTTTGGCAATGTTCAATAACAGTGCTTAATTTATATTTTCAAAAATACTGTCCATTTCTACAAGTGCTCACTGTAAGAGGTTTCACATTATTTATTATTGGAATATACCCTTCTGTAATTATTCCCAGTAAGCAGAATTCATTTACTAATGTTAGATTTGAAAGAAACATTCTGATTATGAAAAAATGTTATTTGTTTTATTTTCGGATAATTTATTTTATTAAATATTTCATATCTTTCTGAATACAATATTCTACTTAGCAATTTGTTATCGGATAATTAACCTTTATCGAAATATTTCCTTCAGAAAGTTAAGCATTAAAAATATCACAGGATGTGTGATTCATTTAAAACTCTTCACATAATTTAATGTCACTGCCTATTTACCAAGCATAAAATGCAGCTCAAACAGAAATCCAAAAACTCTTTCCGAGAACAAATTTTTTCGCGAATTTCAATGCATTTCTAATATATAAGATTACTGAATATATTTCAGAAGGGAAACGATCCCGCACCCTTCGGGGCTTTTGGTCACTTTAAATCAACGGTAGATTAGATGCAATATTTCGTCATTGTACATATAAACCCTTTCATTCAATAAAAATTAAAATCTAGAATATAAAATTTTCATGCAGTCTGCAATCTACTATTACAAATTTATGACAATTTTTGATTTCCTAATTCCTAACTAACAATTTTTAAAAGCTATTAAATATAAACACACAATTCTAACACAATCCGTAGCCATCAGACAGCGAACTAATCTTTCTTTGACGCCAGAGCATGGACGTCTTTTTTTAGCCAATTCTTCTTCATCAGTGGCAGTAATAAGAACTTCTTGAATATTCATTTTCTACCCAAGTTTTACCAGTTCGCTGCTAAAACTGTTAACTTTACGTTAAAACATTTCATTAAAGGCACTACTCCTCTTCGACTAAAAGTACTCTCAATTCAAAATACAAACATAAACACCGATTATCGAGATGATGCCATCCATGATAAATTAAAGGAGTTAGAAATTTCTTGCAGTGGCTATTCACACATTCCCAAGCATTTTTTTCTTGACAAAACTTTCATAGAGGTTCTTGAACTTTTAGCCATCCTTCTATTCTTTTTCATAAAAATAAATTTTAAGGCATAATCAAACAGTTTTTAATTTGATAAACTGTACAAGGGGATGTAGCGATCTCCAGAACAATTCATCGCTCGCTAATCTGAAACATTTGGAATTCTTGTGGTATTACTAATATATTGTAGTGGTTTGTATGGTGCACAAGATGCATGAATAATCATAATGCAGATGGACATTAAACATTTCCATAAATTCTATTTATTTACAGTACAAATTAAAAATATGCTTTACATTCACAAGCGCTGGAACAGTGAGCCGACGCCTCGTCGACTCCGTAGCGGAGGGGAGAAGGAGAGAAGCGACTGTAGCGCCACTTCAGCTGAACTAAAATACGTTCACTACAATATCTATGTCTTGAACCTAGCACAACGGAGCTCTTTTGGTCTAGTGGAAAGGGTATTGTATCACTCGAACGATGGAGACAGCAGCTTGGACAGCTCCGAAATTTTTATGTGTGTTTTCCGGAAAAAAGCCTTAATTAATTAAACATTTTTTTTTTAAAATTTTCTCCGAAGTGTCTCGCCCTCAAATGTGACAGTTTTTCTGTACAAAAGGGGTCTCATCTTCCTAGCCGTTCATTCTTCTGCAATCCGAAAGAAAACAGGAGCTTTCAGATAGTAGCCTTATTTTCTCTAAACTAAATCAAATACATATCACTGAAGTGCCTTTAAATTCATTTATTTATTATGGTCGTCGGCCTCTCACATTAAATAATAGTTAGAAATTGCTTTATATCATATGCTTGTTTTTCCTGTAACCTGTAGTGACACTATCCTTATCAGTAGATGCCGTCTATTAGCACTCCCCATGTGGGCCCCTTTGAGGAATTTCTCGAGACGGGGAAAGGGGATTCTCGGCATCGATGAATGTAAAAGGTTACAGTTTTACTGTTTTCGATTATAATTTTTTCTTTCAGTTCGCAAACAAAGAAAATAATAAGATTAATTTATATTTCCTTGAATACATCTCTTCGAATTATGAGCATATACTAATTAAAGTGTGCCTCAACTTTTTAGACTAGTACAAATATATAGTAAACTATGGTTAATTAATTAAATTAATAAATAAATATAATGTTTAAAAAAATAATTAACAAAAAAAATCTGATATTTTTTTATTTTTGCTGATATGCTTTCGCACTGTGTATGGTTTTATGATCTTGTCTGATGCTGTTTGCAAAAAAAATGTAGGAATTTGTTTGAATACCGCAATACTAAATGTTACCTTACTTAATATATACTTTTGTTTGGACACAATCATGTTTAGGACATTTTCTTACTTCCTTTCCTTTTCTTTCTGTAGGCCCTTTTTATTTTATTTTACTCCATTACTCTTGGCCATTTATTTTTAATTTTATTTTGTCCCATATTTTTTTCCTGGCCTTTAGAACTCGTATAAAATATACAAAGTTCCTTTTTACTCTCCTCTGAAATACGAAATTGCTCATTTTCCATACATCTTTCCTTAGCAACCTAGCTTGATTTTTCGCCCACCGATGCAGAAAGACTTAGCGGGTGCAAAACAAGACATCTGTCTTCTTTGTCTGTCTGTCTAGTGGTAAAGAATTCGGCTTAGGTAAACAGACATAGGATCGGGTCCCGCTCATACGATACAGCACTTTTCAGTGGTGCTAATAGATAGCGACATGAGCATAGAACTACCAAGGAGGTTAGTATAGAAGGAGGGAAGGTTCAACTCAAACAGTGAACTTTCGTGTAACGAAAATCAAAACCAAAATCAGAACTACGCTGAAACTACCCGTCGGAGGTCGGAGATCATCATTCGTTAAGTGGTGTTCGACCCGAAGGCCTTTACCGCTACATATTTATCATTTCCCTGAGGACCTGTAAAAGCTCGTTAAATTCCATAAAAATGCAAAACTCTTATGCGCTTATAATAAAAGGGCAAAGTCTTCAGTAGAAGTTGATCAGGAGAGGCGCCATCTATCGGCCACGGATGAAGTCTCCGTTGGATAAGCAGTAATAGCAATTCGATATCGTCAGGCGTATCTTTTCGCATATATTGTCGTAGATTTGACTCAGTAACGTACAGTAAAAATAGAAAATGATATATACAAGGTCCCAGAAATTTTTGTGCTTTCGTCTGAGGCGAAGGTATCTATATCTTAATGCCCATGGGGAAGTACACTGTCACGTGATATACGAATTTAATGATGATAAGTCAGTAGCCTTGGTACCAGCCAAAGCCCATAATAAGATGAAATGATAGAAAGATGGCCAAAAAAATCTGGATTAAATAGTTGAAAATAATAAAATAAATACAAGGACTACCATCTAACATTATGATGTATAGTTCTGGGCCGTTTATGCGGCTGTTCGATTAGATAGTCGTACTCCCCTATGTTCTTAATAACTTCGGGAGTGGAGAAATCACATTTTCATAGAATTAGGACGTAAACATTAGTAATTCAGCATCTAATGGTAAAATCTTTAGAGAATTATGGATGATGGTGTTCCTAACAAACCACGGAGAATTTGATAGGAATCTGAGAGTTTTACTCTGAAAACTTTGAAGCTTTGCTCTGTTTGAACGTGCAGTAGCTGCCCACGCCGGGGCGGCATATAGAATTAGACTACCTGTCAACGGTTGTTCTGCACAGGCTTTTAACATACGTATATAAACCTTAATAATAATTAGACACAGCGAGTCTACAACTATACTTTCAATATTTATAGAAAAAGAAATAAATTTTGTCTACTTGGATTCTGCACATGCTTCTTGACGAATAACAATTTTAATAAACACTTGATATCAGCAG
>KK115358.1:72965-113443 GCA_000611955.2 Stegodyphus mimosarum
AAAACAGAAAAAATACACTACATAATTCAATTAATACCAACATTCAATTCCTAGAACGCTTATATCACTAAGCAAACACGGATAAGAATGTGCATGGCAACGCCAAAAACTGATGCCATCCACAAAAAAATCCATAAAACAAAATCTCATGTTCATTCAACAACGTTATTCATAAAACAAAGTCTCGTGGATATCTTTCGAAGTTTATTAACGGCATTAAGTTACATTCTCCTACCTTGATTTGCAACCTTCGAGGTAAATCAACAAAGTTCGAAAGTTCAACAGCTCACTCTCTTCGGTATCTTGATTACTCTACCACTTCGATCTGGTATAATGGGATCTCCAGAAGAATTAACTTCTAGGGGTAAATCTTTTGAACTGGACGAACGAAATGACCAAGTAGAGTTTTGACTTTGACGTCTCTCGCATAGCCGTCCCTACCTAGATACAGTTCTTAAATCACAGCAAGTGGACAATTAAGTCTCTTCTGGTTTTCAGAACCAACAAGCACCACTTCTCCAATTTTGAAAATTTTGTCAGATGTGCCAGCTTTTTGCACCAACTGACCTAAGTATTCTTTCCAGAATCGTCGTCTGAATTGTTCACGCAGTTCTTAACAATGACTTTCTTTAACAGTTTATTCCTATTCAAGTGATCAAGATCAGCCGTTCCAATCTCTTTTACATCTTGGAGAAAGTTGGACGGTGTTAGAGGCCTAAACTCATCTGCATCGTTGGAGACGTAACGGGCAGTTGTTAACAGTGGCTTCTGAGTCGCAAAGAACTATGATCAGTTCCTCATGCGTAACTGACGACTTACCAAGAACTCGAATAAGTAGATTTTTCACTACGCGAATGAGTCTCTCCCACTAACCACCCCACCATGCTGTGGTTGGGGGAATGAGTTTCCTTTTAATCGGATTTAGAGTTTCAGGAGTAGCTAGCTTTTGCCACTCAATTTGCCATTCAATGCACCAGAGACACCGATAAAGTTCATGCCGTTGTCACTGTAGATAACTGTCGGACGGCCTCGTCGAGCGATGAATCTTCTCAAAGCGTGTGCACAGCAGTCTGCACTTAAGGATGTCACAATCTCCAAATGTATTGCTCTGTAGACTGCGCATGTAAACATACAACCTCTATAGAGGATTTTCGGTTCGCCACGCATTTAGAGTGCCCTCATGCCGCACAGACACTATAATTTACAAACACCCATGCCTTCTCCGGCATCCGAACCGGGCCCTTCGTTGCAGCAGTCACCGACGACGCTAACTACGATCCGGGTTAGGCGACGGCGTTCTACAGCTTCAAAAGGTTGGATTTTAAGCAAGAAAACCAATGGCATGTTCAATAAAGCCAAGCGAAATTTACACTTTTAATTACGAGTCCAGATAAAAATTGAACTAAGATTCTAGGCATGTTTAGAAGTACAGTGTGCAAAGGAACACGCAAATTGATTTCTCTTGTTCACGAAAGATCCCGTTTTCAAGGAAGTGGTTTCTTGGTTTTCAGTAAACCCTCAAAAATAACCGCACAGATCTGTAAACCTTTTATAAAGTCATGAAAACAGGCAGAATTATACGGCTGAGTTTTTGTAACCCTACGTAAGGCTGTTTAGGACTAATGGCTCACATTTCTTGGTAATGGATGACAATATTCTTCTGCATCGAAAATTTCTGAGATTAGAATAGCTCAGACTGTATAATGGTTAGTGACGCTAACTGCCGCTTCCCAATTTTCAATTCTTGATGTAATCAAAATTATCACCGATAAACTTAATAAAATAAGGGAAACCATTAGTAAAATTAGGGAAGCAAAATTAAATAAATTCATTATCCGTTCCATCTTTCATCGACACAAAACATCGTTGCTGCAGCATGATTCCCATTTTCTTTCGCAAATTGAATAGCTTTGCATTTGAAACCTTGTTTCTTTATGCGGGAGCCGTATTTACAACTAAAAGGGGCACTAGATCAACTGTATTTAAACTAAAGCAAATACGATTTACTAAAGCCTTCGATTTTCACGTCAAAATCTTGGCCTTCAAATGAAGAGAAAACATCTGACTCCAAATTCCGCGAATTCATTCTTGGAAGTGCTCTACAATAGCATTCTTTTGGACACTTGCATTGAATACAATCCACCATCTTTGTCGGAATATTTACTTCCTAAAACATTTAACCTACACGCGTATTATTCCCTTTATCGCTTGTCAGTGTGATTTAAAATTGTTCGAAATTATAGGACAAATGTTCGAATAAGTGATCTCAAAAGATAAGGTAGTATCAAGATAAAGATGTATCTTTTAGGTTTCTTTGTGAAGAATTGGGTGCGTGTTATACGGCGAATATACTTAGAAATTTTTAAAAAAATCTAGCTTCAAATTATAGATGCTCGTTATGCGCCGAAAAATACGGTAATTAATTTTAACACTAATTCCTATGAAAAAATTATTTCGGTTTATGAACATTTCGGTTAACCAATGACTTTCGGGTAGGAATGAAATTCAGGAACCAAGGATTTCCTGTCAAGGTTCACCCAGAATTTATGACTGAATAACTTTAAAATATGGATGAGGGGAAGAAAGGGATGAAAAGATGAGGATGGGGAAAGAAAGAAGATTGCATTAACTTCAGTATAACTAGGTATATTATCATTAAGTGATTGAATAGACTCTTGGGGCTCTGTTAAGAGAATCTGGAATTACTATAATTGGCCTTATAAGAGAAATTAAATAAATTTAACTCAAATTAAAAGCAATTTAAATTAATTTATTTTTAGTTATATTAAACACACGAACTTGACAAAAAGTGGGAAGGTCTGGAACATAGAAAGGTATGTAAGCAGAAATTTTGGCAACTCTAGTTTCGAGAAGAAATAGTAGAAGCTTAACGTACTTATTTCTCGAAACATAAAGGGTTAAAAAAGTCGTTACAACTTCATTTTCACTTAAAAATTCTACACAAGACTTAGAATACTTTTGCCAGACACATACAGGAAGGAAACCTAAGTTAATAAACCTACAGAGCAATAATATAAACAAACAGTAAAGCAAAAGCACGTAGAGGATACTGGTATTTAAAATAGTACAGATTTGCAAATGCGCATATTGTAGAAGCACTGAAGTTGTCCCAGGCTACTTGCTGACATGACCTTCTATAGTTCGACAGTCTCAAACGCAACCCTGGCTGGCATTTTGCCAAAACACATAGACTCGTACAAAAGGGGTGTTACTACTTGCTGCGACGTGAAAAGTCATGTGAAAGTCTTCTCTTCTCCGGAAGGAGATATGCTGAAAGGAAAAAAAGTCCCCATTCTTCAACCCTATTTTGAGAATAATTCGGTCCGAATGGCGCATGCGTGTTTGAGCTCATGGTCGCGGATAAGGCGGTCGAACTATACAAGATCGTTAAATTGTTTAACCAAGAATAGCAGGAATTGACGCAAGAATCTAATGTGAATAATGGCTCAATACAGAGTTTCCAGAATGAACAATGTCGTAAAATGACCACAGATATTTAGAATGAACGCAACCGTACATACTAAGATCCAGAAGAAACTTATTTTTAAATACTAACTTTTCAGTTTAAGGTAAGTATGGGAAATATCAATAAACGTAAGCATATGTGTAAAACACAAATTTCTCTACTTAACCAAATATCCATTCCCTGACTTTGATCATAATTGCAGCAAATATTCATAAACACAGATATCTTCCGTAAAATTAATGCACAGGGAGAAGTGATACTCTCCGTGAAGTATGGGAAATTGAGCATTACAATATTAACAAAATTGAGTTCTGTAAAAACAGATATAATATAATAACAGATTACAAGCACCCAGAGTGAAGCAGAGGATATACGTCTATAGTCAACGGCTGATTTAAAAAACAACTGTAACTTGACTAGGAAAGGATAATGAAAAATAAAACTGAAGGGAAATAATTTGTCAACGATTAATAGCATTTAAAGCTTGTTTGATCAACTTAATTTGCATGCAATAGTTGCAGAATTATCAACAATTTAAAAGTAGAGAGTAAGCCTAACGAACTGCTATTTGTTTGCATTTGAAACTCAATCGAGTAATGAATTAAGTCAGTTTCTGCATCTTCAATGTCTTTTTGTCCAGTGGAATGTGACAAATGAAAACAAAGTCAGATTGTTTTGTACGCCATTTAATTTTAGCCAAGCAAATCGATTCAGGAAACTTGTCATTTAGTTTTAATTTCCTGAATTTTTCCTAATTTTAGTTCTATTAGTTCATGCGTTTTATCAGAACTGAATTTATATGACTCAGATATCACATTACTTAATCACTGAAATTATCAGGACTTAGCGTTCTGTGCATGCTCTTTGCAGACATAGTAAATTCTGTAAAGGGTTCTTATCCTTACGTTCTAAGTCCTGAACTGGAACAGGGAGCGGAAGGTACGCTATGTTCTGATGTAACTGCTGGGCTGGAGAATAACTGCACGTGAGGGGATTTGGACTCCTCTTTTATTCCATTACTATTAAATACAAACCTCCCAATTCGGGAGAGATACAGAACGTAACAGACCACACTTTGGTCGAACTTAACAATCAAATAAATTTAAATAAATTAAAATAGAACTTAAATTAAACTTTGCTTCGCAGAGCAATTCGCGGAAGTTGGCCTCTATCTAAAAGGGTGCGTAGCAAGATATACTAAATACTACTGCACTTTAATTTATTTTACAATGCAATCACGTAGTAAGCACTATGGCTTATAAATTTAAACTGCTAGCTGGTCAGGCGAACGTTGAGCAGCGTGACCGTGATCTGAGGCAAAGCTCTCACACACCGAGAGGTTTCTACCTCTGTCTTAAATAGTGCTTGGCTGAACTTCAAAAATTAGCATAAGCTAAAAACGCGCGCTTCTTCTGACAGGAAGTTGAAGCAGAGAGGAGATAGAAAAGATTTAAATTAAAATAAACTTGGTTAGTTTAACTAAAACCTTACAAACTTCCCGCCAGAATTGCGATAGTTAAACTACTTTGGTCCAAACGGACCATGTTGAAAACTAGCAATTCTAAATAGTCGAAAATTTCACTGTTCTAAACTTAGGCCAACTCTTACAAGGCAATATATGTTTGTGTAAAATACAGACGAAATTTTCTGGAACAACAATCTTCAACATTTTTTTTTTCAAGTCTTATTCTTCAAACAGTCTTACTCCTTCCAGCAAAATCTGGAAGGAAAACAACTTTAGTATGACATAATAACAGAATAATTCTAAGTGGTACAAATCCTTATTTTTTTTTTTTTGTGTAATTTTGCACACACACATTATCATTCAAGCACAATTAAATTCTTCCCCCGTATGCTCTCTCACCGGTGTTGGATGTAAAGCAAACCGCCATTGCGGGTTTTTATGTGTTCGGGGGTGTTCAACTCTTCCACCTACAATCGACTAACATTAGTTAGAACTTGACATACGAGACCTGAAAAAAACGCCCTATAACCAGCTAATCCTAAGGTTCTCACTAGCTTTATGTCTAACACTTTAAGTGTATTTGGTGGAGAGCCTAATTAACACTTGCATTCTAAAATAGTCAATCTTTAACTTTTCATGCATACAAATTCGCAGTTTGCACACAACATTCACATTAATATTGCACTTAACGTGCATTGCTAGCATAATATTATTTGTTACATTTCATAACACATTAACAATTTCATAGCAATCCTGAAATGCAAATAGAGGTTAAATTTCTAAGCTTACAGAAATATAGGTTAAATTTCTAAGCTTACAGCAAGTGCTTCCTATTCCTTTCTCAAGGTACTTTCTTGAAATATCAAATTACATTGAATTAATAGTCTACAGACTAAATCGTGTTTTTCAATTTTCCGAATTTTCATTCTAGACATTTTACAAGTCTTTAGACAAAGCGTCATACAAAATCATTTAGTTAACATATTCTTTTCAGCAATTCATTGCTTTTACAGAATTAATCTATTTACAAAACATTAAGTGATTTTAAATCTTTGAAAATTACAATTTCTTTTAACAAAACATTTTACTTTCCATATGAGGACTTATCGCTCACTTGGCGTAAAAGTCAACCTCGCTTGAGGTAAAATCAGCCCTGCAACTTGCAGTATACTCAAAAATTAACTAAACTTTTGAATACGAAATTGTACTTATCTTATTATGATCGTCCATCCTTTTCTTGGCCCAATCTTTAAAACTTGAGTAAGTTGTGGCCTGGTTCAGTTTCCTCGTTTTTCGTTGTTCTTTCGGAGCCTGCTCGTCTCTTTTTCTTTTGAAATTCCGTCGTTGTATCCTCGGCAATTTCCTTTGTAGAGGAGGTTGCTCCGCTGGACGTTTGGTGGACTGGGCCCTTCTCTCCTGGGCCCTTGCTCGTTGCTTGTCCTGGTTCCTGCTGTATTCGGGAAGTTGATTCTCAGGCTGCAATCGACGTTTCTTGCTTCTCAGGCACCTGTCCGATGATTCCACAGTTCTTTTGGATACATTGGGCTTCCCTTGCCCATTCTGCTTTCTTCTCTTGGTGCGCTCGTAATTCCGTTCGTAGATTTGTTCACCTGCATCGTGAGACTTTCTTTTGAAACCACCTTTTTGGTTCTTATTTCTTTGTTGGGGGGGAGCTTTCTTCTTCTGACATTTCGATGCCGTTGTAGCTGGTTCCTGCTGTTTTTGCTGACGTATATCTTCCTGGCTAGTCGATTGCCTCGGATCCTGAAACGAATCTTTAAATACAGCCATTTTGCTGCGATTATAGAACGGTTTTATTTGGTCCACATTCGCTTTGAGCGTTTGACCATCATTTCTTTTTAATATAACCACTGCCCCCGTAATTTGTTCAATTGTGAACGGGCCTTCAAAACGCGGAAAAAATTTCCCCACCTTTTCCTCTGGGGCATTTGACAAGTTGTGTTTAATCTTCAACACTTCATCTCCCACATTGTACTTGACCTCTCTTCTTTTTAGGTCATAGTACAATTTCTGTTTTCTTTGGGCCATTTCTATATTTTCCGTCGCTTCCCGTATTAACTTTTGTATATCACTCATTTTAAATTCTTCTGCCCTTTCCTGTACAAAGAACAGTTTATCTAGGGGGGTCAAGATCTTTCTTCCTAAGAAGAGTTCAGCGGGTGTTTTTTGTGTAGTATCGTGTTTGGCGGTCCTAAGTGCAAATGCAAATTCATTTATATGGCTATCCCAGGTAGAGTGATAGTTTTTCACATAACTACGAATTATTTTCACTACATTTCTATTCACCCGTTCCGCTATGTTTGACTGCGGACGATACGGGACCATCTTTAGATGACGTATGCCCAGTTTTGCACACATTTCCTCAAACATTTTACTAACAAACTGAGGACCATTGTCTGAAATAACTTTTAGGGGCGCCCCGTATTTTAAAATATACTTATTTAGAATTGAATCTACTACAATTTTTGCAGACGCGCGTTTTAACGGAATTAACTCTAACCATTTGCTAAAATGATCCACTATAACTAAAAGATATCGGCTTTTATTAACTTTACTTCGAGGGTAAGGTCCAAGTAAATCGATGCCTATTATTTGATTTGGGAATTCTGATTTAATACTATTTAGGAACCCGGCCGGGCGGAAATTAACATAATTATTTAATTGACATGTTGGGCACGACTGGACATACGCCCTAGTAAACTTTTGCAGTTCTGGAAAGAAAACTGCCTCGCGAACTCTCTGAACAGTTTTTCTTATACCTAAATGAGCCGAAATGGCACAATCATGCAACTCTTCTAATACATTCAACCTCATGCTAGCTGGGATAACCGGTCTATATTCATGATTCTCATTAGTAGCTTTCGTATAGAATAACAGTCCGTCAATTAATTCGTAATTTTCGGCCCTATTTCTTATCGGCACAATATCCGGATGATTGAAATTCTCAGGGTCGGCCAAATAATTGTATATATTTTTGAACTCCGGATCTTTTTTGAGTTCGGCTATTACTGTTTCACGAGAATCTAATACTTTGGATGTTAACATGGCTATCTTAATTACACTTCCATTTTCATCTAAGTTAATTCTGCTTAAAGCATCTGCCACAACATTTTCCTTTCCCGGCGTATGTTTAATTATTAGGTTATATTCCTGTAATTTGAGAGCCCACCTTATTAATCTGGGTGATAAATTTTTTCCAGAATAGAGTCTAGTGACCGCCGCGTGGTCGGTATATACAGTTACTGGAGAACTTCCAAAGAACACACGAAATTTCTGTACTGATGCTAACACTGCGAGAGTTTCTCTCTCTGTTGCGGAATAGTTTCTTTGGGTTTCATTTAATGTTCGGCTGAAAAAAGCCACGGGCTGACCATTTTGGGAAAGCACTGCACCAATCGCGAAATCTGAAGCGTCCGCTGAAATCTCTAATCCTTTATCCCCTTCTGGAAATTTTAAGACGGGAGCTTGAGTCAATGCGTCTTTCAATTTTTGAAACGCCAAGTTGGCTTCTGCTGACCACGAAAACCTAGCTTTTTTTCTTTTCAACTTTAGCAGTGGCTCAGCTATTTTTGCAAAGTCTTTAATGAAAGCCCGGTAATATGAACACATCCCGAGAAACGACGATAATTTCTTCGCTGTTTTAGGAACAGGATAATTTCTAATGGCTACTATTTTTGACTGATCCGTTTCGATTCCCTTTTGGGAAATTTTAAATCCTAAATAACGTAACTCTTTTGCGGCAAATTTACATTTAGACGCATTTATCTTTAAACCAGCTTCGTTTAACAATGAAAATACTTTTCTTAAATCTTGTAAGTGTTGTTCTAGAGTACTACTCGTAATTATAATATCGTCTAAATATATGAAAGTGCTTTTACCAAGGACTGGTCTTAAGACGATGTCCATACATCTTTGGAACGTTGCCGGCGCGCCGGATAATCCGAACGGCATTCTAAGAAATGCGTACGTACCAGATTTCGTTATGAACGCGGTTTTGTGTACGTCCTCGGGTTTTACCCCAATCTGAAAATAGCCACTCGTGAGATCTAATGTAGTCATGTATTTTGTAGACGAAATATTTCGAATAATTTCTTCAATTATCGGCAACGGATATACAGGATATTTTGTAACTGAATTTAACTTGCGATAATCTATAGCAAAACGCCACCGCTTCGGGTGCGTAATCGGGTAATCATTATTTTTCTTACACAGGACAACGGGGCTAGCATAACTGCTAGAAATTGGCGTGATGATTTTATTCTTTAACATCTCTTTAATATGATGTTCAATTATTTCTTCTTTTGTCCTATCATATCTATATGGCTTTTGCCTAACTGGCTGAGCGTCCCCCGTGTCAATGTCGTGGTTCACCACCTGCGTAAAGCCTGGTACATCACTAAATAAATTCGCAAAGTGACTTACCAGACCTTGGATTTTCTCTTTTTCCTCTGCTTGTAAATGTTCCAAGTCCAGCTGCGGGGGCTTATCATTCTTCGCTTCAATTGGCTTCATATTTAATGTTAGTTCTCCCCCCTTGAAATCAATTTTTGCTTCTGCCAAACTAAAAAAGTCCACACCTAGAATAATACAAGTCTGCAGGTTACGCACAATATAAAACAGGATTCTTACCTGTTCGTTGTTGATACGCACGAACAATGGTACTTTTCCTAAACAGCTACATTTTTCTCCTTGGGCCGCTATGACATCCGTGTCTCTTGCACTAAAAATTCTGTAACGTCGAAAGTGCTTCTTAAAGAATCTTTCCGATACGAAGCTGCTTTGGGCTCCTGTATCCAAGAGGGCTGTCGCCGGTATGTTGTTGATTAGAACTTCAATCTTCGGCAAACTCAAATTCTTAACGACCACGGTGTTTAAATTGATTTTGGAAGGGTTTTGCGCTGCTTCGGACTTCTTCACCTTCCTCGAAGAAATCCCTCTTAGTTTAAATTCTTTTTCTTCTGGTTGCCCTCGGAATCTTTGCTTGTTCTTCTATTAAATTCCCTTCGTTCGCCGCTCGCTTTAGGAGACACATCTTTCTTCGGCCATTGCTTCGCCTTATTCCCGTAACTTTGATTTTGCTTTTGCTGCGGTCTTGGCGAACTCCACTGACTTCTTCGCTCAAATTGGCGTCGTCGTTCGTTGTCGGCTGTTCTTCGGCTTTCAAATTGTACCGCGAGCTCAAATAATCTGTCTAATGTTGTTGGATTTCTTAGTTCGATGAAATCTTGAACTTGGGGCAGTAGCCTAGGAAGTATAACTTGAATAATTTCAGGATCCGGGCGACTTCCATACAAAAGCTTGAAAACTTGAATTTTCCTCAAAATAAAATTAGACAAATCTTCTATTCTTTCTTGGTATCGGCTAAACAGTTCAGCTTCCAATCTGGCTCGATCTCGCACCACGGGAAATGCTTTCACTAGAGAATTCTTGAAATTTTCATACGTGTATGTGGGGCTTCCTGGTTCCCCCAAGAGATTCTTTCCGATGCACTTGAACCAACTTAGCGCTTGGCCCTTCAAAGCGCTGGTAGCAAGAGCGACTTTCTGAAATTCGTGGACTGGATATAGCATGAAGTGGGAGTCTAGCTTTTCCAGGAAATTGATTACGGCTGTCTTGCCGTCAAAACTTGCCGCTGGCTTCATGGCTGCTCGCATGGTTTGTACGATGTAGCCGAATCCTTCTATGCCAGGAGGTGCTATCTCAGGATTCTGGACAGGTACAGCAGGTGTCTCAGGTTCGTCTTCTTGTTGTTGAGGCCATCCTCTTCTTTTTGTGCGGGCGCCACTATCAGGACTTAGCATTCTGTGTGTATTCTTTGAGAACATGGTAAATTCTGTAAAGGGTTCTTATCCTTACGTTCTAAGTCCTGAACTGGAACAGGGAGCGGAAGGTACGCTATGTTCTGATGTAACTGCTGGGCTGGAGAATAACTGCACGTGAAGGGATTTGAAATCCTCTTTTATTCAATCACTATTAAATACAAACCTCCCAATTCGGGAGAGATACAGAACGTAACAGACCACACTTTGGTCGAACTTAACAATCAAATAAATTTAAATAAATTAAAATAGAACTTAAATTAAACTTTGCTTCGCAGAGCAATTCGCGGAAGTTGGCCTCTATCTAAAAGGGTGCGTAGCAAGATATACTAAATACTACCGCACTTTAATTTATTTTACAAAGCAATCACGTAGTAAGCACTATGGCTTATAAATTTAAACTGCTAGCTGGTCAGGCGAACGTTGAGCAGCGTGACCGTGATCTGAGGCAAAGCTCTCACACACCGAGAGGTTTTTACCTCTGGCTTAAATAGTGCTTGGCTGAACTTCAAAAATTAGCATAAGCTAAAAACGCGCGCTTCTTCTGACAGGAAGTTGAAGCAGAGAGGAGATAGAAAAGATTTAAATTAAAATAAACTTGGTTAGTTTAACTAAAACCTTACAAAATTAGGCTTTAAAAGAGAAAATTTGCAGTAGAAACGGTCATTGCATCTTAAATTAGCCAATCTTTCATTCAGACGTGTTGGTGTTTTGTTTCATGGATTTTAATTTATAAGGCTGTGGGGTTTTTACTATTTAATTCTAAAGTTCTAACTTAGAACCCCATGAACACTGACAAGAGAATAATCGCTTAAGTTTGTGAACAGAATACGTAAGACTTAAAGAGAGTTTACAACCCTTTATTTTTCAGTATATTTACAATGAGTTCCTACTTGGAACTTTACACAAAGCCTCCACTCGGGCTTGAACTTAAAATAATAATAATTTAAACTGAAACTAGCTTAACTAAGCTATTTGAAAGGTACAGCCGAAACTATCAGAGATCTTACTAGTTGATCCCTAAGTATTAATTAAATTGATGAAGCCAAGCAAGGGGCCAAGGTATGGCCGAGGGTAGCAATAGCTAAGAGAGACGTAGCCAAAACGCAAACGTGCGCTAGTTAGGGAATCAGACTCTCTCTCTCGAAGTCGGTGAAGTATCGACTTAAATAGTACTCTTTCTCATTTGCATTAACTGCGTTTCTGAAATAACATTCTGGCAGGAAATTGTAAGCTGAATTTAGAATAAGGTAGGAAAGACAAAACTTAAAATAACTGTTAATAAACTTAGGATAAACCTTACAAGGTCTTGCATAAATATCAAGTTACTTCCTTAGATTTGAATAAATTCAAAAGTTATAAAATAAATTTTTAAAACATACAGTCGTTTCTATTCGAATGTAAAGGAGAAATACCAAAACAATTACACTTTTATGCAAATACATATATTATGTGCACAATGGCAATAGCATTATATACTGTAGAATCGTCTTTATCCAAAAGTTGTTTCGGTTAGTAAAATTTTTCGAATACACCCCAATCAGTTCTTGTTTTCATGGGAAATAGAAATGGCTTATTTCTGCAAGCATAATTAGTGTCAATAGTGTTATGTTTTAATACATTTAATTAATTTCCAGATTTCACTTTTAAACCTAACTTGCTTTTATTGAAATCGCATAAAGAAAATAACGTGAAACTATGATAGAAAATGTTAATTTTTTATGATAGACTCAGTCTAGCAGTACTTGGAGAATTTTTTGTTCCCGCAGAAAAAGGAAAAAATTCGCCATTCATCAGACATTAGCAACAATTTGTTCAAGATATAATACAATTCAAATGGATTAGAAGCTGTTAAGGTAGAAGATGAACTGCCTGAAATCAGTCCAGTTACTTTCTGAGTAGCGTATAATAAACCGGATAGTCGACTTAACGCCGGGCACCCGGAGGAGTTGCTGGATAAAGACTCACCAACAATCCTAAAGGGCGATCTTAACGCAGAATGTCGGGACTGGGATGGCAATAGAAAGTACCTAAATGAACAAACTATTCATGATTATGTTTCTATTAATCTATGTATCTTTATGTCCCGAATGGGCTAACGTATTATTTGGTAATTTACTAAAAGGTTTGGTGGAGCCATTTTTATTAGTTTATTTACTTTTAGAGAAATCTTTTACCATTACCTACACTTCAATTGACTCAATCGATCAGTGAGCGTAAGTAATTAGATGTCACTTCCAGGTCAAAGATTTCATACTGTATAATTTTTGCATAATATTGCAGTCGTTTGTCTGCATCATAAAATACGTACAGCCAAACTTTCGTTAACAGACTCCACTTTAGCGGCTACTTCCTCAAATAGAGAGTTTCTGAATCCATGAACTCCGAAACTGATACCAAGTCACCTCCATTTAGCAGATAATCTTTGATAAAAGATAAAAGCTTTGGTCTCATGAGGGTTCGTAAACGGAAGACTTGATCGTATTTACTTTTAAATAGTGAAAAAAATCTAATGTGGATGCCACATAACTTCCTTGTATGTCCTACTAAAATATACCCTTTTTTGCCCCACTGGGTAGTGGGACGTATGTGTCCCATTAGCACTAAATTGTTGATATATAAAAGAAAAATCAAAAGAAACTATTTTTATTTTCATAACTTATGTGTGATAAGAAATAAAACAGTTTTTGCATAGTGGTAGATTGCATGCCACACAAATTGTTTTAGTTCTTTTCTCTTGATACAACTGTGACACCTTCTTCTAGTGCGCCCTTCGATGGGTTAGTAATCTACAACCTATAACGTAGCCAAAAGATTACTATAACGTAGCTATAGTAATCTATAATCAACAACTTGGAAGTGGATGATGGTCTATCACATAGGTTCCCAACCTTTTTCGAACTGGTGCCCCCTTTTCTAGTGAATATTTCAATACCGCCCCCCTAGAGAAATAAGAGCATACATAATGCATAATGCATGGTGAAAACAAGAATTAAATAAAAAAAATTACTAATAGATAGAATGTTGTTGGAATTGAAACGCTACTGAATTTCTTCGTTATTTAAAAAGAAAAAGAAAAGTTTTAGCTTACCTGTTATAAGGACAGGCTGGGGTTTTGATGATACGAAATAATCCATAATAAACTATTGCTTTCTAAATAAATAAATTGACAGTTTCAGAGAACACTCAAAAGGCATACTTAATTATTATTAAAAAGTATTTTTATTAAAATTTAAAGGCATCGAATTTCTAACTGAACTAATGAGAAGGCTGAATTTGATGCATTTTAAGAAGCTTGTTAATATCAGGCTCGATTTTACTTAAAAACAATCGTAAATCGCCGCGTTCAGTAACATGGAGCCGATTTCTCTTTTTCGTTACCAATGTTGCTACAGCACTAAATCCACGTTCTGCTAAATATGAAGATGGGAATGCTAGCAGAAATCGTTGCACAATCGACCATAATCTTGGATACAATTGCGAAATCGACTTCTGCAGCCAAAATTCTTGGTAGCCATTCTTGAATTTAATTTTTAATTCCTCATTTGTCGTCAGTTCTATCAGTTCTTCTTCTAACTGAGATGGTCCTGCTGTGTTGACATTGGAAAAAGGATCCAAAACCCAGTCTGGTATGTCCATGTTTAAAATGTCCTCGAATCGTTCCTTGAAGTCATTGTAGAGGTTTTCCAAGTGCTGACAGTAAACAAGCAAGTCGTCGTGCTTGAATGATACTGCTGATAAACATGGGAAGGTATGGAATTCACGTCTGCCTATATTTCTTTTATATAATAGCAGTTTAGACACGAAAGCAGCAATGCTATTTTTAGTCTTAATCAAGTTTAAGTCTTCTCCTTGAAGTTGGAGATTGACATCATTAAACAATTTATAGAGGTCTGCTAAGTACGCAATATCGTTTTTTGATGCGATGAGGTTGTCGCGCAATTCCGTGTCTTTGTTTCCTAGGAACTCTATCACAGATTCAAACAGATTGTAAAATCGAGTCAAACAAGTACCTTTTGAAAGCCAGCGCACCTCTGTGTGAAGCAGCAATCGGTTGAAATCTTCATCATTTGCAATGCAAAGCTGACTAAATAATCTGTCATTCAACGAGTTACTTCTGATTTTATTAACTGCTCTTATAACATATTGCAGTGATGTATGGAGACGTTCGCTCAAATTTTTCGCAACCAAATGCTGTCGATGAATTACGCAATGCACAGCAAGCACGTCCGGAACTTTATTTTTTAAGCATGCTATGAAGCCTTTGTGACGCCCTGTCATAGCCGGTGCGCCATCCGTAGCAACCGACAAAATATTATTAAAAGGAATTTCCTTTTCGTCAAAAAACTTTTGCAGTGTATCAAATATGGTTTCTCCTTTTGTATCTGTTTCCAAATTGGTAGCAAACAACATTTCTTGACATATTTTTTCATCTTTGATAAACCTCACGTACGACAATAACAATGCTTCATTGGTTGGTAAAGTGGACTCATCCAGCTGAATTGAAAATTGACAAGTCTGCAGATAATTGCACAACGATTCTTCAATGTTTTCAGCCATCTCATCAATTCGTCTTTGCACAGAATTATTGCTCAAAGGAATTTTTCGGATAATATCTGTAGCTGGTTTATGGAGCACGGTGGTTATTACTTCTTTAACTGCTGGTAAAATTAAATCTTCCCCAATAGTATGTGGCTTGCCTGTTTTAGCAATCAACAATGAGATATTGTACGAAGCTCGAAGTCCGTCATCGTCTTGTTTAGAAGCTGATGAAAATAATTTTGATATAGTTGGCTGATTTTCAATCTTCTTTTTTATCTCTAGAAAATAGGTCATATCTCTGTCTTTCTTATCCGGATGCATTTTATTAAGATGATCTTGAAGCCTAGAAGGTTTCATCGCTTCATTCGAAAATGTTTTTTGACAAATAAGGCACAATGGAGATGATGGATTTGAGGGATTTTCGATAAATCCGTATTTTATATAATCCGCACTGTACTGCCGCCTCTTCTTTTTTGCTTCCGACATGGGTTTTTCTTTACTTATACTTGATCCAAGTTAAGGGAGCTGCAAGGGATACTGCCGGTTTAAATAATATAAGTTGAAGTAGCAAAATATTAAGGCAACGCCGTTTTCATCGTACGCAGTACATGCTGCGATGAACGATAGATAGTGTGAGCCTGAGTCTGTAGCATTCTGCGGGGCTGTTCTATTTTTAGCTACCTACAATTTTGATCGGGTAAACCACTGGCGACGATTTGTCTACTCCGCCGCCGCTTATTTCGGCGCTCTAATTTTTTCCCGCGTCCAACGTCGCCTACGCACTTTTACAGACTCTCTTAGAATACAGTTTAGTTGGAGATCTCGCTATCGTTGCCGCTTGTAAGTGGCATTTTTTAGTCCCAGTGACATTTTTTGTAAATGTTACGGCCAAAGCCCGAAATCGGCCAATTCGCATTTTGGCCAACGTTGCTGTAAACTTACCGGCGAATGTCCAATCTTTTTGTTGATTTCTGGCTTTGACCGGCCAATTTGGGAAAAAAGAAATCAAGGGCAGATGGTTTTACACACTGTTAAAAATGAAGTATTTAAAAATGAGTACTTCTGTGAGTTCAACGAGTAGAAACTATTCAGTGAACGCATATGCTGTAACAATGTGATAGTGTGAAGATTAGATTTGCGCCCTTCAAAATGACGAATTATATCTTAAGCAAATGCGTTGCGTATCGAGTATGAATACAGAGGCAAATTGAGTACTCAATTTGTCAACTACCTTTAAGGGTGATCCTTAGTCTTTTTCTGCTCCATAGACTCAATCTACCATTATCACATCAGGCTTTGGCCAAGAATTCCCAGCCACTTCGCGAAATGGCCGGCCAAAGTATAAAATACAATATTAATTGCAAGTATTTCGGACTTTGGCCAAACCTCCTGGCCAAAACGCGAACTGGCCGAACTTCGGGCTTTGGACGTAACATAAATATGTACATAAAGACAATAAAGATATATTTTTGCACTGAAGGCTTTTCCTTCTGATATTATGAACTCCGGTTCTACTGCTCCTTTCACTAAAATGATGACCCTTTCAACAAAAGTCAACAGTTTTTTGCGACTTTTTGGAGTGCATCTCGCCAAATTGGCAAGATAGGTTTCTAGTTTTAGCACATGCAGCCCCAGAATCGTTCATACTAGAGAGGTATGTCTTTCTCTGAACAGTGAAGTCTCATATCGAAATATGTGAATTTTCGCACACGTGATAGAAATGAATTATCAGCGTGATTTTAAAGTCCTTTTTAGACTATATTTGGCTAATCTTCCAACGCCCCTCTGTGCCATATCAACGCCCCCTAATTTTCTCTGGTTTTTTTACCGCCCCCCTGAAAGGCTGAAACTCCCACAAGGGGGCGTTATCGCCCACGTTGGGAACCTATGGTCTATCATATTGTAGTGGTATGGCTGTAGTGGTGGGCTACCATATTGGTAGTGGTAGTGTATAGTCTAATATATACAATTTTGCAGTGAGTGTTAGAAATGACGCCTATTACCAGTGGGACATCAACTACGTAGTAAATTGATGTGTGTAATTCCCTCTAGGCTTCTTTAAACATCTACTGGGACTTATATAACCCATTGGGACTGAAAGAGTTAAAATAAGAATTGTAAGCTACTTTCCAAACTGTGCTCTGTTTCAAGTATGTTGTGGGGTTTTGCTTATTTAATTCAGTATTCATTCCTAGGAACCCCACAAAGACTAATAAACGAATAATCGCTTGCATGTGTGAACAAATACGTAAGACTCAAGAGGGGTTAACTACTCTTTATTTCTCAATAAATACAGTCAGTTCCTAACTCGGAACGTACAGTAAAGCTTCCACTTGGGCTTGAACTTAAATAATTATGAAATTAAACTACACTAAGCTTAACTAAAGCTAACTGAAAGATATAGCTGAAGCTATCGAGATTCTAAGTAGCTGGTCCCTAAATATTAATTAAATCAGCGAAGCCAAACAAGAACCTAAAGTATGGCCGAGCGTAGCAAGGCTAAGAGAGATGTAGCCAAAAGGCAAACGCGCACTAATCAGAAACTCAGACTCTCTCTTTCAAAGTCGGCAAAACATCGATTTAAATACCAATTTTTACTCATTTGTATTAACTGCGTTTCTGAAATTACACTACGGTAGGAAATTGTAAGCTGAAACTAGAATGATAGGAAAGATGCATAAACTTAAAATAACTGTTAATAAAATTGGGATAAACCTTACAATGTGAATACCATTTATGCAAATTTCTTCTGAGTTTTCGATATCAGCGCCACGTTATACATATCGCATTTGTAGGTTTCATGTTTCTGTTACAAACATTAAATCTGATGCAATGAATTTTTTATACTTTTGTTACTATAACGATATTACTCATTTCTCATAGCAGTTACATGTAAGGTATTAATGCCATGGCTTTTGAAAATAGACGTAAGGTTATGATATATAAAAATGCTTCATAAATCATAGGCCTATGTTCAATGGATATAGTATTAATATCTCAAAACGCTTTGTATTTTTTAAATGGTTATATATTTCTCGATCTCCTTCACTAAATCCATGTTTCAGAAACCAAAATTACGGAGTTAACAATAATAAGTTACGGAGTTAACAATATAATTTATAAGATTCTCATTTAAATTAACTTAATTCTTGATAGCGCTGAGTCTACTATTTTATCCTTGTTAGATCGATGCTGAATTTATGAACTCTGCTGCTAAAATTTTGACAACAATATTGAAGGCAGTAGACTTTTGTGCGACTGATGAAATGAAGTTATTATTGCACAGTCTGAAAAAAAATAACAAGTTGCTGATTAACTCCAAAGGCTGCTGATATCCCTAAAGACAGAGTTTCTGCATACCATTAATTATACTGAACAAGCAAATCCTTTTATACTGCATTAATATCACCGTCACTGTTGGAAAAGTGTGAAGCGTCAGCATAAATTTGAATTATTCATTCTTTTAGGGAAACTTTAAAGCCAAAATCAGCGCTTCCTTTATTTTATCAACAGATAGATTTGTTTCGCTTGACAAAGTAAGCATTACTTGCATTCTCTTTAATTTAAATATAAGCCTAGCCGTATTTGAAATGCTTCTGGTAAGGGGTTCGCGAAATATAAGCGAAGGCTCAAATTACAGGCTAATTTCGCGGTGATGGAAGAATTGCCAACATTGTAATTTTAATAATCTATCTCAAGCTTAAATTACATTGAATCTTATATACTGCAATTCTTTACTCGTGAAAACGTCGTTTTCAAACTTAATTTTTAATCTCGCGTGCTTCTAGTACGATATACAATTTCTAAGTTTTTTTTTTTTTTTTTAGCAGCCCAGAAGACATTTTGCGTTGGTTCGTTTTGGCATTTTGCGTTGGTTCACTTTCTGCATTGATTCACTTTTCAAACTGCTGCCACCAAATATTACTGTCCTGTATTATGTTTAAAGAAATTGAATAATGAAGTATCTGCATTAATGTATGTATGTTTCTCGCGGAAATATGGGCATCTGGAAGCTCTAATTTGGAATTTGGAATTTGTTTTAAAATCTATTTCGTATTTTGTCAGACATTAAAGAATTTTTGATTACCAAATCAAAGATTTCAAAGCGAGGAATGGCAACACTGTACGAAAACAAAAACATTTTTATCTCCAGCGCGCCATTACTGTGTATCAGAAATTCTAAAGATGTGCTCATTTTAACATTATTTTGCGATATTGCTGTTGAATTGAATTTTGTGGTTTAAGTGCGAAGAACATGATATTTAATAAATAAAGGTAACACACAAAACGTTAAAAGAAGTTTGATGTAATGCAAAATCTGAAAGCTTTCAGATTTTTATTTATTTAGATTTTTGACATTAAAAATTAGAGTTTCTCTTTCAGCTACGTTCGTCAACATGGATGAAGAAGGAATGTTCTAAGGTCATCTATATTATGATATTCCAAATTCTTACAAAGGGGTAAAAATTCAAAGTGAAGAGAGAGAGACGGAAACCTACAGATTAAAAACCAACCTTAAAAATGCATGCATTTATATTCAAATATAAAAGACTGCACGTCCTCTAACCTCTAAGCTCAAGTGAACCAGAATATCTTCGTCACATAATTGATGAAAATTACTGTATTTTATGGGTAGGTTACTCACATACGTAATGAAAATGACCAGTTGTTCTGGCTAGATTAATCAGATACTTGGTGAAAAAAACCCAAATATTATGATTAGGTTAGCCACATACTTGGGATAACTACCATATTTAGATTAGTCCCATGTTTGATGAAAATTACAAGGTGGTTTGCTTAGACCAGTCACAGATTTATCTGATTATTTTTTTCTTTTATGATGAGCAGATATATTTAGTATTTTATCACTTTTCAGAGCCGTATACCTGTTTATCGTCTGGAACGCTCCAACCAAAAATTCACCGTTGTTTAAAGTTACACAAACTGCTTGTCTTTGAGGCACTATTTTACCCTTTCTTACTTGTACTTTCTTAGGATTATTAACCCTTTATTTGCTGAAATAAAGATTTAACAGTCGGTCCCTTTCTCAGGGCGTACAGCAAAACCTACACTTGGACTTAAAATGTAAGAAATAAGAACTAACTAAAGAGATTTAGCTGGAGCTAACACAGTTTTAAACTAGTTGGCCCGTAATATTAAATTAGCGAGCGAAGCTATTAAAAGACACACGTACGGCCGAGCTTTGTAACAGCTTAGACAGACGTAGCGCGCTATTCAGGAATCCTATCTCTCTCTGTCGAAGTCAATGGAACTTAATTTAAATACTATTCTACTCCTTATTTGCATTTAACGCGATTCTAAAAGTAATTCTGGTAGCGAGTTGTAAGCTGAAGCTAGGAGAGACGGGAAAGAGACATAAATTTAAAATAACTGTTATAAAATTAAAATATACCTTACAAGCTGGCAGAATTCTAACAGCGCTGTGGTAATGCTAGAAACTCTTCAAGATCAACAAAGCCTCAGCTTAAATACACTACTACATTTACATTCTGGCGAGGAAAGAAGTTAATGCATAGATTAAAATATTAATAACTGGTTAGTTTAACATAAGAACCTTACACTCTATTGAGAAATTTCGAAAGTCGTGTTTTAAAAATATATTACTCTTCGTATGAAGTTATTAATGGATTCTCCCGAAGGATTCTGTTAAGCTCCCAAAAGATTCGTAGCTATCACTAGTAACGTCTTAAATGGATAAAGTTTCTTTTGTTTAAATTGGATCAATTTTGGCTCTTTCCGTCACGTGAATGACGTCCAATACGAAACCCATTCCTTCTATGAATGAATAGAGTGCATATAAGCCATCAATAGCCTTACACATAAGCCAGCAATTTTTATTCGCTTAGAAATGCGTCACTGTATTTCAAAAGCAGGAAACTGTCTGTGCATCAATACTTGCTTCTTAAAGTATATTGAAACTGTGGAAATTATTTGATTAATTGATAGATGGCGCTAGCGTTTCGTGTGAAACGTGACATGCCTTTTTGAATTTCGGCAGACTCTTTACCCGGAGCTCTACGGATAGGTAGGTAGATAGATTCGTGCGTAGCTTCGCACACTAGTCGAATAGAAACAATGAAGCTCCTATTAAAATATTAGATTTTTCGATTGGCATAAGTATTTCGATCTTTTATAATCAGTGCAAATCTGTAAGTGATTACTTGTAAATAATGTACATATTAAACTTTACGTTTTTAAAATTAATCAACCTTTGATTTCTATGACTCTTTGAATTTTTGAATCAAAACTGGTGCATGCGACCATCAATTTGGATTTAGCACATAGCAAGTGTGCGAAGACAGCAAAAGGTAAGGCTAAATTTTCTATTTTGTAAAGTAGAGCCATGGCAGAAGATTCTGTTCTTAAACTGAAATCGAAACGAAAAATTCTAAGGACCACCGTGTCCAAGATTCTAAAGAAACTCGAAACGGAATTAGATAAAGAAGACATTAGTACAAGCATAATAGAAGAAAATTTAGATCAATTAATTATGAAATCGAAATCTCTGACTGATTTAGATGCTCAAATACAGTGCGATTTAAAAGTGGAAACCGACGAATTCGAAACTGAAATAACATCTTGTATCGAATACGAAGAGAAAATCCAATTATGGCAGTTTAGAGCGAATAAAAAATTGAAAGAATTAACTAAAGTGACAAATCCGGATAATGAAAATAGCATTTTTAACGAAACCACCAAAGATTCTCAAAACGGAAGCAATAAATTTACCCGGCTGCCAAAATTAACTATCTCTAAATTCTACGGAGATTATACCCAGTGGACAAGTTTTTGGAACTCTTTCAAAGTAGCAATCCACGATAATGAATCTTTAACAAAAATCGAAAAATTTAATTACTGAAAATCGTACTTATGCGGCAACGCTGCAAACACGATAGAAGGTTTTTGTATTTCGGAACAAAATTACGACGAAGCTGTTGAAATTCTTGAAAATAGGTTTGGGAGGAAAGATATCATTATAAACTCACACATGCAAAAACTCCTGAATCTTACCCCAGTAACTAAAATCAGTGACATTTTAAAACTTCGTAAACTTTGTGACACTATAGATACCGAAATACGCAGCTTGAAATCGTTAGAAGTCACACCAGATAAATACAGTTATATGTTGATCATACCGAAATACGCAGCTTAAGATCGTTAGAAGACACCAGATGATCCCGGCGGCATATAAGCAAAATGTACACTGCTAGGGCAACAGCTTGAATTTGGCCAATAGCAGTCCAGATGAGGGTCAGCATTAACTCCGCCCACATACGATAAGTTAATGCAATTTATTCGATCGGAATTAGAATGTCGGGAAAGGAACCATCTTTTGCTCTCTACCCATAAATCAGAAAACACTTCCTGTGCTTATAAAGAGAAGAAGGGGGGGAAGGGAGAGTAAAACGCCCTCTGTTTCCCAGCTTTGGGCCCCATTTAGTAAAAAAAAAACTACAATTGGGTGTCTTTTCTGAAATACATCAAAACATTTTACTAAAAAATGTGAGTCTTTGACATTTGATGAAAAGAAAATTTTTTTGCGTAAGCAGGAAAGATGTTTTTACGAATGAAGGAATGCAAAAGTGGTGTCGTTTGTTCCAAATGCAAGGGCAAGCATAACCGTTCTATATGCTTTCAGGCTGAGAAAGAACTAAAAGAAGAAAATGACAGTGTACAAGATTCGCATGTTCTGTCAACATTCTCTGGGAATAAAATTAAAACCATTTCGCTTCAAACGTGTTGCGTAACAGTCCGAACAAATACGCAGTCGGTTTTAAAAAGAGCTCTTCTGGATTCAGGTAGTATGCGCTCTTTCGTTGGAAAGGAAATCGCGAATAAATTGAAACTTCCTATTATTCGATCAGAAACTCAGTATTTATGTTTGGAAATAAAACACCCATTAGAAAAAAAATTAACGTTGTTAAGATAAAGTTAGAGAACAAGGAAATACCGAATTCGAAAATCGAAATTGAAGCCCTCGTGACTGAACAAATTTCAAGTTCTGATTTACCACCTCCTAATGTGAATAAACACATTATAGGCAAACAGTTAGAACGTTTACAACTCGCAGACTCTTGGGATTGTAAGGAAAAAATAACTCTTTTGATAGGAGCTGATTATTATTATGATATAGTGACTGGGAAACGTTTAGACAAACATTTAGTAGCTGCAGAAACGCTATTCGGTTGGTCTCTGCTAGGTTACACTAAAGGTATAAGGTGCACTTCTACAGCCTTTAATATTGTAGTTGAGGAAGATGTAATATCTAATCAGATAAAAAACTTTTGGGAGTTTGAAAGTTTAGGTATAAAGTCGGAAAATGAATCATCTGATCCATTGGAAGATGCTATAATGGAAAAATTCGAATCGGAAATTTTATACAAAAATTCTCGTTACAAGGTTAGGCTGCCATGGAAGTCTGATAGAAAATATGAGTTACACAATAATAAAGCGGTTGCGGTGAAACGATTTGAGAAACTCATAAAGCGATTTCAGAATAACCCCGAACTTTTTTATTCATACCAGACAGTTTTACAAGATTATTTACAACAAAACATCATTGAACCAGTTCCAGACACTGAACTCAAATCACAATGTGAAACCCAAATCACATTTTATTTGCCTCACAGAGAAATCATTCGCAGTGATCGAACTACTAGTAAACTACGTATCGTATTCGACGCGTCCTCACATGAACCTGGTGAAATTTCGTTGAACGACTGCTTACATATTAGTCCAAATTTGTATCCTGACATTTTCGAACTTTTATTAGCCTTCAGACTTCATCCTGTAGCCTTTATAAGTGACATAAAGCAGGTTTTTCTGCAGATAGAAGTAGATGAAAAAGACAAGAGATGTAACACGTTTTTTGTTTATAGAAAACCCATTCGAAGATCCACAAAATTTCATAACTTACCGATTCACTCGTGTGTTATTTGGCGTAAATAGCAGTCCGTTTTTATTGGCTGCAACCATTAAACACCATTTGAAACAATATAAGAAAACCTACCCTGCCACTTACGAATTCCTAAATGATCACATTTATGTAGATGACATCATTGGAGGACACCAAAATGGTAAACTTGCTTTCAATACCAGTTTAGAATGCATCAGCATTTTTAGAGATGCCAGTATGATTCTACATAAATGGCATACCAATTCTCAAGAACTGCGCGAACTGTGGATTAAAGAAGGTATTGAATGCGAAGAATCTCCTCAAATTTCGGAAGCTAGAAACTCTCCATTGAAAGTGTTAGGAGTCGCTTGGGACAATCAAAATGACTCAATTTACTTTGATGTCAAAGATTTGATAACATTTCTGTCAAAACAAGTTAATACTAAACGTTTTGTCTTGCAGGCAAAAGGACGAATTTTTGATCCTGTAGGTCTATTATCTCCGTTTGTACTTAGAATCAAAATCATATTGCAACAAATCTGGGTACTTGCTTTAGATTGGGATGATGAACTACCAGAAAATTTATGTTCTGTATGGAAAAAATGGTGCAAAGAAGTATCCAGATTGGATGAAATCTGTATTCCACGATATTATTTTTCTGCAATTGGTAATAGTGATGTGGAAAGGATTGAGCTGCACTGTTTTTCTGACGCTAGCATAAAAGCGTGTGGTACAGTAGCATATCTGCGTATAATTTCCAGTAATGAACAAATATTTACGGTTTTTGTTGCTTCCAAGACTAGAGTAGCGCCTTTAAAACCGCTCACCTTACCTAGGTTGGAACTTATGGGAGCTCTTTTATCGGCTAAGTTAGGCACTAGCATCGTTAAAGTTTTGAAGTTACAACTTCCTTGTTTTTTCTGGACTGATTCGAAAGTCACACTCTTCTGGATAAAGGACTGTGCAAAGAAATTTAAGCTTTTCGTTAAAAATCGTATTCAAGAAATACAAAATTTAACGTCCCCAGAAAATTGGCATTACTGCCCCCGAAAAAGTAACCCAGCTGACTTGGCGTCGAGGGGAGCTAAACTGCATGAGCTGAAAAACAATCCTATCTGGTTTCAAGGGCCAGAATGGCTTAGAATGTCGTCTGAATTGTGGCCTCGACAGAACGAAGAAAAGCCTATCGTTGAAGAAGAATTAGAATACCGCAAGAACATTAATGATATTTATGAATTTGTGTGCACGGCAGTTGAAGAAAGGCTAATAGACATCTCAAAATATAGTAATTTAAGAAAATTGTTGAGAATAACTAGTTGGATGAAGCGATTCATTGGTAAAATTAGGAAAACGAACCATTTGACAGGTTCATTAACAACCGAAGAATTAGTAGATGCTGAAAATTATTGGATTAGATCTGAACAAGAACGCTTTTATCCCAAAGAAATCGAGTCTCTGAAAAGGGCAAATAAAGTCGAAATAAAATCATCTTTATATCTTTTTGATCCCTTTCTAGACCAGAATGTGATACTGAGAGCAGGTGGAAGATTAGAACATTCTAGTTTGTCACATGATGAAAAACATCCTGCGATTCTTTCAAGAAACTCCTGGCTAACGAATTTAATAGTAGAAAGTACACATGTTAAAATGATGCATGGAGGAGTTTCAGCAACAAACTTAGCTGAAATTCGTAGTCGTTTTTGGATCCCAAAAGGACGTCAGTTTATCAAGAAAATAATAAACAAGTGCCTTATATGTAAAAAATATTCATTGAAATCTGCCGACCAGACCACTTCTCAGCTTCCAGAAGATAGAATCAATGAGACGCCGCCATTCTACGTTTGCGGCGTAGATTTTGCTGGACCGATTTACGTAAAAAACGTAGAAGGGAATCAAAAAGCCTATGTAGCATTATTTACTTGCGCTACCACTAGAGCCATACATTTGGAACTTGTACCGAATCTCTCTACGGATTCTTTCTTGATGGCATTCAAAAGATTCACCTCTAGGAGAGGCAATTGTCGAGTAATTTATTCAGATAACGCAAAAACTTTTAAAAAGGGAAAAAAGGAACTCGAAAATTTCTCTAAACTGTTGTCAAATGAGAAATTCCAAGATTTTCTGTCGAATGAGAAAATCGAATGGAAGTTTATAATAGAACGAGGGGCTTGGTGGGGAGGCTTTTATGAGAGATTAGTAAAATCAGTGAAAGAATGCTTAAGGAAAATTCTCGGTAAAGCCTTGCTAACGTCTGAAGAATTGTCAACGGTTTTAGCACAAGTGGAAGCTGTTTTGAATTCTCGTCCATTGACCTATGTGTACAGTGACCACAAGGAACCACTGCCACTGAAACCAGTCAATTTCTTGATTTTCGGAAAAAAAGATTCTACACTACCTATCACCTTTAACTCCATTGTTAAAGATGGCTCTACCAAGTTCTCTCTCACCAAAAGAAAGATTTATCAAGATTTATTGGTTAGGCAATTGTGGACTAAATGGAAAACACAATATTTAATGGATCTTCGGTCAGCTCGTCAATTAGAGAATCCTAACTTTTATGATGATCTCAAAGTTGACGATCTCGTCTTAATAGAAGGGAATAATAAGTGCAAACTTTTGTGGAAGTGTGGCAGAGTAATAAAAGTTTTTCGTGGTCGTGACGACAAAGTCCGTTCCTGTGAACTAAAAACTGCTTATGGAACAATAATAAGACGACCAGTTCAATTATTATATCCTTTAGAACTTTAAAAACAATTTTTATTATTTAGTAATATGAGTTGATTCAATATGTTTTTGTGCTATTGTTTATTTTTGCTATTTTAGTTTCATATGATTACGAATAGTTTAGATTTATTGAATTAGTGTCAAAATTATATTTCATATTAATATTCATTCTTATAGAATTTAGTGTAATTACTATAGTTTGAGTATATTTTCTATTCATTTAATATACTTATTAATTGTTTTATAATTATATGTCAAAATACTTATTGATATAAATTTGATTGTTGTTAGATTAATGTGAACTCCTGACAGAGTTCAGGCGGGGAGTGTGTGGAAATTATTTGATTAATTGATAGATGGCGCTAGCGTTTCGTGTGAAACGTGACATGCCTTTTTTGAATTTCGGCAGACTCTCCACCAGGAGCTGTACGGATAGATTCGTGCGTAGCTTCGCACACGAGTCGAATAGGAGCAATGAAGCACCTATTAAAATATTAGATTTTTCGATTGGCATAAGTATTTCGATCTTTTATAATCAGTGCAAATCTGTAAGTGATTACTTGTAAATAATGTACATATTAAACTTTACGTTTTTAAAATTACTCAACCTTTGATTTCTATGACTCTTTGAATTTTTGAAACAGAAACTATGGATAATGAATTTGCTTTTTCATAATGACTATGCTATTACATTAGTAAATCAGAAAAATACTTTGAGCTGTAGACGACTTTTCAAAATGGACCCACTTTTGAAAACTGAGCAACTTGGAGAGCGATACCTAACGATGACTTCAGTAATAAATAAATAAAAAATAAAAATAAAAATAAAAAAAAAAACCGAAAGGTTTCAGATTTTTAAATTACGTCCAAAGGGGCGTTTTTTAACGTTTTGTGTGTTACCTTTATTTATTAAATATCATGTTCTTCGCATAAAATTCAATTCAACAGCAGTATCGCGAAATAATTTTAAAATGAGTATTACTTTAGAATTTCCGATATACAGTTTCGCGCGCTTTAGATAAAAAGTTTTTTTCCCGCGTAGAGTGTTGCCACTGTTCGCTTTTAAGTCGTTTGAGTCTGTTCCTCAAAAATTAGTTAAAGTTTTACCGAATCTGAAAGAAATAATAAAACAAATTCAAATTCCAAATTTGGCTATTCAAATTCCAAATACGCATTTTAGGATGGAAACGTGTGTTATTCAAAATTGGATGGCTGTAGGTACCGTTGTTTTATCACATTTGGAGAACTATACATACATTTATGGAGATAATTAATTATTTAATTTCTTTAAATTTAACACAGGGCTGCAAGATTTGGTGGCAGCAGTTTGAAAAGAGATTCAGACTTTTAATGGGACAAAGCTCCTTTGGACTAAAAAACAAAAATTACCTCTCTCTATTTACATGTATTATAAGTGCGTAAATTCAGTTGTTTTCAAACACACAGTGTGAGTCAGAAAAATTTTAGTGCTAATTTTTTTAAAGAATTCCAGCAAATCTGCTAAAAGATAATATATACACCATTTATATTTATTATATCTCAACTAATTTTCCGTAAAATAATCTGATTGCGAATAAAAATTTCTGTGCCGGTGATCGTTTGCTTTATTTCAGTGAATTTGTTGTTATGGTTTCGGAAGCTGAGTAAAGAACAGCCATTACAGGTTTGGTATTAAGAGGAAATAAATTCTGATTTTACATGATTTTCAAACAAATTTGACTGGAGATGAAACTTGGTGCTTTTTTTACGATCCTAAGGCAAAATGGCAATCATACGCTTAAAATGGTGAAGATTCACTATGGTCACAGAAACTTTTGCTCCAGAAATCTCGAGTAAAGATCATATTCGCGATCATTTTTGATTGAAAGGGATAATTCCCAAGGTTTGCGTTTTTAAGGAATAGAAGATGAGGTCCAAGATTTATGGAGACGTAGTGGAGAGATTTCTAAAGAGAAGTCGGAAAATTTGGCCGGAAAATATATTTTCAAATAAATGATTTATAATGCACGACCATGCGCTGTCACAAATTTATTCTACTCAAATAGGCAAGACATAAGTATCGCAAATTTCAACTACCCTGTTCTATACTATATTTAGCACTTGAATGCTCCTTTCCCTTTCCTAAAGTAACGCTTTACATGAAAGATCATCCCAAAGAAGCTGACAAGCGTGTGTGAACATGCATATGAGCGTGTAGAAAACTGGAATGAAGAAACTGACAAGCGTGTATGATTTTAGTGAAACCTATACCACACTTCTGTTATAGGGTTTCCCTTTGTTCAGTTAACTAATTATTAAAAGTTTTGTTATGTTTCCTGAACTTCTCAATTTCCCCTCGCAAGGATGCTAATTTAAAGTTAACTGAAGTGAGTATTTAAACGTCTGAATCTGGGAGTTTACTCAGAGCGTATTTTCGCTAGCCAGCGCACGTTACGAATCTGTTCTTGCTGTTACGCGCAGTTAACTGTTACACGCTTTTTGGTGATTTAAATTATTATCACGCCAGATAGGTTGTCGAGTCAACCTAGTTAGCCTAAACTTAATGTACTAGTCCAGCATTTCTCTTTAGACTTGAATCTATTGTATTGCAATTCTTAAGTTCACCGCAAGTTGTCGGTGTTATTGTAAAGAACGAAGTTAAGTGCCTTTCTGTTCATAGTTGAGAACAATAAAGTATTATTTTCACCCTTCTTCTGTGCTGGTATTATTTCACTCCTTTGAGAGAAGTCGCCAGGTTCCTTAGTAG
The DNA here is from genome assembly GCA_000611955.2 of Stegodyphus mimosarum. Taxonomy (NCBI): domain Eukaryota; kingdom Metazoa; phylum Arthropoda; class Arachnida; order Araneae; family Eresidae; genus Stegodyphus; species Stegodyphus mimosarum. The sequence continues at coordinate 102,687 of KK115358.1, forward strand.
GATCTAGTAGAATTTATGTGACCAAAGAGACTAAGATCTTATAGTATGAATATGATAAGTATTTCTCTTTTGACTCTTAGTTATAATTACTCTCAGTATAGACTTTCAAGGACTGTGCTGTAAAATAAAAAGGTAATTTTCTTTGATTTTTGTAGTAGTTTTGTCTTAATTCTTTACAAACGCATTATGAATTAAATCCCTGAAAGAGCTTTAATCATTTTGGGGCCAATTTATATCGTTATTTGATACGGGTTCGAAGAGAATTACTGAAATAATAAGGCCAAATGAAAATTCAGACTTGTAAAATTATTGAAAAAAATAACAGCTCTTTCAAACAAGATAAACACTAAAAGTCGTTTAAGAAGGAAATTAGAGGTAAATTCTCCTTAACAAGGAATATCGCAAATCGTTGAAATCGTCTGCATGGTAACCAAAGCTTATGGTAACCAAACGTCAAATCCTGATGTCAATACACAAAGAATCTCAGTCCAACTGACTAATAAAATACTTGCTGTCACCTCAGTAAGAATCGCTAACATCATCATATTTAAAGGTTGTTTCAAGAAAATAAGCCCTTCAGGAACATCGAGAAAAATTTGTCCTTGACCTTCAACATTACGTTTTACGAAAACTTCCAAAATGTAGCCAGCTCGCGAATATGCTTATAGGATTTGTTGTTTGGTTGAATGGTACGTGTCAAGTCAATTCATTTAAACACTTCTCTGTTGCTGTCATCATTTTATGCTTCTGATCACCTTCACCATTTCCTTTCGAAGAAATACATTCTGTCTATTCCCAAAATAACTAACACTTTGGAACTAGAAAAAATATATTGTGGACATTACACGATTTCCTGGTACGGCCTATTAACTTATACACATTTTTGCTGCATTTCATTTAAACTTATTTCCTCGAATTTCATTGGAGATATATTTTTTCATTCAGTTAATTCAGTTCTCACTTCGCAGCAAGGCAAAAATACATAAAAACCCAAAACATCTTTATTAAAAATTGCAAAATATAGAAAAGCATAACACCAAATACAATTACAACAGTTAAAAAAAATTTTTTTTTACAAATAAAATTAGAGTTTCTGCGCAAAAACAAGCAATTCGGCCACCAGGCAAGAAGGCAGAATTTTCGGTGCACAAAATTGAAAGTTTACCTTTGGTCCCACTCGGCAAAAAGACACTGAATGTACAAAAACTGACTATTCTGTTAAAGAATTTCAAATATAAATAAATGGCAGCCTACGTGAGGCTTAGCAGGTCTTAAACAACATTTAAATTGTGATAATTTTGCACTTATGGCATGCAGATTAACTAAAGGCATAAAAATCTTAACCGGAATATAAGAACAACATAATTCAATCACTTTTGAAGCAAAAAATGCATAACTTGCCAACACACAAGTATAAAAAACTAAATTCACCGAGCCAGGTAATAGCGTGAGCATATATATACATATATATGGGGAAGAATTTATGATAAGCATCACTACAGGGATTCGAACCCACATATATAATATATTTTTGGTGCTAGCGATTGCAACCTCAAAGGGAGGGGCACAACTACATATTGTAGCAGTCCCATGTACAAAATTTCAACGTTCTGAGACGACTCTTTTTTGAGTTATGCGAGATACGTCGAGATGTCATGAAAAAAGACTCTTTTGAATTCATTTTACAATTCGTTTTGGGAAATAGAGTCCTTTATTATGCCCGTACGTTCAGATGTTATACAAAAACATTGCGTTCAAATGGATTCAAGAGCGGGCAAAACGGATATTTACTTTGAAATATGATATCCGAAATTTTTGGCGATTACAATATTTCGTTTACTTCGCACAGGAAGGAGACTTTAAAACACATCATGTAACCGACTGTACAAGCTATAAATATATTCACAGTTTGATCCATCTAAATTCTGAATCACCTTCATAAGATGTAAGGTATTATTTTAAAGTAACCAGTTATTACGATTTCGGTCTTTAGTATAATTTCTCCTATCCATATTCATTACCAGAATGCAAATTATTTCTGCGTATTTAAGGTGAGGTTTTCGGATTTTGAAAGAGAGAATGTTTCTGGAATTAGCGCCTAGAGTGGTAAGTTTCTGCCGATTCTAAGAATTACAACGATTTACACTCATGTCCATAAATTAAGGATAATTCGGAGTCACACGGAAATCGAACTCTAAAATAAATATATCACCTGTAAAATCACTACACACATCTTCAAGAATCATATGCAAATTTCAGGAAGTAATCAGATGACACCGATGGTACGTCACAATGACGAGAATGTAAGAGAGTGATATATAAGGAATACAGGTAAAGAAGTAAAATTGTTCGCAGGCGCTTTATAAGCATTTCAGTGCAATAACCGAATAGTTATGACACAAAGGACGCGTTTGGAGGATTTTTTACGTGGTAGAATGATCGGCCGTCTGGAATGTGGGCGTACCCAACTGGAAGTATCAGACGAACTTGGAATTGCCCAGAGTGTCATCTCCAGGCTTTGACAAGAATTCCAAGATGATGGTAATGTGAGTAGACGTTACAGCGCAGGTCGCCCCAGAGTTACAACGCCGAATGAGGACAGGTATTTGGCAGTTACTGCCAAAAGAAACAGGCGGAGCACAACCTCAGACCTGTCTCGTCAGCTGTCTTCAGCCACTGGTACGACAATTTCAAGGCAGACCGTATACAGACGCTTAGGCCAGATTGATCTATATGCTCGTAGACCTGTCAAATGCGTTCCACTTGCTGCAACTCGCCTGCGGTTAGCCTGGAGCAGAGAGCATGCATTGTGGACGTCGCAACAGTGGGCTTGTGTTATGTTTTCCGACGAGTACAGGTTTAGCTTGCAGTCTGATTCTCGCCGGACTTTCCTATGGAGAGCTCCAGGTACCCGTTACCACCAAGAAAACATCATTGAACGACACCGTTACGGTGGTGCAGGAGTACTCGTTTGGGGTGGAATTGTTCTGGGTTCCAGAACTGACCTGCATGTTCAAATTGGAACCATGATAAGCCAAATCTATCGGGATGTCATTCTGGAACAACATGCACGTTTGTTTCGGGGCGCCATGGGCTCATAATTTGCGTTTATGGATGACAACGCCCGTCCTCACTGTGCAAGCATCGTAAGCGAATGCCTTCAATCGGAGAATATCACCCGTATGGACTGGCCAGCATTTTCACCAGACTTGAATCCAGTAGAGCACGTGTGGGACATGCTTGGCCTACGAGTTGCAGCCCGTCAACCTCCTCCTACATGTCTACTGGAACTTCGGAGAGCATTGCTTTTTGAGTGGTGTAATATCCCCCAAGATCAGATCGATAATTTGAAACTCAGCATGCCTAGACGTTGTACGGTCTGTATTGCATCGTCTGGGAGACATACAATGTATTAACAATCATACCAACCATGTAATATTGTTTTTTTTTTAAATAGGTTTTTTTTTTGCAATTTGCTCCAGGGAGAAAAATGTTATTTGCTAATTTTTTTAATAATATCAAACATATAGCATCTTTTTTTGCTCTTTACCTTTTGTTTAATAAATAAGCTTTACAAATAAGACAAATTTGTTTTGCTTCTAACTCTTCCTTTGCTTGATTTTGCATTGTCCTTAATTTATGAACATGAGTGTAGTAGCTTTGGGTATCTCGCCGCCGATGCTTTAAATCTGACACACTGCTAAATTATTGAGCCAGCTGAGTATTTAATTGTGCACAAAGTCGAGCTTTCACGTTTAAAGTTTTGTTTAGATAAGAAAGTTATTTTCATAATCTTTCATAATTCTAATAATAATAATAAGATTTTTGTGTTTTCTCTAACACATAGGACTTGCTTCATGTCCGATAGGATTATAAGTCTAAAGTAACATTTTCAGATCAAGCGTAACCTTATAAACTTTCGGAACAAATTCAGAAATTATGTCATTTGAACTCGTATCTTATAAGATAGAATTTCATCTCATAAATTCTTCACTTCTATTCATTTAATTCCAAGAACATCCCTTTACAAAATCGATATTCGAGTTATTATACTTACATTCATAAATAAAAATATCAATTTAATGTATTTATTAATTCAAATAGACGAAAGATTCAAACGAAGAATTCTATCTGGTACAAGAGACGCAGTACAAGAGACAGATACCTTAAATAAAACATATTCTTCGTTTTTTTAGCCCAAAGGGCGTTAGCCCAGAAGGGCTATTAATTTCGTTTTGGCATTTTGCGTTGATTTACTATAAACGGCGAATCACTTTTTAAATTCTTGCCACTAATTATTACCTCCCTGTATTATATTTAAAGAATTGAATAATGAAGAATCTGCGTAAAAGTATATATGTTGCTTGCATTGTGATAAAACAACAGCACCTAGATCCATCAGATTTTGAATAAAGTATGTCTCCACCCGAATATGGGCATATGGAAGCCCAAATTGGAATTTGTTTTATTATCCATCTTATATTTTGTAAAGCATTTATGAGTTTTTGATAAAGAATCCCAACGCTTTCAAAGCGAGCAATGGCAACACTGTACAAAAAAAAAAAAAAAAAAAAAAATCTCGAGCGCGCGAGACTGTGTATCGGAAATTCTAAAGATATGCTCTTTTAAATATTTTGTGATATTGCTCTTGAATTGAATTTTATTGTTTAAGTGCGAAGAACATGATATTTATTAAATAAAGGTAACACACAAAACTTAAAAAAAAACGCCTCTTTGGGCGTAATATAAAATCTGAAAGCTTTCAAATTTTTTTTATTAGCCCAAAGGGCGTTAGCCCAGAAGGGGTATTAAATTCGTTTTTGCATTTTGGATTGATTCTCTTTCTGCATTGATTCATTTTTCAAACTGTTGCTACCAAATATTACAGTCCTGTATTATACTTAACAAAATTAAATAATTAAGAATTTTGCTTAAATGTATGTATGGTTTTCACATAGTGATAAAACAACGGTACCTAGAGCCATTAAATTTTAAATAGCGCAATCCTCCACCGAATATGGTCATCTGGAAGCCCAAATTTGGAATTTGGAATTTTTTTATTATCGATTTCATATTTTGTAACACTTTAACGAATTTTTGATTAAGAAACTTAACGATTTCAATGCGAGCAATAAATAGTAACACTGCACGGAAAAAAAAATACATTTTCATCTCCAGCGCGCGAGACTATGTATCTGAAATTCTAAAGATATGCTTATTTTAAAATTGTTTGGCGATATTGCTGTTGAACTGAATTTTATGTTTTAAGTGCGAAGAACATGATATTTGGTAAATAAAGGTCGCAGACAAAACAAAACGTTAAAAAAACACAAAACGTTGGGCAAATGTAATGTAAAATCTGAAAGCTTTCAGATTTTTTTATTATTATTTTATATATACCAAGAATTTGTTTTTGGTTTGACTACGATAGTGTTTTATTCTTTCAATTCTTTAAATAGATCACCAACAAAATTCACTCTATAAGTTCACTGGTAGCGCAAAATATGTCTCGAACAAGCATCTAGTAATTTGAGGCAATAGTCATGTAGCGCGCAAAGTCAGTTCAGTCATCTTTAGCATATCTATTGTTTAAGAGTAGAAAAATTAACAGCGTCTGAAATATTTACACTTGGCAAAATCGTGACTCCTCTATTTCTGATTCCATAGTTTATCCTTAGATTGCAAATACAGACTTTCATTTTTTGTCAGATGCTTAATAGGGCACTATAAAAATTGGCATAGTTTTAAGTTGTTTTTGTACTGCTTCATTTTTCGAATATCCGCAGAATGAAATATCTACGGTATTTGGTGGTAAATTCAATAATTAATAAACATTAAACAGCTTTTGAAATTTTATATACTCACCCATTATCAATTAAAGCGCAGCATTCAAGAAGCTATCACTGACTAACAGCTGTTGCAAGCAAAACTAAATTAAAATTCTCTACATTCTTACATTTCTTCCGAAGCAAAATTGCAGCTGTTTCGAGGTGCTGGCCGAAAGTTGGCATAAGGGCCGATTTGGGGATGGAATAGACCGTAAACGACTTTCAGCTAAATATTTTTTGATCAGTTCTAAAGGTGGGGAGAATTGTGTGATATTCCTGTACCCTATGCTGAGTCAATATGTGGGATAATTTAATAACTTAAATGATAATTCCAGAATGGATTAAGCATAATTTAATTCGCAATAATAAAAGAAGACGTTACTTTGTTCTTGCGAAGTTTAGTTCCTCTAGATTGGCAACAAATCCACTATTCTGCTAAGTTTCAATTGAAAAAATATATGGAGCAAAAATTAGGCTTAGCCGCACTTAAACAACTTTTAAATTGTTGATAATTCTACAACTATAACATGCAGGTTAACTAAAGGCACAAAAACCTTAACCGGAAGATAAGAACAACAGAATTCGATCATTTTTAAAGCAAAAAAGGCACAATTTACAAACATATAAGAATAAAGAAATTGGGGTTACTGAGCCAAGTAACAGAGTGGATAAATATTTATATACGGTTCTGCCGACAGCAACCAAAATATGAGGTGCACATTTACATATTATAGCAGTCCTATATAAATAATTTCAACGTTCTGAGGCTACTCTTTTTTTGTTATGCGAGATACGTACATACATACGTAAGTACGTGACGCTATGAAAAAATCGCTTCAGAATTCATTTTAAATTTATTTTGTAACTTTTCTTGGGGGAAAAAGAGGCTTTTATTCTGACCTTATGTACAGATATCACGCAAAAACATCGTTAAATTACATTCGATAGCTGTGAAAATGAATATTTTCGTTGAAATATGATAACCGAAATTTTTCGCTATTACATTACTCACGTTTTACGTCTTTCAAAAAAAGCAAAAATTATATCGTAACGCGTTCATGTTTCATCATTAGCTGTAAAGAATATTAAATACAGACATCTAAAGTATAAATTCTGTAAAAAGCAATCAAAAATTACGTTAGGTTTTTTTCTTATGCTGTATCGTAATTAGATAATACTAAAGTAGAAGGGGTAGAAGGGATCAATAAAAAGCAGGGCTTAATTCTTAAAATAAGAAGTGTCTATGCCTTTAGAAAGGCTGACTGGAAGGATGAATAACAGTTAAGTAAATAAAATAATTGATAATTGGCAATTTTAAAATTAAATAAAATATGATGAGGTAACTAAAGCATTAATAAGCTGAATGAATGACAAATAATAGTAAAATACAATACCAGATCTAATTTGATTTGAAGCTCCAGTTGGAGTTACAAGTTCAGTCAAAAAAGAAGCTGGAGTTACAAGTATTTTGAAGTTTTGGACTTGTTTTAAATTTAAGCCCTGAGTATATAGCAAAATGCATTGTTTCAAAGGCTGGTAAAAAAGTAAATTTTTTTTTTCGCACACCAATGATTAAAAGTAAAACGTCCAATTTGCTATTAATGAGAATACACAAAATGTTAGAAACAACTGAGAATGAAGAAAAAAATGTTAACGGAAAACGTGATTACAAAAACAGAGAATATTTAAGCACTTTCCTGACCACTATCCCTCACAAATTCAATTGCAGCTATCAAGCAGAATGTGTGATGGGAAGAGAGATTGTTTCGAATCCATGTGTGAGTTCATGTGTAAGCTAAGAACAAACGTATGGTTCGGTATAAGTAACCATTCGGATCCCCCATATTTGGTTATAATGTTCTGAAAATTCTGTAGCGCTCTTTTCCGTGCAATTCATTAGAGTTGCATGAGTTTGAGCCATTTGTCTTAGTATTTCATCAAGTTAGGCCCAATGTTCTTTGGCACATACTTAAGAGCATTTATTAGATACCCCTTCTCTATCCTACCGTGCATAGAAAATAACTGGAACCCCCGATACCAAATCAGTACTTTCGGGACTGGGAAATTTACAGTTTCCAGGCAAACTCTTATAAATAGGGTAAGGTTTCGATATGTGGAAGAGTGTCTTTTCTCTTCTTCAGTGTCTCAATTTCGCTCCACGGGTTTGTTTTCCAGAGAAAAATAAGCATACATGCAAAAATTAAAATTGATTTGCAAATGCTATTTGTTGCTATAATAAGATATTACTCGATCAAAAGGACTTTCTGCTGAAACTTTGCCTCAAAATCATACGAAAAGAAGTACCAGAACTCATCTGATTTAGGACTCCATTGCGCTCCTGCTAGAATTACGATTTATCTTAAAATTGAAAGGCAGTGCAACCGGACTCTGGTGAGCTTTCAGAGCTATTTCAGCGCTGATAAAATGTTGAGAAAATCTTAAAGGGATCGAATGTAAAAAGGTTTTTCGATAACAGTGGAAAAGCAGTGGAATATCGGAAACCAAATGTTTGCGTAGGAGAATTGGATATGTTTACTGACGGTTCGGGTTATGACAATGGAATTGGTACAGCATATGCGGTTCACTTGCTTGGTACAGAATTGGACCATGGCAAAATTAGACTTGAACGTTACAACTCCGTTTTTCAAGCCGAATTGGTTGCTATCATATTTGCTCTTAAATGGATTCATGAAAACCTGACTGTAAAAACATATATTAATGTATATACAGACTCATTATATGGTTTGGAGTTTGGAAACACTAGCAGATGTTGGTAAACGCTTATATTTTGGTCTCATATATAAAAGATCTTGTAAAAGTTGAGAAAATGTATGAAATGAAAATGAATTGTGTGAAAGCCCATGTTGGTCTTATAGACAACGAGAGGGCCGACATGTTGGCCAAAGAGGCTGCTATGGGTAATGCTGAGGATCTTTTCGATATTAAAGCATCAAAAAGAATTGCTATTGGTAAAATCAAGGATTTCTATTATGATTGCTGGAAAGAGAAATGAAACATTTCGGGAAAAGGGAAAGATTATTTCTTGAACTTTGAGGTTTCTAAAAATATGAGAATGATATATGATTTGGTTATCACACTGGTTATCATAAATTAACGAAAAATTACAAAAACCACGATCACCGAAAATGTTGCGTGTAGAATTTTATGAAACTTACCCGCCATATACAACACATAGTTAGGTATCAAATAACATAAAAAGAAATTAGCAGACAATTATGGTAGTATAGATATTAACAGATGTATAAAATGGACAAATCGAAGGTGTCAGTTTGCTATAGGAAAATTACCTTCAATATGGAATATGATCGCCTCTAGAAGCAATATGGCACATACAGCGATGTGTGATGCTTTCAATTATGCGGTCTATCAGTTCCATAGGAAGCGAGATCGATTGTTCTTGCAAACCAGTTGCAAGCGCGGCAAGGGTCTAAGAGGGCAGATTGAGAGCAGCTAGACGTCTCTCTAAAGCATCCGAAACATGCTCGATAGGATTCAAGTCCGGGGATCGAGCTGGCCACTCCATGAACATAATTGTTGCCTTTTGAAGATAATCATCGACGATGCGAGCCCTGTGTTGTCTTGCGTTGTCGTCCTGTAACAGGAAAGCATCACCTATTGCCCCGGCATGTGGGTGCACATAAGCATCAAGGATGTCATCTCTATAAACCTGAGCATTCACGGTTCCCCTTGGAAAGACATGGAGGTCTGTGCGTCCACCCAAAGAGATGCCACCCTAAACACAGACACTGCCTCTTCCGTATGCATTTTCTTTTCCGTATTCATCTCTTTCGCGGATGTTTGACGGATGATAACGAGTTCCAGGTTCTCTCCATATCAAATAACGCCTACTATCGCACGCAAATGGCTGCTCTCCTCGCATACAGACCACCTTCATGAAGCCTTATACTCTCAGTTGACGTTGACACCAACCTTGACAATGGTGGCTGCAGCAAGGGAGGATCTAAGAAGAGTCGGAGTAGCGGTTCTATTTCTGCGTGCACATAATATCAAGCATCGGTCATGGGCGCTCGTCGTAGCAGTCGGCCGTCTTTGGCTGAACCTCCTAGATGCCGAATTTGTGGTTTGAAATTGCCTCCAAAGTCTATGAAGTACAGAAGAACTCACATTTAGCCATCTGGGCACTTCTGTTAGACTTTGTCCTGTCTCTAGTCTCCCAGTGGCTCTCCATCGTAGTTCTGCAGGCAAATGATGCCTGAAGGTCATTCTTACGAATTGGCTGTTTCAGATTTCTGATGTCACTATCACAGTGAAATATGTGGGCTTGCTCTCAAACATGGACTTTTATGCTCCTTGCAGATGCCGTATTCCGAGTGCAGCGCCACTAATTTGCATATTGCAGTTTTACTCAGCTACTCTTACTTGGTAACATATTCAAATTTTACACGGTTTGGCTTATTTTTGAGGGAGTTATTGCTATTTTTGTGATTTTTCCTTAATTTATGATAAGCAGTGTAAATACTGGACCCGGGCGCTTCCTGGTGTACTTGAAAAGATTTAATTTGCAAAATAATAGTCTTCGTAGGTTTTGTAGTGCTGAAGGCAATGCACGACATTTCGTCGAGGACTGCGTATTATTGCGACATATTGCGGAAAAACATGGTAACATAAAGGACTTCTACCGCCGCAATAAAGAGTTTAGATTTGCCAAGGATTTGATGCACTTTATAAATGGCAATAGAAAAACAATACTTGGAATTTTAGTTTGATGTTTTTAACTATGTTTTTGTTTTAATCTTTGTTTTAAACTTTTAACTGCATTTTTGTTTGTCTGTGTTGGGTGTACTGCGTTAACTATGAGGCCAGGAGGGTTGCAACGCACTCGTATATTACATTACCCCTCTTCTAAAGCATGATTTGAGACATAAAGGGTACTAGTTATTTGACAGA